>CM065688.1:40194353-40213504 GCA_017654935.2 Phymorhynchus buccinoides
TCTTCCCTCTCACTCTCCACTCAACCTCCTGTCTCTCCTCCCTCCGGTTACTTCCTATCTCATTGTCCAACTTATCTTCATCTTCATCTCCTCGTCTCTCACCTCCCTCTCCACTCTCATCTCTTCTCTCTCTGTTTTCACCATTGCCAAATCATTAAACCATTTCAGTACGCTCTTCTCGTTCTTTGTTGCTTATACCAGTGTGAACGCGTCCTTTTCCCACCCAGAGGTTGCCACCCTGGTCTTTTCCACCACCCGGATTTTGCCACCAGAAGTTTGCCAACCCTAGGTCTTTTCCCACCAATTGTTGCCACCCTAGGTCTTTTTTCCCACCCAGAGTGTTGCCCACCTTGTCTTTTTCCCACCCGGAGTTTTCCACCAGAGCTTTGCCACCTTAGGTCTTTTCCCCCACCCAAAGTGGTTTTGCCACCTCTTGGTCTTTCCCACCCACGTCTTTTCCCACCCAAGGAAATTGTTGCCAACCCTAGGTCTTTTCCCACCCAAAGTGTTGCCAACCCTTGGTCTTTCCCACCCGGACTTTTCCACCCATAGTGTTGCCACCTTGGTCTTATTCCTCCCCACCCAGACTTTGGTCCTTTTCCCACCCGAGTTTTGCCACCTAGGTCTTTTTCCCACTCAGAGTTTTTGCCACCCGAGGTCTTTTCCACCCAGAGTTTTGCTACCCAAACCCTAGGTCCTTTCCCACCCAGAGTTTTGCCTACCTAAGTCTTTTCCACCCGAGGAGTGTGTGCCACCCTGGTCTTTTGTTCCAAGCGATTTTTGCCCACCAAGAGCTTTGCCCCACCCTAGGTCTTTTCCCACCCAAAGTGTTTGCCACCCTTGGGTCTTTTCTCCCCACCCGTGACTTTACTTTTCCCACCCAGCAGAGTGTTTCCACCCTAGGTCTTTTCCCACCCAAAGTGTTTGCCTACCCCTTGGTCCTTTTCCCCACCCGGACTTTTCCAACCCAGAGTGTTGCCAGACCCTTGGTCTTTTCTTAGTTACCCACCCTGAGACTGGGGTGACTTTTCTTTTCCCACCCAGAGTTTTGGCCAATCCCTAGGTTCTTTTCCACTCAGGGTTTTGCCACCCAGGTCTTTTCCCACCCAGAGTTTTTGCTACCCTAGTTCTTTTCTCACCCAGGAGTTTTGCTTACCTTAAGTCTTTCCCCACCCAGAGTTTTTTTGCACCCCTGTCTTTCCCACCCAGAGTTTTGCTACCCCTAGGGTCTTTTCCCCACCCAGAGTGTTTGCCACCCTATGGTCTTTTCCCACCCAGAGGTTATAACCCCCTTCGGTCCTTTTCCCCACCCAGAGTTTTTGGCCACCTAGGTCTATTCTTCCCACCAGATTTTATAAATAAACCCTAGGTCCTTTCCCCCCATATTTTGTGCCACCCTAAGGTCTTTTCCCCACCAGAGTTAATACCCTAGGATCTTTTTCCCCCCCAAGTTTTGCCACCCTAAGATCTTTTGAAAAAAACACCCAGAGTTTTGCTACCCCTAGGTTCTTTTCCACCCAGTTTTGCTACCCTAAGTTCTTTTCCCTCCCCATACCCAGTTTTGCTAACCCTAGGTCTTTTCCCACCCAGCTTTTGCTACCCTAGGTCTTTTCTACCCAGAGTTTTTGCTACCTAGGTCTTTTCCCCACCGCAAGTTTATAACCCTAGGTCCCTTTTTCCACCCAGAGTTTTTCCCCTTAGGTCCTTTCCCACCCAGAATTTTTTTGCTAATCCCTAGGTTCCTGTTCCCACCCAGAGTTTTTGCTACCCGAGCCTTTTCCCACCTCACCGGATTTTTCCCACCCTAGGTTCTTTTCCCCGACTTTTAACTTTTTGCACCCAAAAATCCATAACTCACATATTTTGTTTGTTTTTTTGCCAGTCAGTCGTTTCCGACCATGACTTGGTCAATAGCATAAGGGGTCCAGATGCTATTCCGGCGGCCGGCCTAGAATTTGTTTGACAATGGAGATGCCTTCCCGGGTACATCCCCAACTAAGGGGACCCCACTCTCTTCGGGCCAAACGGATTGAGGAGTGGTGGCGAGGTTGGGGAGGTCCCCAAAAGGCCAACCCATTTGCGTGTCTGTGTTGGTTGGTCATTGTCATTCTTCTTACTTTCATTGTATTTACATTTTTGTTTTAATTTGATATTTTTTTAGATTTTTGTTTCCCAGTGCACATGTCAATGAACAGACAGAAAACAGCTGCAGTATATTACTTAGCTGCATACGATCAGCGCGACATTTTTCTATTGTCGATAAACGGGGCATCGACTTTGTTCCCGGCTCATATGAGCGCGTGCATGTAGTCCGAAATGAGCGCAATCCAACCCCCTCTGGTCCGTAATTGAGCGCATCGCTTCTGTCCTAAATGAGCGCATTCAAGATTTTTATCATCGGGTTTGCTAACACACACATACAGACATTACACATATTGTCCGTCACGTATTTAACTAATTTCACGAATGTTTTTATTCTAAAATGTGTTTAAAATATAAACAAAGCTAAAATAAATTCATCGAAGTTGTTTTTTGAGACGGTGGACTAGGACTAAACCTATCCCTAACCCTATTCCCTAAACCCTATCCCTAACCCCTATCCCTAACCCTTAAATGGTTTCCCCCCCCCCCCCCCACCTTAACCCTAACCCTATCCCTAACCCCTATTCTTTAACCCTAACCCTATCCCTAACAACCCTATTCCTAACACCTAACCCTATATCCCTAACCCTATTCTTTACCCTATCCTAAGCATATCCCTACCTATCTCCTAAACCCGATTCTTAACCCTAACCCTAGCCCTAAGGCATATCCCTAATAACCCTATCCCTAACCTACTGAAAAACAGGATACCCTGGGTACGCTAGGGTCAGAATTGCAAATGATAGGAACAAATCGTTGAGATTGGCAATCAGTGCCTGACATGCGCTCCTTATCGCACAAGGGATGCGCTCATTATGAGGCTGCAAATGTGCGCTATGAGCGCGCTTCTTACTTCTTATGAGTCCGATGCGCGCTATTGCCAACGTCCGATTATTTATTTTTACAGTTTTTTAGTATTGGTGTTTTGGTTTTGTGATCAGTTGGTTTTTAATTTTTAACCTTTCTTTTCTTTATTTTAACGTTTCCTTTTAATAAGCACAGAATGCTTTTAAGCCAATATTGATCGATTCATAGATTTGAACTGACAGAAAGAGAGAGATCGCATGAGAAGAAGAGAGAGAGAGAGAGAGAGAGAGACACATGAGGAGAGAGAGAGAGATAAGAGAGAGAGAGGGGGAGGGGGAGGGGGGGAGGGAGAGGGGTGGGGGAGGGGGGGGGAGAGAGAGAGGAGAGAAAGAGAGCGAGGCGAGAGAAGAGAGGAGAGGAGAGGAGAGAGAGAGAGAGAGAGAGGAGGAGAGGGATGATTCGGATGTGAAAAGACTAGAGTGTGAAACAGTCCGTGTGGGACAAGATTCATGTGGACAAAAAAAAATACCTAGGGTGGGAAAAGCCGGGTCGGAAAAAAAATACCTAGGGTGAGGAAGTCCGGGTGGAAAAGAACCTAGGGTGGGAAAATTTTTCCGGTGGGAAACAGACCTAGGGTGGGAAAACTTTGGGTGTGAAAAAGACTAGAGTGTGAAAAGTCGCGGGTGGGAAAAGTCATGTTGAAAAAAAATGCCGGGTGGGGAAAAAAAACCTAGGTATGAAAAGTCCGGGTGGGAAAAGACCTAGGGTGGGAAAAGTTCCGGGTGGGCAAGAACCTAGGGTGGGAAAAGTCCGGGTGGAAAAGTCCGGGTGGGAAAAGTACCTAGAGTGTGAAAAGGGGTCCGGGTGGGAAAAGTCTTGTGGGAAAAATCTCCGGGTGGGAAAAAAAAAACCTAGGGTAAGGAAAAGTCCCTGGTGGTAAAGAGACCTAGGGTTGGAAAAAGTTCTTTCCGGGTGGGAACAGACATAGGGGGGGAAAAAAACCTAGGGGTGGGAAAAGACATAGGGTGGAAAAAGTGGTTCCGGTGGTAAAAGACCTAGGGTGGGAAAAAGTCCGTGTGGTGAAAAAAAAAAAAAAAAAGGAAAAAAAACCTAGGGTTGAAAAAATTAAAATAAAAATTCGCAGGTGTGGAAAAGTCCTACTGTGTGAAAGGTCCTACTGTGGTAAAAAGTTCCGGGTGGGGAAAAGTGAACTAGGGTGGATGGAGTGCGGAGGGTGGGAAAAAGTCCTGTGGTACAACAAGGTCCGGGGTTGGAAAAGAACTAACGGGTTGGAATGAGTGCTAGCCGGTGCGGAGGCGGCAAGGGGCAGTTGGCGAGGGTGAAAGTCGCGTCCGCCCGGTCGGGTACGAGGGGATGGGGGCGGGGGGGGGGGGAGGAAGGGGGTGGGAAAAACAGAAACAAAGCAAGGGCACAGAAAAAAACTAAACACAGCAAAGAAACAAAAAATAACAAAATAACAAAGGTTCCGCGCGTCGTGGGAGTCGGGTGGAGTTAACAATACAGCCGGGGGGCACCTCTGCTAACAACATTGGTGAAAATACAACAACAAAAGTTCTCAAAGACACAACAAAACCCCACCCATTGGTGCGAACTACAGACCCCAAACCCCCCCTATTTGGTAAACGTCCGTGGGGAAAAAACCCTAGGGATGGGAAAAGTCCGGTGGGAAAAGTCCAGACCCATAGAATGAACTCTATGCCGGACGGGTTTGTTTTTTTTATTAATGTTTAGTCTCATTTTACACACGTTGCTACCCTCGCGTTAAAACATTAAACCGCTTAGAGGACGGACGACAACTCATGATGACAGCACGCGCCGGGGGGTTTTGTAACAGAGGACAACCTTTTCAGATAATGCTGATGGCGCCCGAAAGACAAGAAACGATGGTCGCTTTTATTTAATGACGGCCTGCTGGGCGATGAGATTGTAATAACAACCATTCAGTAGCTATATAATAGGCCTCCCCTGGCAAAAACTTTTAATTAAAAAAAAAGAAAAAGAAAAAAAAAGGTGCAAACGCCAGAGCGCTACAAAGTCCCGTCCCCTCGCAGGCATCAGCGAGGTACTCCGAATCGGAATGGCGGGTGTCAATTTGACACTTAATATGTACAAATCTAAGTACATCAGTGGATAGCTTGCTTACATCTTGTGCAACAAGTATACCAAATTTGACGATACTAGACTGACTAGTTGTTTTGTTTATATATATAAGCCTTGGGGTTCGACCGTGATTTGAGCCCGCGCGATCATGCGCAACACGCGCGCACGAGAAAACCATTTCCATTCATGACACTGTGTTATAGACCATTCACCAGAATCGTTGTGACAAAACTGCATGAAAATAGATGCACAACTTCGCGAGATATACGATTAATGTGTGTTCGGGGTTTGAACCCCGTAACTGGCGCGACCATTGACCTTAGTGTAACTAAAATAACATCAGTGGAATAGCTTTGCATCTCTTGGCAACTAGTATGCCTGAATTGATGAGGATAGACTGAATAGTTTTTGAAAAAACGGACGAACATCCCGGACGGAGACGGAGCACGCCGACGACACCGGACGGACACCTGGACGGGACGGACCAGACCAAACAATAGCTCGCCCCGAACCTCGCCTCGGGGACTAAAGAAGAGAGAAAAGAAATTAGAGCAGACAGCAGGTTATCAACAATACACATCAATCGTTTTGGCCTAAATCTGTCATGTTGATCATCTTTTAAAAAAGGCCAATAGGGGAAGACCGGGGTAAAAAGGCCGCATGATGGCGGGTAAGAAGCCCACCCCAATTATCTCATGAAATGAAGCAAATTTCAGAGTCTCATTTTGGTTGCCCATGAGACGAGCGTTAATGTCTAGCATTCGTCTCATGGGCAAATTTGACTGACATTTTTCTTGTATTTCATGAGATAATTGGGTTGGCTTCTTAACCCCCCATGCGCTTTTTTACCCGTCTTCCCCTACCAAAACAACATGGCACACAACCAGGTTTTTTGAGGGTGGAGACGTTATTCTCTGTTGACGAGGGGAAAAACAAACAAAAAGCAACAACCACACACACAAAAAAAACGCAACGTGGGTCATATTTCACATCAACAATTGTGTTTGCATCTGTCAAACACCACAAAGAGAGCAAGAGAACAGAAAAAATACCCCCCCGACCCCCACCCCCGATACCCCCCACCCCCACCCCCCCACCCCCCCACACCCCACCCCGACCACGCAACCACCACCACCTTCTGATTCTTTATTCTTGTAAATGATTTTTATTTAACAAAAAGCCAATTTACACACATAATGAAGAAAGTCATAAACGGTAACAACCAGCTTTAAAGCTATAATAATACTGTGCCCAACGTACTATACAATGAATGTCGAATGGCGCTGGCAAGCACAAGACTACTAAACGACTGATTTCAACATTATCAAAGTAAGGTAACATTTCAAATCTTCGTGAAATATACATCAGGGAAACCAATGATAAATAAGGCGTCTCCAAATGATCTTTTAAAGAAGACCCTCATGATCACGTGTCAAAATCACCGGGTTTCCCGGGTTTTCCTTTTCACTCCCCTCTAGAGGCTGGTAATAAATATTTGTTTTTTGAACCAGGTTTTGACTCCCATGGCAATGCCCAATGCCCCAAATTGAAAAAACGAACCATCCATTTTGAAAGAGCCAGCCCCGCACCGTTGCCTCAAAAATTATAAGTTGGTTGGGGGGGCCATTTTGTCATGTTGGAGTCAAACCAACTAGCTACCCAGAAACAACAACCCAGGGACTTAATATCGGGGTTGTGGGTCAGTGGTTCTTTTTTCCTTTTTTTTTTTTTTTTTTTTTTTTTTTTTTTTTTTTTTTTTTTTTTTTTTTTTTCTGGGTAGCTGTGAGACCCCCATGACCAATGGCCGCCCCACTTCAAAATTAGGCTGCTGGCATTTTTTAAAATGATGTTTCGGTTTTGGAATTGGGGCATTAATTATAGCGCGGGGAAGTCAAACCTGTTCAAAACAAGATTTGGCTACCGAGAGGAAAAACACGTGAAACCCGTGCTTTTGACCGTGATCTGGTGGGTCTATATTGAAGGGTTGTCTACGAAGCAAAGCTATCATCAGCATCCATTTCATTTGACAAACATTGTGTTTTAAATGTTATATTGTTATTATTGGTAAGCTGTACAACTTTCTAGTTTCTAACTACTCTACTCAAAAACACTAGGACTAAATGATTTGAAACCCTACTACCACCAATACAGCAGAACTACATTAGAAAGAATTTCTTTAGTAACAGAGTCACTAAGTACTGGAATTCTCCTTCCAGCACGATATTAAATTTGCCAACCAACTAACATTAATCAGTTCAAAACCTCCTCGTAAAGACCCCACTAATCAATTCAAATGTGTTATATATTAACAAGCACATCAAATGCGATGCGTCCTAGTCATGCCACTCACAATGAAAAGAATACAATAATACAGAAAGGACAACATTAAGAGGCCGCGAGCCCTAGTTGTGTCCCTCATTATTCTCTGGAGCCTGACCTGAACCCGTACGCGGGGGTGGGTGGCGTGCGGGTGGTTGCGGCCTTTTTATTTGTGCAGTATAGTGTAATTCCATTTGCATTCTGTTTCTTGTTGTCCTTTTCTCATAGCTGTCTGTTTCTCTGTCTGTGTATATCCCTCAGTCTGCCTTGCTTCTGTCTCTCTCTCTCTGCTCATCTCGTCGTTCTCTCTCGTCTCTCGTCTTCTCTCCTCTCTCTCCTTCTCTCTCTTCCGTCTGTTACTGGTCTCTCCATTCTCTCTCTCTCTCGCTCTCTCTTCTCCTCTCTCTCTCTCTCTCCTTCTCATCTCCTCCGCTCTCATCTCGTCTCCTCTCTCTCCCGTCTCCCGTCGTCTCAAAGACCCTCTCCTCGCCCGTCTCATTCTCTCTCTCTCTCGCGCTCACTCCCTCACCTCTCTCTCTTCTCCAGGCTTTCGTCTCCTCTTCTCTCAATCTCTCTCTCTCTCTCTCATCTCGTCTCTCTCGCTCTCTCTCTCTCTCTCTGTAACTCTCTCTCTGTCTCTCTCATTCTTCGTTCTCTCTCTTCTCTGTTCTCCTCCTCCTCATCTCAGACTCGATCTCTCTCTCTCGTCTGTAACGGTGGTCTCTCTCGTCTCTCCTCTCCCTCTCTCTCTCATCCCCCCCCCCCTGTTCCCCCCCATCTCTCTCATCTCGTCCTCTCGTCTCTCGTTCTCGTCTCGTCTCCTCATCTCTCTTACGTCTTCTCTCTCATCTCTCGTCTCTTTACGTCCTCTCTCTGTACGTCCTCTCTCTCTCCTCTCCCTTCTTCTCCTCTCTCTGTCTCTCCCCCCCCCCCCCCCCCCCCTTCCTCCTCTCTCTCTCTCGCTCCGTCTCTTCTCTCTCTCCTCTCTCATCTCTCTTCTGTACGTCCTCTCTCTCTCCTCTAGCGTAACAATAGTCCTCTCCTCTCTCTTCTCTCTCTCTCGTCTCTCTGTACTTCTCTCTCTTCTCTCCTCTAATCCTCTCAGGTCTCTCGCTCTTCTCTCTCGTCCCTCATGATTCTCTCGTCGTCTCTCGTCTCTCTCTCTGTACGGAGTCTCTCTCTCTCCTCTCGTCATCTCGTCTCTCATCGTCTCCTCTCCCTTCTCTCCTCTCATCTCCAACCTCTCTCATCTCTCTGTATCGTCTCCTCTCTCTCTCGTCTCATCGTCTCCTCCCCTCCATTCTCTCTCTCTCGTCCTCTCTGTACGGGCAATCTCTCTCTCTCTCTCTCTCTGTAACTTCTCTCTCTGTAATTCGTCTCTCTCTCTCTCTCTCATCTCTCTCCTATCTCTCTCTCTCTCATCTCATCCCATCCTCTTCTCTCTCTTCTCTCTCTCTGTACGTCTCTCTCATCTCTCTCTCTCGTCTCTCTCTCTCAATCTCTCGCTCTCTCTCTCCTTCTCTCTCTCTCCTCTCTCTCATCGCATCACTCTCTCTCTCTCTCACTCTCTGTCATCTCTCTCTCTCTTCTCCTCGCTTCTCTCAGCTCTCTCAGAGAGAGAGAGAGAAGAGGAGAGAGAGAGAGAGACTGGCAGAAGCTTGCATAATTATGATTTCCACATGATGCTCACATTTCTGCGATAAACTCAAGCACAGAAGCCATAGTTCTATGATAACGAAACCAGTTTGCCGTTATCTTAGATGTTGTCTAATTAACTTTCTACGTCACACCCTTCACTCTCATAAACGCCACGATTCGATAGCTTACGCGTGCCTTGTAGTTGCTATGCAGAAATGCTTTGATTAAATGCACTAACAAACAGGCAAACACACTGTATCATAATTCTCGCTCTGAATGTCGCTCTCTCCCTACGCTAGAGAGAGACGTAGAGAGTACATGAGAGAGAAGAGAGAGAGGAGTAGAGAGAGTTGATTGGAGAGCAGAGAGAAGAGAGAGTGAGAGGAGAGAGAGAGAGAGAGATAACGCATAGGCAGATTACGCATATCATGCTAACACACACACACGCACACACCCCACCACACACACCTGTGGCACACGACACACACACACACCACACAATACGAACGCACGCACCACGCACGCCGATGCACACACACATACAGAGGGAATGAAGACAGAGTGAGAAAGAAGAGAGAGAGAGAGGGGGGGGGTGGAACAGAGAGAGAGAGAGAGAGAGACTGGCAGAAGCTTACTGGCAGAAGCTTGCATAATTATGATCGCTCGTCTCTCTCTCGGTCATGCTCGTGCTCTCTACTCATGTCTCAGAAGTCCATATCTCTCTGATCGGCGCTCCAGCTGCCGCTACTGTGCTCTCGTCTGATTCGCTCCTCTCGTCACTCTCTCTCTTCCATCGCCTGATCTCGTCTCTCACGCGTCCTTGTAGTTCTCTCTCTCAAGGCTTCGTCTCCTGCACTGACATCTCCTCTCTCACACTGGCTCATAATTCGCGTCGTGGAAGTTCCTCGTCTCCGTCCAGAGTTTTCATATAGACTCCTCTCCCCCCCTCACTCCCTCGTGTCTGCTCCTCATCTCTCTCTCGTCTGAGAGTGAGATAGTATGATCTATGGTCTCTTTCTCGAAAGAGTCAGCTTCCAGTCTGCTGAGATCTACATCTCTCTCTCCTAATCTCTCTTCTATTCACCTCCGCATCACAGTCACTGCGCTCGCTCTGCGCTTCTCGTCGTCGTGCACACTCCTAACTCTCTCTGCCTCTTGATACTCTCTCTCTCGTCCGCCTCTCCTCTGCTCAGCTCTCTCATCTCTCTCTCGCTGCTCGTCGACCGTCTCATCCTTCCTCTCTTTCTTCTCGTCGATCCCACCCTCTCTTCTACTTCTCTCTCGTCTCTTCTCGTCTATCTCGTTCTCTCCTCATCTGACTCCTCTCTCATTCTCTCTCATCTCCCTCTCTCTCTCCAGTCTCTCTCCTCTCCTCCCTGATCCACGTCCACTCTCTCTCATGTGTAGCTCTCTCTGCGTCTCTATCTCTTCCTCGCTCTCTCTCTATCTCTCTCTCTCTTGGTTTCAGGCGTCTATCTCTCATCTCGGTTCTATATGATCTTATCCGCACATCCGTCTCTCTCTGCAACCATTCTCCATGGCGATGCTACGTCCGTCTTCGTCAAGATCTTCGCTGCTCATCATCGGTCTCTCTCTCTCCCTCGTCATCGTCTCGGTCTCCTGCTCTCTATCATCTCTCTCCTCGTCTCTCTCTCTTCTAATCGATCTCTCTCATATCAGCTCTCGCTACTCTTCTCTCTCTCTCTACATTTTCCTCGCGGGTCACTCTCAATTCGTTCTCCTCTCTGTCGTCCGTCGCATCTCGCTTTCAGCTCTCCCCTTGTAACGCCTGCTTGCTCCTCTGTCCTTTTAGAGGAAGGTCCCAACTAGCCGTTGACCTCTACTTCTTATCTCCCATTTTTTTTGTTGTTGACAGCTAGTGTATTTTTATTTCATGAACGCCTGTAGGCCATTGTACTGGATCCAGGGCGGTGGCCTCCACTAATTTAGACATTTTCAGAGTTCATTCGTCTTCCCCATCAGATGTTTCGAGAGTCTCACTCGTCGTCCCTACCATCTTCGTTCGGCTCCACTCTCATCGTCTCGTCTTATTCCGTCCCTTCTTCTGGCCAACGCTCCGTCTAGACTAGACGCGTGCGGTGGATCCCACTGCGGTCTCAGTCGATCTTCACACTCTCTCTTTCTCGTCAGATCCGTTCTCTACTTCCGTCTATCGGTCCTCGTGTTTCCATTGTCTCGTCTGTGTGTCTCTTCTTTCGCTCTCTCCGGCGTCTCACTCCTTAACGCTCTCTCTCCTCTTCACAGTCTGTGTCGTCTCTCTCTCGTCGTACATCTCCTCTCTCCGGTTTTCTCGATCTAAGGTGGCTCTGCTCTCCCTCCTCTCGTCTGGGCTCGCCTTCTCGCTCACGTCCATCCTCTGTCTCCGTTTGCATTCGTCTCTCTGTCTGTCCTGTTTGTTTCTGTCTCTCTGTCAATCGGGTTTCGTGTTGTTCCGTCTGTTCTGTCACCTTTTTGCATGCTCTCCGTCTCTCTCTCGTGCTCGTCTCACTCAGACTCTCTCTCTCGTCTCTCTCTGACATGGTCTATGGCCTAACATACAATATTGTCAAAGTGTCATCTCCTCCTGCTCTCTCTTGCTTCGGTTTGTTGTTCTCGGGCTCGGGTCTAGTTGTGCGGCTGTCTCAGTTCTCGATGGGTCTCGGGTCATCGACCTTCTCTCATCTCGTCTCTCTGCTTCACCCCCTTCTCTCTCTGTGCTTGTGCTGTCTCGTTATCTTGCATGTTACGTATACGGATTCCTCTCCCCCCGTCTTTGCTCCTTTCTCTCTCTCTATCTCCTCAACATACTGTCTATTTTCTTTCCTTACCCGCTATTCCACGGGTCCTCCGGCCCCCTTCTCGCATCGCTCATTCTGCTTAGACGCATAAAGTCATTATGCATCAGTTTCAGCTGGTTGCTTATCCCTCTTCATACCTCTTCGCTTCTCTCATCTCTCTCTCTTCCTACCTGCCTCTCTAATCTCTACGTTCACACACCATGCTCTTACGCCTCGTCGAGTTGTGCAATATATTAATCAAGCGCTTGGTTTCGCCCAACATCTACCGCTCACAACATCAACACCTCTCACACCGCTCTCCACCAACCCGCATATTAGAGCCGTGGTATGTGCCGGGAACGAGATGTCAACGCACACACAACACAGACAATCACACGAGTGCTGTACAACCTTGTGACAGCTGCAAATATGCAACAAACTGCGGCAAAATGTAAACCATAAGCATTTTGCGCGGGCTGCCAGTGCGCAAAATGTAAGAATGTTCGATTTTGTTACATTTTGCGCGGGCAGCCCGCGCAAAATGTAACAATTGTTACATGTTGCGCAGTTGTTACAATTGGCGCTGTCACACAGATGACCATTGGATTTTGTATGCTGTACCACGCTGTCACATTGTTTTGCGTCTGCTGTTGTTGTATGGATTTGTTTTCCACCGACTTTCTCTCTCGTAAAGTCTCGTTATCCAAAAATATGGAGAACCAATCCGACACGACACATTCGCTAAGTAGAGGATAGAGAGAGAGAGAGCAGAGAGAGAGAGAGAGAGAGAGAGCTCAGATTAGAGAGAGAGAGAGAGAGCAAGAGAAGAGAGAAGAGAGGGGGGGGGCAACAAGAAAGAGAGAGGAGAGAGAGAGAGAGAGAGAGAGAGAGAGAGAGAGAGAGGAGGTGGGGAGGGCACAGAAAAAGAGAGAGAGGAGAGGAGAGAGAGAGAGAGAAGGAAGGAGGTGAAAAAAAAGGGGGAAAAGGAAAGCTAAGAAAAAAACAGAGGGAGAGAGACGAGACAGACAAACAGGCTACAGCAGACAGACAGAGACAGACAGCGGATATAGTAGATAAAAGATTCACCAACCACCCCTTATAGCGAGCACGAAACTTTCGGGACTTATAAAGTCTTCAACCTGGTGCTGTAAACAAGACTGAGGAATGCGATTACGAAGTTACGATACGAATTATTTATTGAGGTAAAAAAAAGGATAAGCTACAATAGCTTCTTTGCACCTTGCCCTCTCACTCACAACACACTTATGCCATGTATCAGGCATGAAGAGAGAGAGAAGAAGAGAGAAGAGAGAGAGAGAAGAGAGAGAGAGAGACAGATGACAGAGAGACAAGAACAGAGATAGACAGACAGACCAGACAAGACAATAGACACAGAGAGGAGAGAGACAGACAGACATGGTGGAAGAGAGAGAGAGAGAGAGAGAGATAGAGAGAGAGAGAGAGTATAGAGAGAGAGAGAGGAGGAGAGAGAGAGATAGGAGAGAGAGGAGAGAGGGGTGGGGTATGACTGTGTACTAAAACGTTCTTCAAAAAAACTTATAACACACAATTACCCTACACCTAACCCTCTCCAATGTCTCCAATATCCTCCAATCCGGTTTCATCATCACACACCATGGAGCTGCTTCTAGCCACATACAATAACCCTCTGTTCTTTCCGCTTGATCGTGGTATAGTCCACAACGCAGACTTATTTATTTCGACATATCTAAGCGTTTGATCGCGTCTCGTCGCGTCTGGCACAGAGATCTAATCGTTGACGTTGGCGCTGGCGATGTGATGTGTGTTTTGTGCGGGTTATTGAGAGGAGAGGGAAGTTACTTCACTCTACCTCGCTTTTTTTGTCAGCTATTATCTTCATAAACCGACAACAATCTTAGTCATTACATGTGAAAATCTGAATCAAAACGAATTCCGGCAGGTGTTCCCCAGGGCTCTGTCCTTGGTCCGTTATTATTTGTATTGTATAATTAGATATTATCTCTGACATTGAATCAATAATTGAATTGTTTGCTGGGTGAACATACTCAGTTTATCTTCTTGCTTCTTAATGATCCCGTTGTCCGTCAGAGCGAGAAATCCTTAATTCAGATCCCTTTTCGGTAAATATTGGCACAATGGTGGGCCAAACGTAATGGAAAATTGAATTCATGAAAACAGAAAACAGAAACTTCATTCTCACTTAGGGGATCTCCAAACACTACTCGTGAACATAATCTACTCATCTACCCGCCTCTTAAACCATTTCCATTTTGGACAACAAAAGCGCATTTAAAAGCCCTCAATATATCTCCACAAACATTTAGGAGTAAGTTTTTCTCAGGAAAACTGTTAGAATGGGATGAGCACATTCAACAATAGCCTAAATAAAGTAAAATATATGTATTGCTTGTCCTCCGAAATTACAAATATCGACTAAGCCCTGTAAACTCTAGAAACCATGTAATAAAGCCTTTCTTCTGCCCCATTTTGGACTATGGGCGGATATATTATGGTACAATTGTACAGGACAACACCGTCCAACACATTAGAAACACGACATCTGGAACGATCTATCATTATAAGAGGAGTCAAGGGAACTAGTCACAGAAAACTGTACTAGAATCTGTTTTGTTGTCACAATAAAGAAAACGAAAGAAGACACAAATTGATTCGTTTTCACAAAATGGTCAATGTCCAATCTTTTAAGTAAGTTGATTCTTACTCCCCTTCCTATGTCCGAAATGAAAAACCCGCCCTCCCCATAGAAGCGGCCATTGACAGAAAGTTACACGATCCAAAGCTGAACCATAACAAAAATTCTTTCTTCCCCCCTTACTATAAAGTTGTGGAACACCATCGCCGATACTTATCAAAGCAAACCGATTCTATTGTTCAATTCAAACTTATTTGTCTCTTCAGATGTCACAGTCCCCTCCTACATAGGGATGCCGACAGGATCAAGTCCATCATTGTACTACGTTTAGGGAATGAGTAATCCCTTAATTATGACTTTATTACAAAACAAACATTACCTAATTAATAACCCAAATGTGGCAATGCGGGCCCCACCACCATACCTGAAGATCGAACATTATTTTGTGCATTGTAGAAATTGTACTGCGACAAGAACGAAACACGATCTCACTACTTAGCCCACACCAGATTAACAACCCACACACTACTTTTTGGTGATCAAACTTGATCAGTATCAGAAATGAACAAATGTTTCAGAACTGTACAGCAGTTTATAGCGCAAAGTGAAAGGCTATAAAATTCAATGGCTTGCTTCTTTCCCAGTTCTTGAGTCCTTCCCAGTTCTTGTTCTCACTTCACGTTTTATCTCAATGATTAGTCTTTCTCTCTCTGGTTTCATCTTGACGTCATTTCATCTAATCATAAAACAAGTGTTCGTTGTTTTATTATGTCCTATGCGTTATATGACCAGAATAACTAAATGTGCCATTTATGGCACTATTACTTCAAATTTCGAAATTAGCATAGAGACTCTTTAGTCGATATGGTTGTCCTTCTAACGACTTCTCTCTGTCCCCAGAGCCAATGAGTACTCATTGCGACACGGGGTTAGAATACTGGTCTGTAGAGCGCTGTGAAGTGGAACTCTCTCTCTCTATATCTCGATACTCTCATCTCTCTCATCGATCTATCTCTGATCTCTCTCTCTGCCTCTCTCTCTCGTCTCTCTCTCTCTCTCTCTCTCAGCGTCTGTGTGAGACGACTTTGTATTTCTGATCGATACGTCTGGATTATCAATCGAAATGTTTTCGATGATTTTATTAGTTATTTGAGGATTGCTTTGACTGACTGATATTTTGTCTTTGTTTTGTTTTTTTCATTTTGTTCTACGTTTTCCCTTTGGTGATGGGTGTTGATTGGTTTGTTCGATAACTTTAGGTCTCGTTAATCAGCTTGGTATTTAATTACTCTACACTGGCGTCTTTATGCAGGTCTTTTGCTAGTCTAAGTATTTCGAACTGAGCTGGTCATAAGGTGCTGTTCATCGCGCAAGCATTGTCGTTGCGTTGTATGTGTTCTTTGGAACAAATAAAACATGTAAGACGAGAGAGAGAGAGAGAGATCTCGAATCCGGAGCGAGAGCGTCAGAGATGCGAGTTTGAGTGAGAGGTGAGGGAGAGAGAGATCGTAATGTCGTTGCTCTGTTGCTGATTCAGTTATGTTGGTTGCGTTATTGTTGTTCTTTGGAAATAGCAAATTTAAACGAGGAGAGAGAGATGAAGAGAGAGAGAGAGAGGTGAGAGAGGACGAGAGAGAGAGCGAGAGAGAGAGAGAGAGGGAGAGAGATGAGAGAGATAGAGACGAGAGAGAGAGAGAGAGAGACGACCGAGAGAGAGAGAGAGGGAGAGAGAGAACGTCATAAGCGGTGCTTGTTGCTGCTTCAGTTATGTTGTTGCTGTTATTGTTGTTCGGGGGAGAGAGAAGATGAGAGACGAGAGAGAGAGAGGGGGAGAGAGGAGAGGAGAGAGAGATGAGAGATGGAGAGAGATGAGAATGACGAGAGGTTGAGAGAGAGCACGTGCATAAAGCGTTGATTTGTTGCTGGACTTCAGTTATGTCGTTGATGTTGATGTTGTCATCTTGGAAAATAAAAACATTTCAACAAGAGAGAGAAAGGGAGATTGAGAGAGAGAGAGACGGCAGGAGGAGAGAGAGATTGAGGAAAGGAGAGCGATGCAAAAAGAGAGAGAGGAGAGAGAAGATCGAGAGAGGAGAGCGAGAGGGAGGGAGAGACGAGGATGAGAACCCCCCCCCAACCGTCATAAGCGTTGCTTGTTGCTGCTTCAGTTATGTTTTTGCTGTTATTGTTGTTTCTTTGGAACATAAAACATTTAACCCTTTCACGGCCAAAGTCTCATTTATGCACCACATCTGGTTGTAACACCCCATGTCACTAAAAGTCATCAAATCATGGGATCAGTTTACCATACTCAATGTGTAGGCTCAACCGGCGCACATTTCCAATGTTATACAGTCACGGAGGAATTCCCAATACTCTATATGTTTCTCTCCAGTGTGACCCCCCTGTCCTGCCTCCAATGTACCTGAAATTTTACTGTCTGCGACCCAGTGTGCGTTTTAAAACCATAGAGGGACTCGCCTGCATGCCACTTCACTGGGCTCCACGATCTATCAACACGACAGAAGATTCCTCCGAGACTTGTATTACACAATACACTATGTATTAGACAGATATAGAGCAGATTCAGCCCTATGGTGTACGATAACACCACACCGGGTGTTGCACTTTGGTGTGTATTTGTACTGCAGCCTTCTCACGCTCGGAGGCACCATTTTCACTAGATTACCTATAGACTAGAGACAGACAGACATTTATGATAGAGAGATTTGTATGACTGTCATCCTCCTGACCCTCCGACCAACACACAGAGAGAGAGAGATGAGAGAGAGAGAAGAGAAAAGGGCAAGGGGGAGGGAAGGAAAGAGAAAGAGATGTACATGGTATTTAAAAAATGATAAGCTACATAGCTCTTTGCACCTGGCACTATCACCCACAAAGCTTATGCCATGCCCTCAGGCCTCATATGTGGTAATGAGAGAGAGAGAGAGAGAGACAGAGATCGATGAGAGAGAGAGTGAGAGAGAGGATGAGGGAGAGAGGGCAGAGAGACGATGAGAAGAGCGAGGAGGGGAGAGAGAATCGAGAGAGACATACAGAGAGACAGAGAGAGATTGTAGAGGTGAGAAAGAGAGAGAGAGAGAATAGAGGAGGAGCA
The DNA here is from genome assembly GCA_017654935.2 of Phymorhynchus buccinoides. Classification (NCBI taxonomy): domain Eukaryota; kingdom Metazoa; phylum Mollusca; class Gastropoda; order Neogastropoda; family Raphitomidae; genus Phymorhynchus; species Phymorhynchus buccinoides. The sequence goes on from CM065688.1 coordinate 40,211,932, forward strand.
GTGGCACTGAGAGAGAGAGAGAGTGATGCCAGGCATCAGGCATGAGGAGAGAGAATTTCGAGAGATAGCGAGAGTGAGAGGGAGGGAGGGAGAGGGAGAGACGGAGAGAGAGAGACAGACACGAGAGAGACGAGACGAGATGAGCGAAGAGAGAGAGGGAGAGAGACAGACAGAGAGTACAAGGGCGACGACAGGACAGCAGACATATGGCAGAGAGAGAGACAGTCACGTGTGAAAGAGAGAGAGAGAGAGAGAGAGAGAGAGAGAGAGAGAGAGAGAGAGAGAGCGAGACAGAGGGAGACAGACAGACAGACATAGGCAGAGAGAGAGAGAGACATGAGAGAGACAGGGAGAGAAGAGAGAGTAGAGAGAGGGAGTAGAGACGACTTGATGCATGAGAGAGAGACGAGAGAGAGAGAGAGAGAGGAATTCGGAAGTTTAATGAAATACTATGCCGCAACTAAACTCCGAGAGTACCGGTAACCGCTAGTACTGGTAATGCCTAGTACAGGTAATGCCAAGTACTGGTAACTCTGTAGTACAGAAAATTTAAAGCGATTTGGTAAAGAAACGGGTGGAGTTTTATAAGGCCCTGTTTCCTGTTTGTGCTGCTTTGAGAGTGATGCGCTCTCCCTAGTAACGGAAACGCATAGTAACGGTAACGCCAAGTAATGGTAACACTGAGTACAGCAAATTTGAAACGATTTCGTTAAGAAACGGCAGTTTATAAGGTCCTGTTTCCCGTTGGTGCTGCTGTGAGAGTGATGCGCTCTCCCGATTTTCTTTAAATTTGCTGTCAGGCTTTGCCCCAGTGATAGCAAGCCTGACAGCGAATTTGACGCGATTTGGTTGAAAACCAGCGGAGTTATAAGGCACGTTTTGCATCATGCTGCTGTTATGCACCCAAGTAATGGATTCGCTTCCGGTTTGGCACACAGATAGTCACTGTCCCTGGTCATCTATCTTCCAAATGTGAAGGTAATCGGTTCATAAATACCAGAGATACGGGCGCCGAAAGGCCGTCAGATGCGCGGTTCGCGCATTTGCCGAACCGCGCAAATGGCACGGTCGCTTCGGTTGCCGTTGCCATCGCCCAGTGAGGGCTCACAGCAAGCATGGTAAGCGATTCGGTCGGTAAACGGCGGAGTTATAAGGCCCGTTCGTGTTTTTCAGGACACACACACGGACACACGGGACGGACAGTTGGCTTTTTATACTATATGAATGGGCCTATCAGCCCCTTTTCGTGGGGGAACAATAGATCAAAACAATGTATTCCATACAATTTACTTAATCGACTTACTACTACTACTACTACTAAACTACCTACTACAAACTACTACTACTACGACTACTGACTACTACTACTACTACTAACTACTACTATAAGAGAGAGAGAGGAGAGAGAGAAGAGAGAGAGAGAGAGAGAGAGAGAGACTCAAATACTCAGACTCCAGAAACTTTATTTTAACAAGGGAAAAAATTTTTAGAGGCTGGGCCTAGTTGCCTTTCATTCTGTCCCTTGGTTCTAAGCATGCAATACTAACTAATACTATTAACGAACAGTGAACAC
>CM065688.1:40214004-40237089 GCA_017654935.2 Phymorhynchus buccinoides
ACACTGTCCTGGCGTCTTGCTTTCACACATTGCCAGAATGGCTTGGAGCTGTTCTCCTTCAGGCCTTCTTCAATTGTGGTGTTCACGTACTCCCACTCAGCCATCCTGGACTCTCTCCTGCATTCATTTCGGCAGTACCTGTAGTTTGTCCAGTTGCCAGTCGTTTTTGCTTGTTTGTACAATCGTTTCTGTCTTCTGAGTAGCCTTCTGATGCGTCTGTTGATCCATGGGAGGCTGCTGCTTCTGCACCAGAGGCTTGATGGAACATGCTTCTCGACGGCTGTTGTTAAGGATGTTTTAAATTCAGTCCACATGGATTAAACATCTGTATCCCCTTTGCTCATGTTGTCGATTTTTTCTGCGATTTTAGTCATATCTGCATTATGATCTTCTCACTTAGCTTTTGAGTACAAGTAGTGATGATGTTGCTTTTCTTTCATCCTTTGCGGTCTTGTTTCAAAGTCCACCACTACTGCATGATGGTTAGACACTCCAGGGATTGATATTGAGCTCCTGGTGAGTGACGGGTTGGAGGTAAAGATCAGGTCGAGGATATTGCTTTCTCTTGTTGGCTGGTCATGGACCTGGGTAAGCTGTGCTGTTGTGGTTATGTCGACGAGTTCTAACTGAACTGGTGCATTGGGGGCGACTGTGGCGGTGTCCCGGTCGATGTCCGGACAGTTGAAATCACCAGCCAGCATAACTGATCACTGCTTCCTGGTATTGGTGATTTTCTGCAGTGTCTTGTTTAACTCTGCTATATCTTTCTGAGAACGGTGGGGCATGTAATAACAGCCGATGATCAGGTCTTTATTTCTCTGGAGGCGAACCTTCACCCAGATCATCTCGCAGTCTGCATCAAACTCAGGGAGTGCGGATGATACGAGGCACTTGTGAACAAGGATGAAGACCCCACCCCCCAGAGTTCCCCTGTCCTTTCTGCACGCTGTATATTCGTCATAGAAGGCCTCGCCTGCTTTATTGTCTGGTCCCAACCAAGACTGTGCCGCATACAATGTCCGACTTAGTGTTCGTTGCTTGGAACTCTGTTGTCACATGAGTTCCAACCCCAAGCAGAGACGAATTCGAAAGCTGGCAAGCTCTCCACGCAGGCGGACCCACACCAAGATCAGTTCAAAACAAATGGAGTCACAACACAAAACATCACTTTTATTCCAAAAACACAAAACACAAATAAACAAATCGCCAAATAAGCATCACAACAACATATTACAATGGTACAATCCCCTCCTTTCCACAAATCACCAAATAAGCATCCGAAACCTTACAACACGTGCACACACCCAAGCCTTAAGCGAAAGAACAACTACAACACTTTTCGCGTCGTCACATTCAATTTGATCTAGAGGACTCAAACATCCCTCTTCCTAAACACAGCACGTAGGAAAGATCACGAGTTCACTATCGCTTTCACATAATGACTAATTACGAAGACGAGTGGAATGAAGATCTCCCACGACGCACGAAATGTCTCTGCACGATGCTAAGGGTGTCCGACACTGAAGGGTAGATGACTGATGCTGCCCAGAACCATCTGAGCAGGGCTGGGAAGACAGCTAATTGAGTTCTCCACGCCCAGTCCTCCAGAAGAGCAGGCGCCCCGACGAACGCGAAACCTTTGAGTTTCCAAAGGGAGTTGTAACGGCGAACCGGTCGAAGTAGCGGCTTTCAAACGTTGATCAGACCAGCAAGAAGAAGCAGTCTGCGATGCCTCCTGACATGGTCCTAATACCTGACGAGGAGGTCTCCAAAGACGCTGAAGTTTCTTCAGGACGGCACCCAAACGTCGACACTCCCGAACAAGGCCCAAGCGAGATACCGGCCGTGGCCTAGCATCGGCCAAACGATGCCCAGGCGAAGGCTCCAACAGCAACCAGGTGATGGCCCATGGCTGATCAAGCGACGGTTGTGCAGCCTAAGAGATGAGTGCTGCAACAGTCATAGTAAGTTTTTCCTTTGTTTAGTATTCGATCTACAACTTCCATTGCTCTTACTTATTTATCCCTGCACTTCTCATTCTTTAATTCCAAACATAGAGTATGATACTTTAACTTAGTATCACTATGCTTCTGAATTGTGGTGGTGCTCATGCATTGGGCGCACCCTTCCACCCACACATTTTCCCATACACTCGCATACACATAACAAATAAGGGGTGAATTGACACAACAAAACAGACAAAACGTTTTCCTATTCCTAAGTGACCCTGAGCCAAAACTTTTAGATTAAAGAGAGCAAACAACAAGCGCAGATTCGCAATCGTTTGTGGCAGCGGTCTATTTTTACCACTCCAATCATTACATACACTGAGTCGCCTCCCCTGGCTTTTCAATAATTTTAATCTGTAAACCAGAATGTTATCTCTGCACCTTTTTTCGTAACTTTTTATATCTTTTGGAAAACATTTAAAACTATTTATCCTACTTATACTCATCGAAAGAAGCACCGCATACTCGTCGTGTCTGTTGCAGTGTCTGTATTACGTATGTTTATTATTTTGTACGCTTTAAAATGAAGATTCATGTGCTCTGTTCAGTATACAATTCTTTCCATACCTAAGGACTGTAGATATGACAACTGAAATGTTACTTTATGCCCAAGTATTTTTGTTTGTGGCTCAAGCCACAAAACCTATAACTCACTTTGTCGGTCGGGTCGGTCGGAGTCCGTCTGTCGGTCTGTCGGTCGGTCCAAAATTGTCGCACTTCAAATCGAGGCTACACTTCAAATTGAGGCCGCACTTTAAAATGATGTATTTTAAAAGCGTACAAAATAATAAACATACGTAATACAGACACTACAACAGACACGACGAGTATGCGGTGCTTCTTTTGATGAGTATAAGTAGGATACATAGTTTTAAATGTTTTCCAAAAGATATAAAAAGTTACGAAATGGTGCAGAGATAACATTCTGGTTTACAGATTAAAATTATTGAAAAGCCAGGGGAGGTAACTCATGATTGGAGTGGTAAAAATAGACCGTGTGCCACAAACTATTGCGATTTCGCGCTTGTTTTTTTTCTCTTTTACAATATGTGCGACAATTTTGTCAATATGTGCGACAATTTTGGACCGACAGACCGACCGACAGACAGACCGACAAAGTGGGTTATAGGTTTGTGGCTTGAGCCACAAACAAAAACTGTAAAGCTTACAAACACTTTGTGCTTTCAACCTATTCTTCTTATCTTCAAAAACAACGATTGATTACCTCCCTTGTCAAAAAATGTTTCCGAAACACGTAGGTTTATTTACAAAATGTATATAGTCGAAGACAAAAATCGGCCGAAAACACATGCGCGCTATTTTTGGATATTTCGCATGCGTTTGTCGCAAAAACTCTGAGCTCGCTCGGGAACAGAGATTTGACGATAACCTAGCGAATTATTGTTCCCGAGCGAAAACAACCAACGCTAAGCAACACGAAATATTTATAATATGAGTATAAAAAACAACGAGCACTCCGACGTATAACTAGAACTTATCTTTATTATTAAAGGGCCGCGAGGCTGGGGTTCGGCAAATACAAAAATAACAGCCGCAAATGCGCACACGAATCCTACCCTTCAAACTTTCTCTCCCTAAGCATTAAAACCTCTTCAAGAAACAAAAGATAATAACGAAACTCAAAACATGACAATCATACAAAATAACTTCTATTAAATGGTATCAAATAGCGACTAGGTTGGTTTCACAATTCTACAGTCTTTCAGTTAAACCAAATTTAATACTAACCAGCTCACTCGTGTAGATAGACTCCAGTTCTTTTGTCTCTCCAAGGCTCGGCGTACACTCTGGTCCTCTTTCTCAGAGGTTCCAGGGACGGATGAATTGGGCGAAAAAGGGGTCGGTCAGTCAATGAAGAACTAAACAAAAATGATGGGGAGATGATGACGATGACTTCCAGGGACCAACGAAGGAGCCCTAACATCAAGTGAACTACTTGATACAGTAAGTTGAACGTTCACAAGGACGAGGCCTTCCAAAATCAGCTGCGGACAGTCGACATCCTTATCCCGTTTCCAGCTACGATGAGATGAGACGATGTGGACCAAACAAAATCTAAAGATGAAGTGTCTTTCGAAAGTTTTCGCTGGTTGCAATTTCCCATCCCGAGTGATTGTTCGAAAGTTGCTGAGTCATTCCTCGATTCTCTCATGCATTCACAATTTCACGGTTTGCTCGCATTAAGAAATATAGAACAAGTTCCCTCCCCTTTCTGCAGTTCTCTTGCGCGCTTCGTCTCGGGTTAAAAACTTTTATGAAAGGTGCTTTACAATCCAGACAGTGTTTGAAAGATAGAAATGTAATAATAATAATAATAAGCATTTATAGCGCCTAATCTTAAAAAAACACCTAAGTGCTTACTATAGGGGAAGACGGGGCAAAAAAACGCATGGGCGGGTAAGAAGCCCACCCCAATTATCTCATGAAATGAAGCAAATTTCAGTCTCATTTTGCCCATGAGACGAACGTTAATGTTTAGCATTCGTCTCATGGGCAAATTTGACTGAAATTTTCTTTATTTCATGAGATAATTGGGGTGGGCTTCTTACCCGCCCATGCGCTTTTTACCCCGTCTTCCCCTAATAAATGAATAAACCAGCAAGCAATATAAATAAAGAAATGACAAAAATATATTATACACACACGCGCGCGCGCGCACACGCACGCACTAAACACAGACACACGCACGCACTAAACAGACACACACACACACACACACACACACACACACCACACAACGCACCACACGCGCGCACGCACACGCACACGCACACATACACGCACATACACGCATGCACACAAACACACGCGGATGGAAGGGGCACAGTACTTTGAAAAGAAATATAGCAGGCTATGATTTGAAAAGAGTAGTTTTGAGAGAAGACTTAAAAGAAGAAAATTTGTGACATCTGCCCTGTTTCTTATCACGCTGCCGTAGTTCACATTCAGTACTCTCAAGTTCTGCTTCTTCGGCGCTTGAAAGGAACTGCTGTTGTTGGGAGTCGAACCTGAGTGTGAAGGCTGCCGTGGTTGTCGATTGTTCTGGCGTTGTGGAGGAGTCTTGCAACGATCGGTTTGACTTTGAGGTGGACCACGCTGGGAGCCATTTGTCTGTTGTTGTGGTTTTGATGGATATGAAGTTCTTTCTTTACTGTTTCCTTGGCTGAGAGGGTTTGTGAATGTTTGTGAATTTTGATAAGTCTGCAAAATAGTTTTTTTAGTGGCCAGTATATGTAAACAGTTTTTTTAAAATTGGTTGTATCCTTTCCGTAAAAAACTTGTATGGAATAAAAAAAAACCAGCAACAAAAGGGTCAAACTTTGCGATTATAGTGCCGTTTGTCTACTTTCGCTTTTCGTGCCCGAAGTCGACGAGGAGTTGTCTTTGCTTAACTTGTGCCTGATCATTCATATAATAAAAAGCCAAGTGTCCGTGTGTGTGTGTGTCTGTCTGTCTGAAACACAAAACGGGCCTTATAACTCCGCCGTTTTTTGACCGAATTGCTTCAAATTTGCTGTGAGCCCTAACTGGGCGATGGCAACGGCAACCGAGGCGGCCGTGTCATTTGCGCGGTTTGGCAAATGCGCGAAACGCGTATCCGCCGGACTCTCGGCGCCCGTATCTCCGGCATTTCTGGACCGATGGCCTTCAAATTTGGCAGGTAGATGATCGGGGACGGTGCCTATCGGTGTGCCAAACCGGAAGCGAATCGGTTTAGAAACGCGTGCGCTATACGCCGCTTCACCTTTTCACAAATAACTCCGCCGTTTCTTAACCGAATCGCTTCAAATTTGCTGTCAGGCTTGCTATGGCCCGGGCAAAGCCTGGCAGCAAATTTGAAGAGAATCGGGAGAGCGCGTCACTCTCAGAGCAGCGCCAACGGGAAACGGGGCCTTAGAACTCCGCCGTTTCTTAACAGAATCGCTTCAAATTTGCTGTACTCAGCATTACCAGTACTTGGCGTTACCGTTACTAGGCGTTACCGTTACTAGGGAGAGCGCTTCACTCTCAGAGCAGCGCCAACGGGAAACGGGGCCTTATAACTCCGCCTTTTCTTAACCGAATCACTTCAAATTTGCTGTATTCTGTAGTAGAACAGAATGAGTGAAGAAGATGGAAGGAGGGAGAGAGACAAAAGTAATAATAATATTTCGCGGACCCGGCGAAACCAGTACTCAGCGTTACCAGTACGTGGCGTTACCAGTACGGTGCATTGCCAGTACTAGGCGTTGCGCTAGTATATAATACAGACTGTTGGTTTTACTTTTAGTTATGTGTGTGTGTGTGTGTGTGTGTGTATGTGTGTGTACTTCCTAGTGTTTTATTTTGCATTGCAATTTAATACTATATTTATTTATTTATGTATTTATATAAAGAAAATGTGCGGAAAGTTTGATTTTGGATGAGAGTTTGTAAAATATGTTTCTTATTATGTTTATGTTTTATGTGCATGCCAGACAAAGATTTTCTTTATCTTTTTAAAGACAATACATTTTGATTGATTGATTGATTGGTAGTGAGGTTTGGGAAAACGACCAGTAGGGTTTGGGAAAGCTTGGGACTTTTAAAGTATGAATTTTGTATAAACCCTGTTTTAACAAAATACAGTGATGTTCTAAGTGACCTTGACCTTTGACCTATGACCTTGATTTTAGAACTTGGTCTAGAAATCCTTAGTACCTATCTGCAAGCAAAATTTGATTGTCCTAGGTCCCTGCATTCAAGCGTTATCGTGCCAGGTGCTCAGAAGCATTTTTGACTCCAGTGACCTTGACCTTTGATCTATGACCACCTTTTTGAGTTTGGCTGAACTATTGTTAGTACCTATCCGCATGCAAAATTTGAACGTCCTAGGTCTCTCCGTTCAATTGTTATCGTGCCAGGTGCGCGGCAGCATTTTTGGTGCCAGTGACCTTCACCTTTGACCTATGACCTTCATTTTTGAACTTTGCCTAAATATGTTTAGTACCTATCCACATGCAAAATTTGAGCGTCCTACTCCTAGGTCCCACCGTTATCGTGCCAGGTGTTCAGCAGCATTTTCGGCTCCAGTGACCTTGACCTTTGACCTATGACCTTCATGTTTTAATTTGGCTGAGATAGCCTTAGTACCTATCGGCATGCAAACTTTGAGCGTCTTAGGTCCCTCCGTTCAAATGTTATCGTGTTAACATAATCAGATAGATAAATAGACAGAAACAGAATCCACTGAAAACATTACCAGATTCGCTCTCTTCGTTCGCGGCTGGTAAATTTAACACTTGTAGACTTTGTCCTATTGCTTTCTGCAAGAACCAGGACATTTTGCCATATTGATTTTCATTTTCAGGACAGTTAATCCTATCATCACTTTTCAATGTTATGTGCATCATCGAAAGTATAAAAATTTATTTCAACTATGGCCTCAATAACTCAGTAAGACTGGTCTTGTTTGTTTGTATGCTTCTCCTTTGGGGGTACTGGGGATTGGGTGGGGGTCTTTCAGCATAGTTTTCCCACCTTCTGAAAGCTCTTTGCTTGCAACTTCCTCTAATCTATCACTCTCTTTGACTCTGCCTTTTCCTCTTCTTACTATCATCTACTATTTTTCTGACTTACTGGCCCATTCTCCTGCCTTTAAAAAAATTCTTCCTAATAATGTTCTGCTTTGAGCTCCTCTGAAATCGGAATGTGTCGGCTGAATACAGCGGGGAGACCAGTGAAAACTGAGAACCGGACACATGTACCTCACCCATTATGGCCATATGGCCTGGGAATGCAGAAGAAATTGTAAACTAACCTTCTGTCTTATTTTTTCCCCTGACTGGCTTTTCCCCTCTAGTGAGGTGCTGCGAGCATACAACGTGCCGATGGACTACATAACGGTGGCCATCCTGCTATGGAACTTTGGGGTGGTGGGCGTGGTGTGCATCCACTGGAAGGGCCCCCTGCTCTTGCAGCAGATGTACCTCATCATGATCCCCGCCCTCATGGCCCTCATCTTCATTAAGTACCTCCCCAGCTGGACTCTCTGGGTCGTCCTCGGCGTCATGGTCGTCTGGGGTCAGTGTGTAGTGTGCTGTATTGTACAGTGTGTTGTGTTGTATCATGGTGTTGACACTCATCTTCATCAAGTACCTCCCCAGCTGGACTCTCTGGGTCGTCTGGGGTCAGTGTGTAGTGTGCTGTATTGTACAGTGTGTTGTGTTGTATCATGGTGTTGACACTCATCTTCATCAAGTACCTCCCCAGCTGGACTCTCTGGGTCGTCATGTCGTCTGGGGTCAGTGTGTAGTGTGTTGTATTGTACAATGTGTTGTGTTGTATCATGGTCGTCTGGGGTCAGTTGTTGTTGTATCCTGGCTTAAAGACTCCAGGGATCATCCCAACAACCGAAGCACTTGAGCACTATTGTACAAATGCACCAGCTATGGACGAGAACATTACATGTGTGACCGTTTTTTTGTATTACCCAGCCATGTGGGTAGCCACACTCCGGCTTCAGAGGATTTTGGATACTGATGATGTTATCCTATATAGGAGCTTGTCATGGCTAAAGACAATCCCCGCATAACTATGCAGAGCATAGCAACATTTTGATGTAGCCTTGGTGTTCTAGCCTATGTCGATTGGTCTGACACAGCCTTAATCCAAGGCGAGTCTGGGGTCAGTGTGTAGTGTGTACTGTGCTGTAGTGTGCTACATGTACATTGTGTTGTGTTGTATCATGGTGTTGACACTCTCTGGTTCGTCCTTGGCACCATGGTCGTCTGGGGTAAGCGGGCGTCTCAGAGTTTGTTTTCTACCATTGCTCATTTTCATGCCCGTCAAACACGTGAGGAGAATTACGATGATTATGATGCTGTGGGGTTCCGTATTGGTGGGACACTACAAGACAGGGTTGTACTCTATGCTTTCTTTCATAACTAGTATTCAAACAATAGAAAGACAACAAATGGGAAAAACTGTGATGTACATGTTTTACTTCTGTAATTATTTCGAACCCTCTTGTCTTTTAACGATGCCTATCTCTTTAGGTGGCCTTTCTTTCATAATGATATCTGGTGTCAGCCAGGCTGGAGATATGCAAGACCTGCAGTGTTAGTCTGAAAATTAGAGCAGCACTCTCAGAATGACATTCCTCAAGTGGATGAAGCTCGACTGTGAGGTTTCAGTCTTCCTATTCAGCCCACAGCACACTCATTCTGGGTATGAGTCGGGGTCCAGGATTGAAGAAACCCTTGCTTCTGATGTAGTTCGAATTGAAGACCTCCCAAACACCAGTCAGTGACACTAACAGTGTTCTTCTGCGGATATAGTAGGTGTTTCTTTTATGGTTGGTTGTCAGAAGTAGTCATTCCACAGATTTTGTTTTCTTCATAGAAAAACCACTGGTTTCATGGTTATCTAGAGTAGAGTTTCATGGTTATTTAGAGTAAACAGGACTCTTTCTAGTAGAAGTTATGTGCATTTTGAGAGCGAAGGACGTGTGTGAGTGTGATATTTTCCAGATCTGGTGGCTGTGCTGTGCCCTAACGGCCCCCTCAGGCTGATTGTGGAGATGGCCGCCGAACGCAACGAACCCATCCTACCAGGCCTCATCTATTCATGTGAGTGTCTAACGGCCATATTGCTTGAGCTGTTGCTTTGTCTGTAGTGCTATCACAACGCTTAGACATGGGGGAAAGTTGTTCAGACATGCTCCTGAAATCAGGATTGAAAAAGGTGATAGAAAGAGTTCAGGTTTGGCCATCTTGTCATCCGGTACCACAATCTTATAAAATAAACATTTCTGCCAATATTGATGGCAGATTAAAACAAAATGATAGATATGCAATTCTAAAAAAAGAAAAAATGATCAAGCCTGTCATGATGACTGCCACAAGATGTACATATGAATAGTTTATAAAGATTACCAGATTTTCTGACAACAGTGATGATGAAAAATGGGTAAGAAATTAAGTTTATGAGCTTGGCGTTCAGCCCAATCTTGACACAAGTGATTCAGACCTGAATTTTCATGTTTGTCTTTATATAATATTTTGTATTTTCTATTCAAAATCTTGGTTTTCTTCCCTTGAATGTCAGTATCTCGTCCTGTCAACAGTGAACGTGTTCAACCTAATCTTGATGCAACTGGTTCAGACCTGAATTTCCATTTTTTATTATTAAAAAAAAAGAAATATGTATTCAAAATCTTGGTAATCTTCCCATGAATCATGATGAATGTGAGTTATCTTTTCCTGTCAACAGTGTAATTATTTTAATCTCCATTCATTTTCCTTCAATTAATTGTATGTATTTCATGCTTGAAAGCTTTATCTGATTTTCTTTTTAGAGGTTAGTAGTTTGTATGGTAAAATTACAAACAATTCCAGGACTGAAGGGGTTAACAAACAAAAACATCAATGAAGGGCTTTTCTATCGCCTTAGTGATTTGTTGTGTGAAATGCTGGGGGCTATGATATGTTAAGCGTTGATCATTGGTTGATATTTGCTGGTACTGTAGTAGAAGCCAACAGTACAGTGAGAGCTGTGCAATAAACAATGTTCTGTTGTATTGGAAAATCATGGCACAGCTCGTGAAAGACTCTAAAACAAAGGGACATTGACACCGCCTCTTAGTGCTGCAGCCAGAGGGATTGGTTGGCCTTTGGGGACCTTCCCTAATGCCGGCTGAGAATGATGCTTTGTTTGCTTACCTTTGGCTCTGATCCACTTATTGCTAGGTGATTGGTATCGTAATCAACTTTGGTGGAGGGGAGTTAATTAGAAAGAGAGTATTCCCCCTTTGTTCAATTTCGTTATCTCCTCTCTTAGCCTCACTATTTCATTCTTTGTTGCTGGTCAAGAATCTGGGAATGTGTATACCTTACCGAACCCAACCCTATGCGTCTCAAAGATTTAGCAGCTTTCCCTAGCTGTGCTACTTACCAGTCATAGTGGGAAATGACGGATTTTCACACATACATACATAGAATTATGTTCAACGTGCCAGTGAATTGCGCAGTATATTTAATTCAACACGCCAATGAATTGCGCAGTGTATTTAATTCAACATGCCAATGAATTGCGCAGTGTATTTAATTCAACATGCCAATGAATTGCGCAGTGTGTTTCATTCAACATGCTAATGAGTTACGCAGTGTATTTAATTCAACACGCTAATGAATTACGCAGTGTATTTAATTCAACACTCCAATGAGTTACGCAGTGTATTTAATTCAACACGCTAATGAGTTACGCAGTGTATTTAATTCAACACTCCAATGAGTTACGCAGTGTATTTAATTCAACATGCCAATGAGTTACGCAGTGTATTTAATTCAACACGCCAATGAGTTACGCAGTGTATTTAATTCAACACGCCAATGAGTTACGCAGTGTATTTAATTCAACACGCCAATGAGTTACGCAGTGTATTTAATTCAACACGCCAATGAGTTACGCAGTGTATTTAATTCAACACGCCAATGAATTACGCAGTGTATTTAATTCAACACGCCAATGAGTTACGCAGTGTATTTAATTCAACACGCCAATGAGTTACGCAGTGTATTTAATTCAACACGCCAATGAGTTACGCAGTGTATTTAATTCAACACGCCAATGAATTACGCAGTGTATTTAATTCAACACGCCAATGAGTTACGCAGTGTATTTAATTCAACACGCCAATGAATTGCGCAGTGTATTTAATTCAACACGCCAATGAATTGCGCAGTGTATTTAATTCAACACGCCAATGAATTGCGCAGTGTATTTAATTCAACACGCCAATGAATTACGCAGTGTATTTAATTCAACACGCCAATGAATTACGCAGTGTATTTAATTCAACACGCCAATGAATTGCGCAGTGTATTTAATTCAACACGCCAATGAGTGACGCAGTGTATTTCAACACGCCAACGAGTTACGCCGCAGTGTATTATTTTATTAAATTTTTTTGTTTTGCGCAGTGTATTTAATTCAACACGCCAATGAGTTGCACAGTGTATTTAATTCAACACGCCAATGAGTTGCGCAGTGTATTTAATTCAACACGCCAATGAGTTGCGCAGTGTATTTAATTCAACACGCCAATGAATTACGCACAGTGTATTTAATTCAACACGCCAGTGAATTGCGCAGTGTATTTAATTCAACACGCCAATGAATACGCAGTGTGCAACACGCCAATGAATTACGCAGTGTATTTAATGCAACACGCCAATGAATTACGCAGTGTATTTAATTCAACACGCCAATGAGTTACGCAGTGTATTTAATTCAACATGCCAATGAATTGCACAGTGTATTTAATTCAACATGCCAATGAATTACACAGTGTATTTAATTCAACACGCCAATGAATTACGCAGTGTATTTAATTCAACACGCCAATGAGTTACGCAGTGTATTTAATTCAACACGCCAATGAATTGCGCAGTGTATTTAATTCAACACGCCAATGAATTACGCAGTGTATTTAATTCAACACGCCAATGAATTACGCAGTGTATTTAATTCAACACGCCAATGAGTTACGCAGTGTATTTAATTCAACATGCCAATGAATTGCGCAGTGCATTTAATTCAACACGCCAATGAATTACACAGTGTATTTAACTCAACACGCCAATGAATTACGCAGTGTATTTAATGCAACACGCCAATGAATTACGCAGTATATTTAATGCAACATGCCAATGAATTACGCAGTGTATTTAATGCAACACGCCAATGAATTACGCAGTGTATTTAATGCAACACGCCAATGACTTACGCAGTGTATTTAATGCAACACGCCAATGACTTACGCAGTGTATTTAATTCAACACGCCAATGATTTTGCGCAGTGTATTTAATTCAACACGCCAATGAATTATGCAGTGTATTTAATTCAACATGCCAATGAATTGCGCAGTGTATTTAATTCAACATGCCAATGAGTTACGCAGTGTATTTAATTCAACACGCCAATGAGTGACGCAGTGTATTTCAACACGCCAACGAGTTACGCCGCAGTGTATTATTTTATTAAATTTTTTTTTTTTACGCAGTGTCTTTAATTCAACACGCCAATGAGTTGCACAGTGTATTTAATTCAACACGCCAATGAGTTGCACAGTGTATTTAATTCAACACGCCAATGAGTTACACAGTGTATTTAATTCAACACGCCAATGAGTTGCGCAGTGTATTTAATTCAACACGCCAATGAGTTGCGCAGTGTATTTAATTCAACACGCCAATGAGTTGCACAGTGTATTTAATTCAACACGCCAATGAGTTGCACAGTGTATTTAATTCAACACGCCAATGAGTTGCACAGTGTATTTAATTCAACACGCAGTGTTTTTTCTGTCGTTTTCCAGCCACCATGATGTGGCAGGTCACAATGGCGGACGAAGACGGCAGTGGTGCCAGCAACAAAAAGAAGAAACGCGGGAGTAATCAGTCAGCGCCGGATGATGGTAAGTAAATTGTATTTGCTTGTCTGTGTTGCCTTTTTTTTTTTAATACATGAGTTGTTTAGCTGCCTCAATGCCTCGGCATTCCATGAGAGCCTTTTCCTTTCCTTTCTAGCCGAGTGCAGGCTTCCAGTCACTCTCTGTAGCAAGATGGCAAAGCCATATATATTTCTCCCTGTCCAACAGCAAAGCACAAAACGTAATATATCGATCTGCAAGAGAGCCAAAGAAGCCTGCCAAGCGTGGGATATAAAATCATATCTTGACATATCATTTGCATATATTAACCCATAGGCTTAGTGTAAACGCACGCGAGAAAAAGGTGTAAGAATACACAGTTGCCAAGTAACCTGACGTCACAGTTATTTATCTTCACATAACACTATCATTATCACACATCGAGGTACAATCGCATGAGACTATCTGCAGTGCTCAAACCATACTTGCTTTATTTGCATCAAGTGATGTTTAGTAAAACAAAAAGCCCAAACATACTCCTAACCCTATGCCTTAACCCGATAAATGCAAAAAGTTGTTTCTGATGAACATTTTACATTGAAAAAAATCCTTGTGAAGAGTAACTGTTAGTGAAATTGCAAATGATAAAAATAGCGATAACAACTAGACACTCAAGGTAGTGTCACTGCAAATAGAGCCTTCTTACCAGACACCCAAAAACGTCATCTTAGTAAAATTATGCAATCACTGAAATTACATCATCACTGAAAATTCGTCATTAGCCAAATGACAATAATTATGGCCTATGTGATTGTAGTGTAAGAAGAATAGTTTATTGTAAAGGCTATTTTTATACATCTAGTTTAGTCCGACGCTCAAAGAACCAGCACCATCCGGACATAAACTTCTAATTGACAATTCTAGATAGTAAAATATGTGCTGAAAACGATGAGCTATGTTAACGCGCTGACAAATGTTCCAGCGTATTGTTATGGGCCCCAGAACACCCCCTCCCCCCTCCGCGTGGGGGCCTCGGGGCCCCAAATGAGTGTCGACACCAAATCACTAATATAGTTAAATGACACATCATCCTGGGGGTTTTCGAGGGTGCTGAGTCTGAAAATGACCTTATTTTGGCGATCAGAGTTCATTATCATGTGCTAAAAGTCACATAAGGGTAGTTTTAAGTGATTTTTACATAAATAATGACAAGCCTCCAATCATGTTGTCTCTTGTGTTGGACGTTGTTCTGAATAACATGATTTGGATGTCACTGTGTTCATCGAGCATTGTCATCTAGTCTTCATGCTCCTCCACTCCGTCAAGACCAACAACCTTCCGTTGTTCCACAAATGTAACGGGGAAATGGCGTCGCTCTTCTTTGCATTTGACGGACACAACTACTCCAGGTTTGTACAATTGAATTGCTCAAAGTAATATTTTTGACTGAGACCTCTAACTGAGGTTCTAAAATAATTAATGCTTCTACGCACAACTTATCGTGAACTGCACAAATAATAATGACATTGATATGTGTTCAATAAAGCGCACAAAGTACTGCTTCCAGTATGTAAGCTATTTTGTTTTCGTACAGTACAAATCTGCGGAATAAGAAAAATTCGTTTGAAATTATTAAAGACATTGAGTCATGCACACAATACATAATAATGGTATTCACTTGGATTTAATAGCTGCATTATCGTTCCTCTCTATACCTGCATATATCTGACATGGCTGGAGGTGCACCTGACGAATCTGGAGAAGACACATCCAGGAGCAAAGGACCTGCTCACCAAGGGCACAATTGCTGTGGCCCGCTCGATGATCCCTGGGGCACTCAGTGCAGTCAACAAGACCATGGAGGAGACATTCATGCGCTTCGCCAAATCATCAGGTATCATATGACCACCTTTCAGTAGTGTAATGTTGATTCATCTGACGTTATAGGGAAACTAATTGCATTGAAAAAAACGTTTAAAGCACAACCAAACAATTTCGAACTACAAAACAAAATCACGTATTTTCATAGATCACATTCTTTTTCCAACATTTGACTATCAGATACTGTTAATGTTAGCAGGTGGCTTCACTGGACTCTACAGCCAGTTTGGGGCGTACCAAAGATGGTGTCGTACAACGTCTGCACGGGCTCAGTTCTACGAAAAAACTCTAGAGATGGTGAACCTCATCGATGATCCAGACTGCCCGAAAGCGGGGAGACATCGCGAACTGGAGAAGGCGGAAATCAAGAAGTGCGAAGATGCTGTTCAGCGTGTCCTCACTGCTGTGAAGAACTTCACCAACCCCTTCTCCATCGCAGACAAAGACAGGCTGTACTCCCTGGCTTCCGGTGCCCCAGTCCCCATGGACGTCGAACAGGACGTTCTTTGTGCAGAAGCTGCAGGCAAGGTCGCCAAGGCCGACTTCCTCGACCGTCTAGAGAGTGGAGAGTCAGCAAGCTTCTTTGACCCCATAAAAAGGCAGAAGCTGAAGACCATGGAGGCGTGCAGCAAGGAGGTCACACTCACATCCTCGGAAGGCAAGGTAAGTGGCTAGTCCACTGCCTTTGGGCTACTGTTTTGAACTATTTATTTTACATTACTCGTTCTCAAAAAATTCACGGCCACCAATAGTCGATAAAGTAAAACAGCGTTTGGAATAATTGGTTTTCAATAATTTCGAGCAAGAAGCAAAATAAAAACATCATTCGAAGGACTGAAAGTTGTACTTAACGCTGTTAAAATGTCATACTTTCCATTGCAGGCCCTCCAGTACCAGGTGCAGAGTGACCTCGCGTTTCTGCTCCTAGTCAAGTCTCAGAGACTAGATGAACCGTTAGACTTGGACAAACTCATGACGTTCTGCCTGATGCCTGTACCCCCCAGCCTCGGGACACCAGATGGCTTTTTCTGCAAGACTAACAAAGCCGCCATGCTGCACTACCTTCTGGAAGACGTCACCCCCGAAGACCTGCAATACCCACACGACGCCCTATTCATCCAGGACGGCATGGCGCTGCTCCATACCCTTGCAAACCTCCCTCCAACCTTCGGTGAGATCTGCCTTCAGGTTCTCGATCAGATGGTGGCCAAGAAACACTTCTTGTTCTCAACGGACAGTTATCATCCACAGTCCATCAAGGCCCAGGAGAGGTTGAGGCCAGGCAGCTCGGAGAAGATCATTCTGGATGGACCAGCGACCAGGAAGACAAGTGATTTCAAGACGTTCCTTGCCAATGACGACAACAAGAAGCAGTTCTGTCAGCTCTTGCTGCGAGTATGGAGTGATCAACAGGCAGCTTCAAGACTCGAGAAAACCGAGATGGCAGTCTTGATCGTGGATGGGAGAGCTCATCAACTCGTCTCTTCAAACGGCAAGGTGAGTTCAAATTTAAATTATATTTCGCTGAAGCCAAAGATATTATCTTTCGGTAATTGCAGAGCCAGCATTTTCAAATTAAATTCAAATTTCCTTTGTGTTATCAGGTCGAGATGAAGGAGGTTCCCGCCATCTACAGCAACCAGGAAGAGACTGACACCAGGGTGGTGCTGTACCTACATCATGCCGCAGCGCTGGGTTACAAGAACGCTGTGGTCAGAACCCCTGACACGGACATCTGTGTTATTCTTGTCCACCATGCCCACGCCATCAAGTTGACTGTGTTTCTGGATACTGGATCAGGGAAGCATCGGCAAGTGGTACATCTATCGGCGCTTGCAGAGTCCCTCGGGCCTGACTACTCTTCCACTCTTCTTGGGTATTATGTGTTCAGCGGGGAGGACTGCACCAGTGCCTTCAAAGGGAAGGGGAAGGTGGGGCCGCTCAAAAAGCTGGAGAAGAACCTCAGGTTTCACCTTGCCTTCAGTCAGCTTGGCGACGACTGGGATCCGGGACATCAAACCTCAGGTAGTGAAGCTGTTGGAACACTTCACCTGCCTGATCTACGGACAAAGTCGTGAGACTTCAATTGATGTGGTTCGCGCAAAGCTGCTTCGCAAGATGGTGGGAGACGACGAGAAACTAACTTCAAAGTCAAAAGTCGACCTGGCTCGCCTCCCTCCCTGCCATTCTGCTCTGATGCCGCACATTCAGCGTGTAAACCACCGCATTGCATTGTACAAGCGCGCTCATGAAGCCATTCTCGAGAGCCCCAAACCCTACGACGATGGACAGGGATGGGTGAAGACTGCAGATGACGTGTTAGAACCGCTGTAGTCCTGCCAACCTATCCTACCAGTGTCGCTGATCAACCTCTTGGCTGCTGGGGAACACCACTAGGGAGAAGAGAAAGAAGAAGAAGCAGAGGAAGATTTTGACATTGATGCGCTTCTTGAAAGCGACGACGAGTGTTGAGTGTCGGTCATCATGTCCTCTTCTCGTGGAATCTTTAAAGACAATGTCTGTTCTTAAACACATACCATGTGATCTTGACATCTAATGACAATGACAATGATATCATCATTTCGGAAACCAATGACATCAAAAAATGGATGTCAGTGAGATAAATATGTAAGAATGTAGAACATACCGATTGATTGTGTCATTCGTTATGCCAAAATCGCTTTATACTACACTTATGGGACTCTTAGCACATGATAATGCACTCTGGTCGCCAAAATAAGGCAATTTTCAGACTCAGTGCCTTCGAAAAACCCCAGGATGATGTGTCATTTAACTATATTAGTGATTTGGTGTCGAGTCTCATTTGGGGCCCCGAGGCCCCCACGCGGAGGGGGAAGGGAGTGTTCTGGGGCCCATAACAATACGCTGGAACATTTGTCAGCGCGTTAACATAGCTCATCGTTTTCAGCACATATTTTATTATCTAGAAATGTCAATTAGAAGTTTATGTCAGGATGGTGCTGGTTCTTCTTCATTCGTACCCTACTAATCTAAGGCCAGTACGGTTCATGTTTGTATTAATAATAAGTTTCCTTTCATAAGGTATCGCTTGTGCAAGATCAAAATAGCTCGCTTTTTCGTTGCGTGTTTGATTGTCAGCTGATTTTATCTGAAAGAGATAAAATATCGGTATATAATCGTTATTATGACTTTGCAATGGGATATTGCTTTTATCCTATCTCTCGAGACCTTGATGTTTATCCTATTGTCTTCGACCTCATAGGATAAACACCAAGTCTCTTGAGATAGGATAAAATCAATATCCCACTGCAAAATCATAATAACTGATAATGTCTAAATCACTGGAAATACATGTTTTGAATAGGTTGCCATTCTGGTGAAGTTACATAACAGGCATCTTTGTCATGAAATAGCAACTGTGCTGCCAGTTTTCAGATTAATCAGCTCAGTAACTTAGCCTGAGGTGTCTGAAACACATTTATTACCTGCCGCAAAGCGCAGCTGGTAATGTTTTCACTGCTGTTTGTCTGTTTGTTCCTGGCTGGCTAGCTGACTGACTGGCTGACTATCTGACTATCTCTCTATGTCATCACGATAACGTTTGAACGGAGGGACCTAGGGATCACAATATCACTGGAAACAACTTTTTAAAAACTCAAAATTTGTTAAAACTTGAGATGCTAGGTCATACGGTTGCTATTTTTTTCTAAGCAAATATTTATTTTGATCTTATGATCAAAATTTCTTTTTATGTATATGCTGTTTTAAAAGGACAATAAATGATTTGATTGGTTGATTGATTGATGTTCACTGAGCCACACCAAAAAGCCTAAATATAAACTGATTTTGGGGCAGCCTACCAACCTGAACCTTGCAAAGATTGAAACCAACTTTCTTATGGGAGGGGGAAGGTCAGGTGGGAAGTGTTAAGTATGGTAACAGTAGACAGTAAGTAAGTTCATAATGATCCCCACCTGTAGTGTAGTTGAAAGGGTGGGAGTAAAAAACCCAGCTTCAGTCAGCTGCTGATAAATCACTCTTAGTATATTCAGGCTTTTTGGTCACACCAAGGGATCCTCTAAATCTAAATCCACAGCTGCCTGTAGCAGAGGTTCCGCTAGCCTACCAAAAGTTGCGGTGGACAGTACCGGCAACAGGAAAATATTCCGGTACTGGCCATCACACAGCCAGTGCGATCGTAATGCGTCATTGTATGTTGCCTTTTAAGACCAAGTTACGTCACTTTTGTGATGTTGTCGTCATCATCAGACAAACAGAACGACAGAGCTGGAAGCTATTTACTTAAGCATGACCCAAACTTTTATCACGCATCTGCCTGACGTAGGTGTGTGATGCAGGGTCTTTCCTTACCAGCTCGAAAGAAAGTCTTAGGTACCGGTACGCGATACCGATGACATTAATTTTTATGGATACTAGACCAAAAAATATCTGTAAAAAACGGCATATGCCGGTCTAACGGAACCTCTGCTGTAGGCACAAACGATTAATTCTGTGCTTGTTCATTGATGCATTTGGATACTGTTTTGTAGTGATTGGCCACCTTTCAAGCATAATGTGATATTAAACAAACCATACATTGATGGCAGACGACTCCTCAGCCAGAACACGGGTGGATGGAAGGGGAGGCTCTGAAGATCCATCGCTGGAAGAATCAGCCGATGACAGGGGCTTTGAAGAACATCTGAGGAACCAGCGGCAGCAGCAGCAGCAGCAGCGCGGCAGCACCAGTGCCTCCCTGGCAGCCAGCACAGAATCCCAGCATGCCCGCAATGCTGTAGAGGCCCTGGGCCGGCAGGAAGGGGCAGGGGAGGGTGAGGAGGCCAGCCGTCCGCAGCAGGAAAACAACGAAGATGACGAAGAACGTGAGGAGGGGAGGGGGGGGGGAGGGGGTCAGAATTTGTACATGGTTAATTTGTCATAGCTGCCAACCTTTCCAAATTTCCCGGAATGTGTCCGTTTTCAAGCCACGACTCCGCATTTTCGATTATGACAATAAAATTCCGGATTCCGAAATCACAATGAAAAAAAAAGAAGAAAAATCTAAGTGCCCATCCAACACCCGGAAACCATAATCTGCGCATGTGCAGTAGGCTTAAACTTCTCTGCTGATAAAAAAAATTGCATCAAACAAAACCGTGAGTTTACGGATTCCAGTTTACCAAAGTTTGTTCCTCAGTAATGAGAAGAATTTCCCATCAAAGATGTGTCCAACCATAATAAGGATAGTTACACTTCTTTCACAGATTGCCGATGCAACTTCGAAATTTCTTTTGGAAGTCTAAATTAACACCGCTGATCATGAGAAGCTTGTACCAACAGTGAAACTGAAATGAGAAGTCTTCAGCTGACTTTATGAAAACACTCGTGATGGCATAGTCATGGTAGTGCTTCATTGCTAAAGTGGGCAATAGCACAATCAGTGGAGAGGTAAGCATGCTGTTTTATTGGTCTTTATCGGAAAAGTGTCAGTCTTGACTCTCCTAGATCTGTCGGCAGCATTTGATACAATAGATCACACCATTCTTCTATCCCGGCTGGAACGTGTTTTTTGGAATCCATTCTACAGTTCTACAGTGGTTCTCCTCATATCTAACAAATCGCTTTCAGACTGTCTTGATCAACAACTGCAGTTCAGATCCGAAGTTAATTTCTTGTGGTGTACCTCAGGGATCTGTATTGGGGCCAGTTCTCTTTGTCCTGTACACTGCTCCTCTCTCTGATGTTTTTGCTAGTCACTCTGTTATTGACCATTCCTTTGCTGATGATACCCAGCTTCAAAAATCGGCGGAACCTACCCAACTTGACAGCGCTATTCAGTCTATGGAATCCTGCCTTCATGATGTCAAATCCTGGATGACATGCAACAAATTAAAACTTAATGATGACAAAACGGAAGCTCTGATTGTTTCCTCTCAGCGTATGTCTGCAACGATATCTCTTCCAGAAACTCTTACAGTTGGCAATGCTTGTGTTCAGTTTTCTAAGTCAGCAAAGAATCTCGGAGTTACCCTCGATTCAAATCTTACAATGCATAAACAGGTTATTAATCTCATACGTTCCATCAATTATGAGCTCAGACGAATCAGTGCTGTTCGACACTTTCTGTCTGTTGAAGCCACGAAAACTCTTATTTCTGCCTTTATTCTTTCCCGCATTGACTATTGCAACTCTCTTCTCTGTGGCTGTCCTAAGTATCTCCTGCAACGTGTTCAAAAACTGCAAAACAGTGCAGCACGCCTCACTCTCAAGATTCCACGTTCTGATCATATAACACCTCATCTTCGTAACTTGCACTGGCTTCCAGTAGAGGCTAGAATCAAGTATAAAATAGCTTGCCTTTGTTTCGGTGCTGTTCACTCCTCTGGTCCCGTCTATCTCTCCGAACTAGTAACTGTCTACTTACCTGCTCGCTCCCTACGTTCTTCCTCTGACTGCTGCACACTCAAGGTTCCTCGGGTCCACACGAAATCGTTTGGTGAACGATCCTTCTACTATTTAGCACCTCACTTATGGAATTCCCTCCCACAACATGTCCGCTCATCTGACTCTATCTCCGCCTTTCGCTCTGCCCTTAAAACTCACTTGTTTCGGACATATTATGATTTGATTAGTGTTTGTGTGTGAGAGATGTGGTGTGTGTGTGTGTGTGTGGGGGGGGGGGGTCCGTTTGATTGCAGAAATCTTGTAAAAAATGTATTTACAATTATTTTATTATTCGTATTTTGTATGTAGAATGTCTACGTCTTGTAAACTTTAAATGTTTGTAAATGAGGTAGAAGGGTATTTTTGTTTTTGTGCAAAATTTGTCTATTATAATTAGTCATGTATCTTGGTATGTCGATGGCAGTATGATTTTATTTCAAGTTGCAGTATTGTATTCAAACTTGATTGGGAATGTGAATGTGAGTCTCTATGTTTCTTCTTAGAATGTTCATGTTGTAACTATTTTTTACTTGTATAAATTTATTGTGTGCGAGCGTGCGTGTGCGCATGAATGTGTGTGTGTATGTGTGTGTGTGTGTGTGTGTGTGTGTGTGTGTGTGTGGTAGTGTGTGTGTGTGTGTGTGTGTGAGTAAGGAAGTAAGAGAACGTTGTGTGTAAGCATCGTGCTTATTTTACTTTCTAATGATTAATTATTTGTTTGCCTTTAATGTTCTTGTTATCAATGTAAAGCGATCTGAGCTCATGTGAGAAAGAGCGCTCTATAAATCAATTCCCATTATTATCATTATTATTATTATTATTATATTATTATGAGAGAAATGTTGTTTCCTCAGTATTGTGAGAAGAATTTTCAATCAAAGAGGTGTCCAAACCAAAAGGATAGTTACACTTTCTTGCACAGATTTGCCGATTGCAACTTCGAAATTTCTTTTAGGGATAGTCTAAATTATATCTCGTATGCTGATTGGTCAGAGGTATGCACACTTTGAACAAGTGAAAACGTGAGATGCGCACCCGCCAGATTAGCCAGTTCACGACAGGATTCCAGAGGTGCCAGATGCAGCCAGGAGTGCTCCATAGAATACTAGTTTTCTGTATTAGTTATTGTCCCATTCTAAGCTGTTTAAACTGTAAAAATTAATCTAAATTGTTATGTGTGTGTGTCCTGTGACGTTCTACTACTCGTCGGAAATCAGGTCGTGTTTTTTTCAATTTCACATTTCAAGAGATTGTTTTATTCATTATCTTCGTTCGACTTGCGCCGTGAATCCTAATTTGGCCAGTCGCTCTGCTCAGAAGCCTACTGAAATAATAACCGGTAGACCCTATTCAGT
>CM065688.1:40237589-40269083 GCA_017654935.2 Phymorhynchus buccinoides
AGACAGCTCGAGTAGAGACGAGAGAAGCCTCTTACGCGCGAGATCCAGCATGGACGAGAGGACAGGGGGGCAGAACAAGCACGAGAATCCCCCAACGCCTGTTTCTGGTCTTTTCAGTGGTCCAAGAGAACAAATACGCAAAACAAACCCGCCCTCTCTTTTCCAATGGGACATGCAGTCGGTCGAGCGAACATAAACGGACGCGTTTTGCTTTCTCTATCTTCTATACCTCTCTCTACTGTAAAGAGATAAATAACTTTCACAATGGTGTACTATATATGACTATTTCAACAGACGACTAAACACTATCCATCTGCATCACTACTTACATTTTACAGGGTTCATATAGTTTGGGAAAGTTTGGGGAAAATGAGGAACCATTTTCAAGTCCTGGAAAGTTTGGGAATTTTCCCAGATGTGTCAGGAATCAGGAACAATACATCGCAGGTGCCAATACTGGCAATAGTCACAACGGAACTAGGAGGGCACATGTACCTAATAGAAAATATTGAAAGAGAAAGACCTAAAGGTTGCCCTGGGTTAGGACCATTAAACCCCCCATTTCAGCCGGGAAGGAACAGGCTCCACTTCCAGCAACAAGCAGGAGGGGGGCGAGGAGGGGAATCTAATTTTAGTGGTCAGTTGGGGCAGGCTCAGATGGAGATGTGATCAGCGCTGATGTAAATGCGCTGATAGAGCCTGCATTGACGGTGGCCTCGCTTAACTTGTTCCACTCTGCAGCAGTCCGCATGAAGAAAGAGCTACGATATTGCTCTGTTCGACATTCTTGGACATGAAATCCACGCGAGTGGTTGATGACCTGTTGTTTGTGGACTGGAAGCCTTCATACTTGGTGGGTTTGATCCTGCGATGATTTGCATTTGTTGGAGCGAGAAACTTTTCCGCTGTGAGTGCAGGAATGTAGCCCTCAGCTCTCCTGTAGAAACGTCTGAGACATTGCTGCCTGCAACATTCTTCCAGAGGAGGGAGGTTCAGTTCTGTCAGCATGTTGCTTACGCATCCTGGATTTCTGGTCTTGTAATCCCTCGGGATGAATCGGGCTGCCTGGCACTGAACTCTCTCCAGTTTCTCTCTGTCTTGCTTCAGGTGCGGGTCCCACACTGTTTCTCCATAGTCCAGTTTGGGTCGAACCAACGATGTGTACGCCAGGAGCCTGCACTGCTTAGGACAATTCTGGAAATTCCGGCGAAGAAATCCTAGGGTCGATCCAGCTTTACTTTTGTTGGAGATGTGTGACGACCATTTCAAATTGCACAAGATCTGCACTCCGAGGTAGGGGGTCCCTTGGACTCGTTTCAAGAAGACTCTTCCTAGACTATAGAAATAGGGTGAAGTGACTTTGGTGGAGAGAACATAGCACTTTTGAGCGTTGAAAGGCATGCCACATTTCTCAGCCCACTCTTCCAGCTTCTTGAGGTCTGCCTGTAGAGCAGGGTGGTCTTGAAAGCTGCGAATTTCCCTGTATAATAAGCAGTCGTCAGCAAAGAGCCGTACTGTTGAGCTCGCAGAGTCCGGCAGATCGTTGATGTGGCAAAGAAAAAGTAATGGACCCAATACAGTGCCTTGGGGTACGCTAGACTCTACTGCTGCTTCTTCGGATGCCTCACCGTTCAACACCACCCTCATCTTCCTCCCTCTCAGGAAGTTGCTTAGCCATGTGTAGATTGGGCCTCGGACACCGTAGTGGTCCATCTTATGCAAAAGTTTTCTGTGGGGGACCGTGTCGAAGGCCTTGGTGAAATCTAACACTACCACATCTGTCTGCCACCTGGCATCATTTGACTCAAGGAGATCGTTCATGGTGGTAAGGAGCTGCGTCTCGCATGAGTGGCCAACCCTGAAGCCATGGTTTTTGTTCTTCAGGATCGCATGTTTCTCCAGGTGGTTTTTGAGGTGTCAACAAATTATATGCTCAAGCAAGTTACAGGCCACTGAGGTAAGGGAAACTGGCCTGTAAATCTCTGCACTATATTTGTCGCCCTTGAAGATGGCCGCAATGTTTGCTGAGCTCCAGTCAGACGGTAGCTGTCCAGTCTGTAGTGAGCGGTTGAAGATAGCTGCAAGGGGGGAACTATTGATTCTGCACAGGTCTTGAGCACTCTGTTCGGTATGCCGTCAGGTCCTGAGGATTTAGATGGGTTCAAGTTTCTTAGCAGTTTCAGGACGCCATTCACTTCCACTGACAGGTTTTCTATGGTGGGGTACGCTGGTCCATCCATTGCCGGTATTGCCGTGTCATCTCCCCTCAAGAAAACTGAACAGAACTGCTGCAGAAGAATTTGGGCCTTGGAGAGGCTGTCGCTGTGAACAGTAGGACCTTTCTTCAGGGGTGCTACTCCGACACTGTCCTGGCGTCTTGCTTTCACACATTGCCAGAATGGCTTGGAGCTGTTCTCCTTCAGGCCTTCTTCAATTGTGGTGTTCACGTACTCCCACTCAGCCATCCTGGACTCTCTCCTGCATTCATTTCGGCAGTACCTGTAGTTTGTCCAGTTGCCAGTCGTTTTTGCTTGTTTGTACAATCGTTTCTGTCTTCTGAGTAGCCTTCTGATGCGTCTGTTGATCCATGGGAGGCTGCTGCTTCTGCACCAGAGGCTTGATGGAACATGCTTCTCGACGGCTGTTGTTAAGGATGTTTTAAATTCAGTCCACATGGATTAAACATCTGTATCCCCTTTGCTCATGTTGTCGATTTTTTCTGCGATTTTAGTCATATCTGCATTATGATCTTCTCACTTAGCTTTTGAGTACAAGTAGTGATGATGTTGCTTTTCTTTCATCCTTTGCGGTCTTGTTTCAAAGTCCACCACTACTGCATGATGGTTAGACACTCCAGGGATTGATATTGAGCTCCTGGTGAGTGACGGGTTGGAGGTAAAGATCAGGTCGAGGATATTGCTTTCTCTTGTTGGCTGGTCATGGACCTGGGTAAGCTGTGCTGTTGTGGTTATGTCGACGAGTTCTAACTGAACTGGTGCATTGGGGGCGACTGTGGCGGTGTCCCGGTCGATGTCCGGACAGTTGAAATCACCAGCCAGCATAACTGATCACTGCTTCCTGGTATTGGTGATTTTCTGCAGTGTCTTGTTTAACTCTGCTATATCTTTCTGAGAACGGTGGGGCATGTAATAACAGCCGATGATCAGGTCTTTATTTCTCTGGAGGCGAACCTTCACCCAGATCATCTCGCAGTCTGCATCAAACTCAGGGAGTGCGGATGATACGAGGCACTTGTGAACAAGGATGAAGACCCCACCCCCCAGAGTTCCCCTGTCCTTTCTGCACGCTGTATATTCGTCATAGAAGGCCTCGCCTGCTTTATTGTCTGGTCCCAACCAAGACTGTGCCGCATACAATGTCCGACTTAGTGTTCGTTGCTTGGAACTCTGTTGTCACATGAGTTCCAACCCCAAGCAGAGACGAATTCGAAAGCTGGCAAGCTCTCCACGCAGGCGGACCCACACCAAGATCAGTTCAAAACAAATGGAGTCACAACACAAAACATCACTTTTATTCCAAAAACACAAAACACAAATAAACAAATCGCCAAATAAGCATCACAACAACATATTACAATGGTACAATCCCCTCCTTTCCACAAATCACCAAATAAGCATCCGAAACCTTACAACACGTGCACACACCCAAGCCTTAAGCGAAAGAACAACTACAACACTTTTCGCGTCGTCACATTCAATTTGATCTAGAGGACTCAAACATCCCTCTTCCTAAACACAGCACGTAGGAAAGATCACGAGTTCACTATCGCTTTCACATAATGACTAATTACGAAGACGAGTGGAATGAAGATCTCCCACGACGCACGAAATGTCTCTGCACGATGCTAAGGGTGTCCGACACTGAAGGGTAGATGACTGATGCTGCCCAGAACCATCTGAGCAGGGCTGGGAAGACAGCTAATTGAGTTCTCCACGCCCAGTCCTCCAGAAGAGCAGGCGCCCCGACGAACGCGAAACCTTTGAGTTTCCAAAGGGAGTTGTAACGGCGAACCGGTCGAAGTAGCGGCTTTCAAACGTTGATCAGACCAGCAAGAAGAAGCAGTCTGCGATGCCTCCTGACATCGTCCTAATACCTGACGAGGAGGTCTCCAAAGACGCTGAAGTTTCTTCAGGACGGCACCCAAACGTCGACACTCCCGAACAAGGCCCAAGCGAGATACCGGCCGTGGCCTAGCATCGGCCAAACGATGCCCAGGCGAAGGCTCCAACAGCAACCAGGTGATGGCCCATGGCTGATCAAGCGACGGTTGCGCAGCCTAAGAGATGAGTGCTGCAACAGTCATAGTAAGTTTTTCCTTTGTTTAGTATTCGATCTACAACTTCCATTGCTCTTACTTATTTATCCCTGCACTTCTCATTCTTTAATTCCAAACATAGAGTATGATACTTTAACTTAGTATCACTATGCTTCTGAATTGTGGTGGTGCTCATGCATTGGGCGCACCCTTCCACCCACACATTTTCCCATACACTCGCATACACATAACAAATAAGGGGTGAATTGACACAACAAAACAGACAAAACGTTTTCCTATTCCTAAGTGACCCTGAGCCAAAACTTTTAGATTAAAGAGAGCAAACAACAAGCGCAGATTCGCAATCGTTTGTGGCAGCGGTCTATTTTTACCACTCCAATCATTACATACACTGAGTCGCCTTCCCTGGCTTTTCAATAATTTTAATCTGTAAACCAGAATGTTATCTCTGCACCATTTCGTAACTTTTTATATCTTTTGGAAAACATTTAAAACTATTTATCCTACTTATACTCATCGAAAGAAGCACCGCATACTCGTCGTGTCTGTTGCAGTGTCTGTATTACGTATGTTTATTATTTTGTACGCTTTAAAATGAAGATTCATGAGCTCTGTTCAGTATACAATTCTTTCATTACCTACGGACTGTAGATATGACAACTGAAATGTTACTTTATGCCCAAGTATTTTTGTTTGTGGCTCAAGCCACAAACCTATAACTCACTTTGTCGGTCGGTCGGTCGGTCGGTCGGTCTGTCGGTCTGTCGGTCGGTCCAAAATTGTCGCACTTCAAATCGAGGCTACACTTCAAATTGAGGCCGCACTTTAAAATGATGTATTTTAAAAGCGTACAAAATAATAAACATACGTAATACAGACACTACAACAGACACGACGAGTATGCGGTGCTTCTTTTGATGAGTATAAGTAGGATACATAGTTTTAAATGTTTTCCAAAAGATATAAAAAGTTACGAAAGGGTGCAGAGATAACATTCTGGTTTACAGATTAAAATTATTGAAAAGCCAGGGGAGGTCACTCATGATTGGAGTGGTAAAAATAGACCGTGTGCCACAAACTATTGCGATTTCGCGCTTGTTTTTCTCTTTTACAATATGTGCGACAATTTTGTCAATATGTGCGACAATTTTGGACCGACAGACCGACCGACAGACAGACCGACAAAGTGAGTTATAGGTTTGTGGCTTGAGCCACAAACAAAAAACTGTAAAGCTTACAAACACTTTGTGCTTTCAACCTATTCTTCTTATCTTCAAAAACAACGATTGATTACCTCCCTTGTCAAAAAATGTTTCCGAAACACGTAGGTTTATTTACAAAATGTATATAGTCGAAGACAAAAATCGGCCGAAAACACATGCGCGCTATTTTTGGATATTTCGCATGCGTTTGTCGCAAAAACTCTGAGCTCGCTCGGGAACAGAGATTTGACGATAACCTAGCGAATTATTGTTCCCGAGCGAAAACAACCAACGCTAAGCAACACGAAATATTTATAATATGTGTATAAAAAACAACGAGCACTCCGACGCATAACTAGAACTTATCTTTATTATTAAAGGGCCGCGAGGCTGGGGTTCGGCAAATACAAAAATAACAGCCGCAAATGCGCACACGAATCCTACCCTTCAAACTTTCTCTCCCTAAGCATTAAAACCTCTTCAAGAAACAAAATATAATAACGAAACTCAAAACATGACAATCATACAAAATAACTTCTATTAAATGGTATCAAATAGCGACTAGGTTGGTTTCACAATTCTACAGTCTTTCAGTTAAACCAAATTTAATACTAACCAGCTCACTCGTGTAGATAGACTCCAGTTCTTTTGTCTCTCCAAGGCTCGGCGTACACTCTGGTCCTCTTTCTCAGAGGTTCCAGGGACGGATGAATTGGGCGAAAAAGGGGTCGGTCAGTCAATGAAGAACTAAACAAAAATGATGGGGAGATGATGACGATGACTTCCAGGGACCAACGAAGGAGCCCTAACATCAAGTGAACTACTTGATACAGTAAGTTGAACGTTCACAAGGACGAGGCCTTCCAAAATCAGCTGCGGACAGTCGACATCCTTATCCCGTTTCCAGCTACGATGAGATGAGACGATGTGGACCAAACAAAATCTAAAGATGAAGTGTCTTTCGAAAGTTTTCGCTGGTTGCAATTTCCCATCCCGAGTGATTGTTCGAAAGTTGCTGAGTCATTCCTCGATTCTCTCATGCATTCACAATTTCACGGTTTGCTCGCATTAAGAAATATAGAACAAGTTCCCTCCCCTTTCTGCAGTTCTCTTGCGCGCTTCGTCTCGGGTTAAAAACTTTTATGAAAGGTGCTTTACAATCCAGACAGTGTTTGAAAGATAGAAATGTAATAATAATAATAATAAGCATTTATAGCGCCTAATCTTAAAAAAACACCTAAGTGCTTACTATAGGGGAAGACGGGGCAAAAAAACGCATGGGCGGGTAAGAAGCCCACCCCAATTATCTCATGAAATGAAGCAAATTTCAGTCTCATTTTGCCCATGAGACGAACGTTAATGTTTAGCATTCGTCTCATGGGCAAATTTGACTGAAATTTTCTTTATTTCATGAGATAATTGGGGTGGGCTTCTTACCCGCCCATGCGCTTTTTACCCCGTCTTCCCCTAATAAATGAATAAACCAGCAAGCAATATAAATAAAGAAATGACAAAAATATATTATACACACACGCGCGCGCGCACACGCACGCACTAAACACAGACACACGCACGCACTAAACAGACACACACACACACAAACACACACACGAACGCACCACACGCGCGCACGCACACGCACACGCAACATACACGCACATACACGCATGCACACAAACACACGCGGATGGAAGGGGCACAGTACTTTGAAAAGAAATATAGCAGGCTATGATTTGAAAAGAGTAGTTTTGAGAGAAGACTTAAAAGAAGAAAATTTGTGACATCTGCCCTGTTTCTTATCACGCTGCCGTAGTTCACATTCAGTACTCTCAAGTTCTGCTTCTTCGGCGCTTGAAAGGAACTGCTGTTGTTGGGAGTCGAACCTGAGTGTGAAGGCTGCCGTGGTTGTCGATTGTTCTGGCGTTGTGGAGGAGTCTTGCAACGATCGGTTTGACTTTGAGGTGGACCACGCTGGGAGCCATTTGTCTGTTGTTGTGGTTTTGATGGATATGAAGTTCTTTCTTTACTGTTTCCTTGGCTGAGAGGGTTTGTGAATATTTGTGAATTTTGATAAGTCTGCAAAATAGTTTTTTTAGTGGCCAGTATATGTAAACAGTTTTTTTAAAATTGGTTGTATCCTTTCCGTAAAAAACTTGTATGGAATAAAAAAAACCCAGCAACAAAAGGGTCAAACTTTGCGATTATAGTGCCGTTTGTCTACTTTCGCTTTTCGTGCCCGAAGTCGACGAGGAGTTGTCTTTCCTTAACTTGTGCCTGATCATTCATATAATAAAAAGCCAAGTGTCCGTGTGTGTGTGTGTCTGTCTGTCTGAAACACAAAACGGGCCTTATAACTCCGCCGTTTTTTGACCGAATTGCTTCAAATTTGCTGTGAGTCCTAACGGGGCGATGGCAACGGCAACCGGGCGGCCGTGTCATTTGCGCGGTTTGGCAAATGCGCGAAACGCGTATCCGCCGGACTCTCGGCGCCCGTATCTCCGGCATTTCTGGACCGATGGCCTTCAAATTTGGCAGGTAGATGATCGGTGACGGTACCTATCGGTGTGCCAAACCGGAAGCGAATCGGTTTAGAAACGCGTGCGCTATACGCCACTTCACCTTTTCACAAATAACTCCGCCGTTTCTTAACCGAATCGCTTCAAATTTGCTCTCAGGCTTGCTATGGCCCGGGCAAAGCCTGGCAGCAAATTTGAAGAGAATCGGGAGAGCGCGTCACTCTCAGAGCAGCGCCAACGGGAAACGGGGCCTTATAACTCCGCCGTTTCTTAACAGAATCGCTTCAAATTTGCTGTACTCAGCATTACCAGTACTTGGCGTTACCGTTACTAGGCGTTACCGTTACTAGGGAGAGCGCTTCACTCTCAGAGCAGCGCCAACGGGAAACGGGGCCTTATAACTCTGCCTTTTCTTAACCGAATCACTTCAAATTTGCTGTATTCTGTAGTAGAACAGAATGAGTGAAGAAGATGGAAGGAGGGAGAGAGACAAACGTAATAATAATATTTCGCGGACCCGGCGAATCCAGTACTCAGCGTTACCAGTACGTGGCGTTACCAGTACGGTGCATTGCCAGTACTAGGCGTTGCGCTAGTATATAATACAGACTGTTGGTTTTACTTTTAGTTATGTGTGTGTGTGTGTGTGTGTGTATGTGTGTGTACTTCCTAGTGTTTTATTTTGCATTGCTATTTAATACTATATTATGTATTTTTGTATTTATATAAAGAAAACGTGCGGAAAGTTTGATTTTGGATGAGAGTTTGTAAATATGTTTCTTATTATGTTTATGTTTTATGTGCATGCCAGACAAAGATTTTCTTTATCTTTTTAAAGACAATACATTTTGATTGATTGATTGATTGGTAGGGAGGTTTGGGAAAACGACCAGTAGGGTTTGGGAAAGCTTGGGACTTTTAAAGTATGAATTTTGTATAAACCCTGTTTTAACAAAATACAGTGATGTTCTAAGTGACCTTGACCTTTGACCTATGACCTTGATTTTAGAACTTGGTCTAGAAATCCTTAGTACCTATCTGCAAGCAAAATTTGATTGTCCTAGGTCCCTGCGTTCAAACGTTATCGTGCCAGGTGCTCAGAAGCATTTTTGGCTCCAGTGACCTTGACCTTTGATCTATGACCACTTTTTTGAGTTTGGCTGAACTATTGTTAGTACCTATCCGCATGCAAAATTTGAACGTCCTAGGTCTCTCCGTTCAATTGTTATCGTGACAGATGCGCGGCAGCATTTTTGGTGCCAGTGACCTTCACCTTTGACCTATGACCTTCATTTTTGAACTTGGCATAAATATGTTTAGTACCTATCCACATGCAAAATTTGAGCGTCCTACTCCTAGGTCCCACCGTTATCGTGCCAGGTGTTCAGCAGCATTTTCGGCTCCAGTGACCTTGACCTTTGACCTATGACCTTCATTTTTTAATTTGGCTGAGATAGCCTTAGTACCTATCGGCATGCAAACTTTGAGCGTCTTAGGTCCCTCCGTTCAAATGTTATCGTGTTAACATAATCAGATAGATAAATAGACAGAAACAGAATCCACTGAAAACATTACCAGATTCGCTCTCTTCGTTCGCGGCTGGTAAATTTAACACTTGTAGACTTTGTCCTATTGCTTTCTGCAAGAACCAGGACATTTTGCCATATTGATTTTCATTTTCAGGACAGTTAATCCTATCATCACTTTTCAATGTTATGTGCATCATCGAAAGTATAAAAATGTATTTCAACTATGGCCTCAATAACTCAGTAAGACTGGTCTTGTTTGTTTGTATGCTTCTCCTTTGGGGGTACTGGGGATTGGGTGGGGGTCTTTCAGCATAGTTTTCCCACCTTCTGAAAGCTCTTTGCTTGCAACTTCCTCTAATCTATCACTCTCTTTGACTCTGCCTTTTCCTCTTGCTTACTACCATCTACTATTTTTCTGACTTACTGGCCCATTCTCCTGCCTTTAAAAAAATTCTTCCTAATAATGTTCTGCTTTGAGCTCCTCTGAAATCGGAATGTGTCGGCTGAATACAGCGGGGAGACCAGTGAAAACTGAGAACCGGACACATACGTACCTCATCCATTATGGCCATATGGCCTGGGAATGCAGAAGAAATTGTAAACTAACCTTCTGTCTTATTTTTTCCCCTGACTGGCTTTTCCCCTCTAGTGAGGTGCTGCGAGCATACAACGTGCCGATGGACTACATAACGGTGGCCATCCTGCTATGGAACTTTGGGGTGGTGGGCGTGGTGTGCATCCACTGGAAGGGCCCCCTGCTCTTGCAGCAGATGTACCTCATCATGATCCCCGCCCTCATGGCCCTCATCTTCATTAAGTACCTCCCCAGCTGGACTCTCTGGGTCGTCCTCGGCGTCATGGTCGTCTGGGGTCAGTGTGTAGTGTGCTGTATTGTACAGTGTGTTGTGTTGTATCATGGTGTTGACACTCATCTTCATCAAGTACCTCCCCAGCTGGACTCTCTGGGTCGTCTGGGGTCAGTGTGTAGTGTGCTGTATTGTACAGTGTGTTGTGTTGTATCATGGTGTTGACACTCATCTTCATCAAGTACCTCCCCAGCTGGACTCTCTGGGTCGTCATGTCGTCTGGGGTCAGTGTGTAGTGTGTTGTATTGTACAATGTGTTGTGTTGTATCATGGTCGTCTGGGGTCAGTTGTTGTTGTATCCTGGCTTAAAGACTCCAGGGATCATCCCAACAACCGAAGCACTTGAACACTATTGTACAAATGCACCAGCTATGGACGAGAACATTACATGTGTGACCGTTTTTTTGTATTACCCAGCCATGTGGGTAGCCACACTCCGGCTTCAGAGGATTTTGGATACTGATGATGTTATCCTATATAGGAGCTTGTCATGGCTAAATACAATCCCCGCATAACTATGCAGAGCATAGCAACATTTTGATGTAGCCTTGGTGTTCTAGCCTATGTCGATTGGTCTGACACAGCCTTAATCCAAGGCGAGTCTGGGGTCAGTGTGTAGTGTGTACTGTGCTGTAGTGTGCTACATGTACATTGTGTTGTGTTGTATCATGGTGTTGACACTCTCTGGTTCGTCCTTGGCACCATGGTCGTCTGGGGTAAGCGGGCGTCTCAGAGTTTGTTTTCTACCATTGCTCATTTTCATGCCCGTCAAACACGTGAGGAGAATTACGATGATTATGATGCTGTGGGGTTCCGTATTGGTGGGACACTACAAGACAGGGTTGTACTCTATGCTTTCTTTCATAACTAGTATTCAAACAATAGAAAGACAACAAATGGGAAAAACTGTGATGTACATGTTTTACTTCTGTAATTATTTCGAACCCTCTTGTCTTTTAACGATGCCTATCTCTTTAGGTGGCCTTTCTTTCATAATGATATCTGGTGTCAGCCAGGCTGGAGATATGCAAGACCTGCAGTGTTAGTCTGAAAATTAGAGCAGCACTCTCAGAATGACATTCCTCAAGTGGATGAAGCTCGACTGTGAGGTTTCAGTCTTCCTATTCAGCCCACAGCACACTCATTCTGGGTATGAGTCGGGGTCCAGGATTGAAGAAACCCTTGCTTCTGATGTAGTTCGAATTGAAGACCTCCCAAACACCAGTCAGTGACACTAACAGTGTTCTTCTGCGGATATAGTAGGTGTTTCTTTTATGGTTGGTTGTCAGAAGTAGTCATTCCACAGATTTTGTTTTCTTCATAGAAAAACCACTGGTTTCATGGTTATCTAGAGTAGAGTTTCATGGTTATTTAGAGTAAACAGGACTCTTTCTAGTAGAAGTTATGTGCATTTTGAGAGCGAAGGACGTGTGTGAGTGTGATATTTTCCAGATCTGGTGGCTGTGCTGTGCCCTAACGGCCCCCTCAGGCTGATTGTGGAGATGGCCGCCGAACGCAACGAACCCATCCTACCAGGCCTCATCTATTCATGTGAGTGTCTAACGGCCATATTGCTTGAGCTGTTGCTTTGTCTGTAGTGCTATCACAACGCTTAGACATGGGGGAAAGTTGTTCAGACATGCTCCTGAAATCAGGAATGAAAAACCTGATAGAAAGAATCTTCAGGATTGGCCATCTTGTCATCCGGAACCACAATCTTATAAAATCAAACATTTCTGCCAATATTGATGGCAGATTAAAACAAAATGATAGATATGCAATTCTAAAAAAAGAAAAAATGATCAAGCCTGTCATGATGACTGCCACAAGATGTACATATGAATAGTTTATAAAGATTACCAGATTTTCTGACAACAGTGATGATGAAAAATGGGTAAGAAATTAAGTTTATGAGCTTGGCGTTCAGCCCAATCTTGACACAAGTGATTCAGACCTGAATTTTCATGTTTGTCTTTATATAATATTTTGTATTTTCTATTCAAAATCTTGGTTTTCTTCCCTTGAATGTCAGTATCTCGTCCTGTCAACAGTGAACGTGTTCAACCTAATCTTGATGCAACTGGTTCAGACCTGAATTTCCATTTTTTATTATTAAAAAAAAAGAAATATGTATTCAAAATCTTGGTAATCTTCCCATGAATCATGATGAATGTGAGTTATCTTTTCCTGTCAACAGTGTAATTATTTTAATCTCCATTCATTTTCCTTCAATTAATTGTATGTATTTCATGCTTGAAAGCTTTATCTGATTTTCTTTTTAGAGGTTAGTAGTTTGTATGGTCAAATTACAAACAATTCCAGGACTGAAGGGGTTAACAAACAAAAACATCAATGAAGGGCTTTTCTATCGCCTTAGTGATTTGTTGTGTGAAATGCTGGGGGCTATGATATGTTAAGCGTTGATCATTGGTTGATATTTGCTGGTACTGTAGTAGAAGCCAACAGTACAGTGAGAGCTGTGCAATAAACAATGTTCTGTTGTATTGGAAAATCATGGCACAGCTCGTGAAAGACTCTAAAACAAAGGGACATTGACACCGCCTCTTAGTGCTGCAGCCAGAGGGATTGGTTGGCCTTTGGGGACCTTCCCTAATGCCGGCTGAGAATGATGCTTTGTTTGCTTACCTTTGGCTCTGATCCACTTATTGCTAGGTGATTGGTATCGTAATCAACTTTGGTGGAGGGCAGTTAATTAGAAAGAGAGTTCTTCTCCTTTGTTCAATTTCGTTATCTCCTCTCTTAGCCTCACTATTTCATTCTTTGTTGCTGGTCAAGAATCTGGGAATGTGTATACCTTACCGAACCCAACCCTATGCGTCTCAAAGATTTAGCAGCTTTCCCTAGCTGTGCTACTTACCAGTCATAGTGGGAAATGACGGATTTTCACACATACATACATAGAATTATGTTCAACATGCCAACGAATTGTGCAGTGTATTTAATTCAACATGCCAATGAATTGCGCAGTGTATTTAATTCAACATGCCA
The DNA here is from genome assembly GCA_017654935.2 of Phymorhynchus buccinoides. Taxonomy (NCBI): domain Eukaryota; kingdom Metazoa; phylum Mollusca; class Gastropoda; order Neogastropoda; family Raphitomidae; genus Phymorhynchus; species Phymorhynchus buccinoides. The sequence goes on from CM065688.1 coordinate 40,251,009, forward strand.
ATGAATTGCGCAGTGTATTTAATTCAACATGCCAATGAATTGCGCAGTGTGTTTCATTCAACATGCTAATGAGTTACGCAGTGTATTTAATTCAACACGCTAATGAATTACGCAGTGTATTTAATTCAACACTCCAATGAGTTACGCAGTGTATTTAATTCAACACGCTAATGAGTTACGCAGTGTATTTAATTCAACACTCCAATGAGTTACGCAGTGTATTTAATTCAACACGCCAATGAGTTACGCAGTGTATTTAATTCAACACGCCAATGAATTACGCAGTGTATTTAATTCAACACGCCAATGAGTTACGCAGTGTATTTAATTCAACACGCCAATGAGTTACACAGTGTATTTAATTCAACACGCCAATGAGTTACGCAGTGTATTTAATTCAACACGCCAATGAATTACGCAGTGTATTTAATTCAACACGCCAATGACTTACGCAGTGTATTTAATTCAACACGCCAATGAATTACGCAGTGTATTTAATTCAACACGCCAATGAGTTACGCAGTGTATTTAATTCAACACGCCAATGAATTACGCAGTGTATTTAATTCAACACGCCAATGAATTACGCAGTGTATTTAATTCAACACGCCAATGAATTGCGCAGTGTATTTAGTTCAACACGCCAATGAATTGCGCAGTGTATTTAATTCAACACGCCAATGAATTGCGCAGTGTATTTAATTCAACACGCCAATGAATTACGCAGTGTATTTAATTCAACATGCCAATGAATTACACAGTGTATTTAATTCAGCACGCCAATGAATTATGCAGTGTATTTAATTCAACACGCCAATGAGTGACGCAGTGTATTTCAACACGCCAACGAGTTACGCCGCAGTGTATTATTTTATTAAATTTTTTTGTTTTGCGCAGTGTCTTTAATTCAACACGCCAATGAGTTGCACAGTGTATTTAATTCAACACGCCAATGAGTTGCACAGTGTATTTAATTCAACACGCCAATGAGTTGCACAGTGTCTTTAATTCAACACGCCAATGAGTTGCACAGTGTCTTTAATTCAACACGCCAGTGAATTGCGCAGTGTATTTAATTCAACACGCCAATGAATTACGCAGTGTATTTAATTCAACACGCCAATGAATTACGCAGTGTATTTAATGCAACACGCCAATGAATTACGCAGTATATTTAATGCAACACGCCAATGAGTTATGCAGTGTATTTAATTCAACATGCCAATGAATTGCACAGTGTATTTAATTCAACATGCCAATGAATTACGCAGTGTATTTAATTCAACACGCCAATGAATTACGCAGTGTATTTAATTCAACACGCCAATGAAATATGCAGTGTATTTAATTCAACACGCCAATGAATTATGCAGTGTATTTAATTCAACACGCCAATGAATTACGCAGTGTATTTAATTCAACACGCCAATGAGTTACGCAGTGTATTTAATTCAACACGCCAATGAGTTACGCAGTGTATTTAATTCAACATGCCAATGAATTGCACAGTGCATTTAATTCAACACGCCAATGAATTACACAGTGTATTTAACTCAACACGCCAATGAATTACGCAGTGTATTCAATGCAACACGCCAATGAATTACGCAGTATATTTAATGCAACATGCTAATGAATTACGCAGTGTATTTAATGCAACACGCCAATGAATTACGCAGTGTATTTAATGCAACACGCCAATGAATTACGCAGTGTATTTAATGCAACACGCCAATGAATTACGCAGTGTATTTAATTCAACACGCCAATGAATTGCGCAGTGTATTTAATTCAACACGCCAATGAATTGTGCAGTGTATTTAATTCAACATGCCAATGAATTGTGCAGTGTATTTAATTCAACATGCCAATGAGTGACGCAGTGTATTTAATTCAACACGCCAATGAGTGACGCAGTGTATTTCAACACGCCAACGAGTTACGCCGCAGTGTATTATTTTATTAAATTTTTTTTTTTTACGCAGTGTCTTTAATTCAACACGCCAATGAGTTGCACAGTGTATTTAATTCAACACGCCAATGAGTTGCACAGTGTATTTAATTCAACACGCCAATGAGTTACACAGTGTATTTAATTCAACACGCCAATGAGTTGCACAGTGTATTTAATTCAACACGCCAATGAGTTGCACAGTGTCTTTAATTCAACACGCCAATGAGTTGCACAGTGTATTTAATTCAACACGCCAATGAGTTGCACAGTGTATTTAATTCAACACGCCAATGAGTTGCACAGTGTATTTAATTCAACACGCAGTGTTTTTTCTGTCGTTTTCCAGCCACCATGATGTGGCAGGTCACAATGGCGGACGAAGACGGCAGTGGTGCCAGCAACAAAAAGAAGAAACGCGGGAGTAATCAGTCAGCGCCGGATGATGGTAAGTAAATTGTATTTGCTTGTCTGTGTTGCCTTTTTTTTTTTAATACATGAGTTGTTTAGCTGCCTCAATGCGTGGTGAACTTGGTTGCTTGGCTTATGTTTCTCTCGGCATTCCATGAGAGCCTTTTCCTTTCCTTTCTAGCCGAGTGCAGGCTTCCAGTCACTCTCTGTAGCAAGATGGCAAAGCCATATATATTTCTCCCTGTCCAACAGCAAAGCACAAAACGTAATATATCGATCTGCAAGAGAGCCAAAGAAGCCTGCCAAGCGTGGGATATAAAATCATATCTTGACATATCATTTGCATATATTAACCCATAGGTTTAGTGTAAACGCACGCGAGAAAAAGGTGTAAGAATACACAGTTGCCAAGTAACCTGACGTCACAGTTATTTATCTTCACATAACACTATCATTATCACACATCGAGGTACAATCGCATGAGACTATCTGCAGTGCTCAAACCATACTTGCTTTATTTGCATCAAGTGATGTTTAGTCAAACGAAAAGCCCAAACATACTCCTAACCCTATGCCTTAATCCGATAAATGCAAAAAGTTGTTTCTGATGAACATTTTACATTCCAAAAAATCCTTGTGAAGAGTAACTGTTAGTGAAATTGCAAATGATAAAAATAGCGATAACAACTAGACACTCAAGGTAGTGTCACTGCAAATAGAGCCTTCTTACCAGACACCCAAAAACGTCATCTTAGTAAAATTATGCAATCACTGAAATTACATCATCACTGAAAATTCGTCATTAGCCAAATGACAATAATTATGGCCTATGTGATTGTAGTGTAAGAAGAATAGTTTATTGTAAAGGCTATTTTTATACATCTAGTTTAGTCCGACGCTCAAAGAACCAGCACCATCCGGACATAAACTTCTAATTGACAATTCTAGATAGTAAAATATGTGCTGAAAACGATGAGCTATGTTAACGCGCTGACAAATGTTCCAGCGTATTGTTATGGGCCCCAGAACACCCCCTCCCCCCTCCGCGTGGGGGCCTCGGGGCCCCAAATGAGTGTCGACACCAAATCACTAATATAGTTAAATGACACATCATCCTGGGGGTTTTCGAGGGTGCTGAGTCTGAAAATGACCTTATTTTGGCGATCAGAGTTCATTATCATGTGCTAAAAGTCACATAAGGGTAGTTTTAAGTGATTTTTACATAAATAATGACAAGCCTCCAATCATGTTGTCTCTTGTGTTGGACGTTGTTCTGAATAACATGATTTGGATGTCACTGTGTTCATCGAGCATTGTCATCTAGTCTTCATGCTCCTCCACTCCGTCAAGACCAACAACCTTCCGTTGTTCCACAAATGTAACGGGGAAATGGCGTCGCTCTTCTTTGCATTTGACGGACACAACTACTCCAGGTTTGTACAATTGAATTGCTCAAAGTAATATTTTTGACTGAGACCTCTAACTGAGGTTCTAAAATAATTAATGCTTCTACGCACAACTTATCGTGAACTGCACAAATAATAATGACATTGATATGTGTTCAATAAAGCGCACAAAGTACTGCTTCCAGTATGTAAGCTATTTTGTTTTCGTACAGTACAAATCTGCGGAATAAGAAAAATTCGTTTGAAATTATTAAAGACATTGAGTCATGCACACAATACATAATAATGGTATTCACTTGGATTTAATAGCTGCATTATCGTTCCTCTCTATACCTGCATATATCTGACATGGCTGGAGGTGCACCTGACGAATCTGGAGAAGACACATCCAGGAGCAAAGGACCTGCTCACCAAGGGCACAATTGCTGTGGCCCGCTCGATGATCCCTGGGGCACTCAGTGCAGTCAACAAGACCATGGAGGAGACATTCATGCGCTTCGCCAAATCATCAGGTATCATATGACCACCTTTCAGTAGTGTAATGTTGATTCATCTGACGTTATAGGGAAACTAATTGCATTGAAAAAAACGTTTAAAGCACAACCAAACAATTTCGAACTACAAAACAAAATCACGTATTTTCATAGATCACATTCTTTTTCCAACATTTGACTATCAGATACTGTTAATGTTAGCAGGTGGCTTCACTGGACTCTACAGCCAGTTTGGGGCGTACCAAAGATGGTGTCGTACAACGTCTGCACGGGCTCAGTTCTACGAAAAAACTCTAGAGATGGTGAACCTCATCGATGATCCAGACTGCCCGAAAGTGGGGAGACATCGCGAACTGGAGAAGGCGGAAATCAAGAAGTGCGAGGATGCTGTTCAGCGTGTCCTCACTGCTGTGAAGAACTTCACCAACCCCTTCTCCATCGCAGACAAAGACAGGCTGTACTCCCTGGCTTCCGGTGCCCCAGTCCCCATGGACGTCGAACAGGACGTTCTTTGTGCAGAAGCTGCAGGCAAGGTCGCCAAGGCCGACTTCCTTGACCGTCTAGAGAGTGGAGAGTCAGCAAGCTTCTTTGACCCCATAAAAAGGCAGAAGCTGAAGACCATGGAGGCGTGCAGCAAGGAGGTCACACTCACATCCTCGGAAGGCAAGGTAAGTGGCTAGTCCACTGCCTTTGGGCTACTGTTTTGAACTATTTATTTTACATTACTCGTTCTCAAAAAATTCACGGCCACCAATAGTCGATAAAGTAAAACAGCGTTTGGAATAATTGGTTTTCAATAATTTCGAGCAAGAAGCAAAATAAAAACATCATTCGAAGGACTGAAAGTTGTACTTAACGCTGTTAAAATGTCATACTCCATTGCAGGCCCTCCAGTACCAGGTGCAGAGTGACCTCGCGTTTCTGCTCCTAGTCAAGTCTCAGAGACTAGATGAACCGTTAGACTTGGACAAACTCATGACGTTCTGCCTGATGCCTGTACCCCCCAGCCTCGGAACACCAGATGGCTTTTTCTGCAAGACTAACAAAGCCGCCATGCTGCACTACCTTCTGGAAGACGTCACCCCCGAAGACCTGCAATACCCACACGACGCCCTATTCATCCAGGACGGCATGGCGCTGCTCCATACCCTTGCAAACCTCCCTCCAACCTTCGGTGAGATCTGCCTTCAGGTTCTCGATCAGATGGTGGCCAAGAAACACTTCTTGTTCTCAACGGACAGTTATCATCCACAGTCCATCAAGGCCCAGGAGAGGTTGAGGCCAGGCAGCTCGGAGAAGATCATTCTGGATGGACCAGCGACCAGGAAGACAAGTGATTTCAAGACGTTCCTTGCCAATGATGACAACAAGAAGCAGTTCTGTCAGCTCTTGCTGCGAGTATGGAGTGATCAACAGGCAGCTTCAAGACTCGAGAAAACCGAGATGGCAGTCTTGATCGTGGATGGGAGAGCTCATCAACTCGTCTCTTCAAACGGCAAGGTGAGTTCAAATTTAAATTATATTTCGCTGAAGCCAAAGATATTATCTTTCGGTAATTGCAGAGCCAGCATTTTCAAATTAAATTCAAATTTCCTTTGTGTTATCAGGTCGAGATGAAGGAGGTTCCCGCCATCTACAGCAACCAGGAAGAGACTGACACCAGGGTGGTGCTGTACCTACATCATGCCGCAGCGCTGGGTTACAAGAACGCTGTGGTCAGAACCCCTGACACGGACATCTGTGTTATTCTTGTCCACCATGCCCACGCCATCAAGTTGACTGTGTTTCTGGATACTGGATCAGGGAAGCATCGGCAAGTGGTACATCTATCGGCGCTTGCAGAGTCCCTCGGGCCTGACTACTCTTCCACTCTTCTTGGGTATTATGTGTTCAGCGGGGAGGACTGCACCAGTGCCTTCAAAGGGAAGGGGAAGGTGGGGCCGCTCAAAAAGCTGGAGAAGAACCTCAGGTTTCACCTTGCCTTCAGTCAGCTTGGCGACGACTGGGATCCGGGACATCAAACCTCAGGTAGTGAAGCTGTTGGAACACTTCACCTGCCTGATCTACGGACAAAGTCGTGAGACTTCAATTGATGTGGTTCGCGCAAAGCTGCTTCGCAAGATGGTGGGAGACGACGAGAAACTAACTTCAAAGTCAAAAGTCGACCTGGCTCGCCTCCCTCCCTGCCATTCTGCTCTGATGCCGCACATTCAGCGTGTAAACCACCGCATTGCATTGTACAAGCGCGCTCATGAAGCCATTCTCGAGAGCCCCAAACCCTACGACGATGGACAGGGATGGGTGAAGACTGCAGATGACGTGTTAGAACCGCTGTAGTCCTGCCAACCTATCCTACCAGTGTCGCTGATCAACCTCTTGGCTGCTGGGGAACACCACTAGGGAGAAGAGAAAGAAGAAGAAGCAGAGGAAGATTTTGACATTGATGCGCTTCTTGAAAGCGACGACGAGTGTTGAGTGTCGGTCATCATGTCCTCTTCTCGTGGAATCTTTAAAGACAATGTCTGTTCTTAAACACATACCATGTGATCTTGACATCTAATGACAATGACAATGATATCATCATTTCGGAAACCAATGACATCAAAAAATGGATGTCAGTGAGATAAATATGTAAGAATGTAGAACATACCGATTGATTGTGTCATTCGTTATGCCAAAATCGCTTTATACTACACTTATGGGACTCTTAGCACATGATAATGCACTCTGGTCGCCAAAATAAGGCAATTTTCAGACTCAGTGCCTTCGAAAACCCCCAGGATGATGTGTCATTTAACTATATTAGTGATTTGGTGTCGACTCTCATTTGGGGCCCCGAGGCCCCCACGCGGAGGGGGGAGGGAGTGTTCTGGGGCCCATAACAATACGCTGGAACAATTGTCAGCGCGTTAACATAGCTCATCGTTTTCAGCACATATTTTACTATCTAGAATTGTCAATTAGAAGTTTATGTCCGGATGGTGCTGGTTCTTCTTCATTCGTACCCTACTAATCTAAGGCCAGTACGGTTCATGTTTGTATTAATAATAAGTTTCCTTTCATAAGGTATCGCTTGTGCAAGATCAAAATAGCTCGCTTTTTCGTTGCGTGTTTGATTGTCAGCTGATTTTATCTGAAAGAGATCAAATATCGGTATATAATCGTTATTATGATTTTGCAATTGGATATTGCTTTTATCCTATCTCTCGAGACCTTGATGTTTATCCTATTGTCTTCGACCTCATAGGATAAACACCAAGTCTCTTGAGATAGGATAAAAGCAATATCCCACTGCAAAATCATAATAACTGATAATGTCTAAATCACTGGAAATACATGTTTTGAATAGGTTGCCATTCTGGTGAAGTTACATAACAGGCATCTTTGTCATGAAATAGCAACTGTGCTGCCAGTTTTCAGATTAATCAGCTCAGTAACTTAGCCTGAGGTGTCTGAAACACATTTATTACCTGCCGCAAAGCGCAGCTGGTAATGTTTTCACTGCTGTTTGTCTGTTTGTTCCTGGCTGGCTAGCTGACTGACTGGCTGACTATCTGACTATCTCTCTATGTCATCACGATAACGTTTGAACGGAGGGACCTAGGGATCACAATATCACTGGAAACAACTTTTTAAAAACTCAAAATTTGTTAAAACTTGAGATGCTAGGTCATACGGTTGCTATTTTTTTCTAAGCAAATATTTATTTTGATCTTATGATCAAAATTTCTTTTTATGTATATGCTGTTTTAAAAGGACAATAAATGATTTGATTGGTTGATTGATTGATGTTCACTGAGCCACACCAAAAAGCCTAAATATAAACTGATTTTGGGGCAGCCTACCAACCTGAACCTTGCAAAGATTGAAACCAACTTTCTTATGGGAGGGGGAAGGTCAGGTGGGAAGTGTTAAGTATGGTAACAGTAGACAGTAAGTAAGTTCATAATGATCCCCACCTGTAGTGTAGTTGAAAGGGTGGGAGTAAAAAACCCAGCTTCAGTCAGCTGCTGATAAATCACTCTTAGTATATTCAGGCTTTTTGGTCACACCAAGGGATCCTCTAAATCTAAATCCACAGCTGCCTGTAGCAGAGGTTCCGCTAGCCTACCAAAAGTTGCGGTGGACAGTACCGGCAACAGGAAAATATTCTGGTACTGGCCATCACACAGCCAGTGCGATCGTAATGCGTCATTGTATGTTGCCTTTTAAGACCAAGTTACGTCACTTTTGTGATGTTGTCGTCATCATCAGACAAACAGAACGACAGAGCTGGAAGCTATTTACTTAAGCATGACCCAAACTTTTATCACGCATCTGCCTGACGTAGGTGTGTGACGCAGGGTCTTTCCTTACCAGCTCGAAAGAAAGTCTTAGGTACCGGTACGCGATACCGATGACATTAATTTTTATCGGTACTAGACCAAAAAATATCTGTAAAAACCGGCATATGCCGGTCTAACGGAACCTCTGCTGTAGGCACAAACGATTAATTCTGTGCTTGTTCATTGATGCATTTGGATACTGTTTTGTAGTGATTGGCCACCTTTCAAGCATAATGTGATATTAAACAAACCATACATTGATGGCAGACGACTCCTCAGCCAGAACACGGGTGGATGGAAGGGGAGGCTCTGAAGATCCATCGCTGGAAGAATCAGCCGATGACAGGGGCTTTGAAGAACATCTGAGGAACCAGCGGCAGCAGCAGCAGCAGCAGCGCGGCAGCACCAGTGCCTCCCTGGCAGCCAGCACAGAATCCCAGCATGCCCGCAATGCTGTAGAGGCCCTGGGCCGGCAGGAAGGGGCAGGGGAGGGTGAGGAGGCCAGCCGTCCGCAGCAGGAAAACAACGAAGATGACGAAGAACGTGAGGAGGGGAGGGGGGGGGGAGGGGGTCAGAATTTGTACATGGTTAATTTGTCATAGCTGCCAACCTTTCCAAATTTCCCGGAATGTGTCCGTTTTCAAGCCACGACTCCGCATTTTCGATTATGACAATAAAATTCCGGATTCCGAAATCACAATGAAAAAAAAAGAAGAAAAATCTAAGTGCCCATCCAACACCCGGAAACCATAATCTGCGCATGTGCAGTAGGCTTAAACTTCTCTGCTGATAAAAAAAATTGCATCAAACAAAACCGTGAGTTTACGGATTCCAGTTTACCAAAGTTTGTTCCTCAGTAATGAGAAGAATTTCCCATCAAAGATGTGTCCAACCATAATAAGGATAGTTACACTTCTTTCACAGATTGCCGATGCAACTTCGAAATTTCTTTTGGAAGTCTAAATTAACACCGCTGATCATGAGAAGCTTGTACCAACAGTGAAACTGAAATGAGAAGTCTTCAGCTGACTTTATGAAAACACTCGTGATGGCATAGTCATGGTAGTGCTTCATTGCTAAAGTGGGCAATAGCACAATCAGTGGAGAGGTAAGCATGCTGTTTTATTGGTCTTTATCGGAAAAGTGTCAGTCTTGACTCTCCTAGATCTGTCGGCAGCATTTGATACAATAGATCACACCATTCTTCTATCCCGGCTGGAACGTGTTTTTGGAATCCATTCTACAGTTCTACAGTGGTTCTCCTCATATCTAACAAATCGCTTTCAGACTGTCTTGATCAACAACTGCAGTTCAGATCCGAAGTTAATTTCTTGTGGTGTACCTCAGGGATCTGTATTGGGGCCAGTTCTCTTTGTCCTGTACACTGCTCCTCTCTCTGATGTTTTTGCTAGTCACTCTGTTATTGACCATTCCTTTGCTGATGATACCCAGCTTCAAAAATCGGCGGAACCTACCCAACTTGACAGCGCTATTCAGTCTATGGAATCCTGCCTTCATGATGTCAAATCCTGGATGACATGCAACAAATTAAAACTTAATGATGACAAAACGGAAGCTCTGATTGTTTCCTCTCAGCGTATGTCTGCAACGATATCTCTTCCAGAAACTCTTACAGTTGGCAATGCTTGTGTTCAGTTTTCTAAGTCAGCAAAGAATCTCGGAGTTACCCTCGATTCAAATCTTACAATGCATAAACAGGTTATTAATCTCATACGTTCCATCAATTATGAGCTCAGACGAATCAGTGCTGTTCGACACTTTCTGTCTGTTGCAGCCACGAAAACTCTTATTTCTGCCTTTATTCTTTCCCGCATTGACTATTGCAACTCTCTTCTCTGTGGCTGTCCTAAGTATCTCCTGCAACGTGTTCAAAAACTGCAAAACAGTGCAGCACGCCTCACTCTCAAGATTCCACGTTCTGATCATATAACACCTCATCTTCGTAACTTGCACTGGCTTCCAGTAGAGGCTAGAATCAAGTATAAAATAGCTTGCCTTTGTTTCGGTGCTGTTCACTCCTCTGGTCCCGTCTATCTCTCCGAACTAGTAACTGTCTACTTACCTGCTCGCTCCCTACGTTCTTCCTCTGACTGCTGCACACTCAAGGTTCCTCGGGTCCACACGAAATCGTTTGGTGAACGATCTTTCTACTATTTAGCACCTCACTTATGGAATTCCCTCCCACAACATGTCCGCTCATCTGACTCTATCTCCGCCTTTCGCTCTGCCCTTAAAACTCACTTGTTTCGGACATATTATGATTGATTAGTGTTTGTGTGTGAGGTGTGTGTGTGTGTGTGTGTGGGGGGGGGGGGGGTCCGTTTGATTGCAGAAATCTTGTAAAAAATGTATTTACAATTATTTTATTATTCGTATTTTGTATGTAGAATGTCTACGTCTTGTAAACTTTAAATGCTTGTAAATGAGGTAGAAGGGTATTTTTGTTTTTGCAAAATTTGTCTATTATAATTAGTCATGTAATTGGTATGTCGATGGCAGTATGATTTTATTTCAAGTTGCAGTATTGTATTCAAACTTGATTGGGAATGTGAATGTGGTCTCTATGTTTCTTCTTAGAATGTTCATGTTGTAACTATTTTACTTGTATAATTAATTGTGTGCGAGCGTGCGTGTGCGCATGCATGTGTGTGTGTGTATGTGTGTGTGTGTGTGTGTGTGTGTGTGTGTGTGTGTGTGTGTGTGTGTGTGTGTGTGTGTGAGTAAGGAAGTAAGAGAACGTTGTGTGTAAGCATCGTGCTTATTTTACTTTCTAATGATTAATTATTTGTTTGCCTTTAATGTTCTTGTTATCAATGTAAAGCGCACTGAGCTCATGTGAGAAAGAGCGCTATATAAATTCCCATTATTATTATTATTATTATTATTATTATTATTATTATTATTATTAAGACAATGTTGTTCCTCAGTATTGAGAAGAATTTTCCATCAAAGATGTGTCCAACCAAAAGGATAGTTACACTTTCTTGCACAGTTTGCCGATGCAACTTCGAAATTTCTTTTAGGAGTCTAAATTATATCTCGTATGCTGATTGGTCAGAGGTATGCACACTCTGAACAAGTGAAAACGTGAGATGCGCGCCCGCCAGATTAGCCAGTTCGCGCCAGGATTCCAGAGGTGCCAGACGCAGCCAGGAGTGCTCCATAGAATACTAGTTTTCTGTATTAGTTATTGTCCCATTCTAAGCTGTTTAAACTGTAAAAATTATCTAAATTGTATGTGTGTGTGTCTGTGACGTTCTACTCGTCGGAAATCAGGTCAGTGTTTTCATTTCACATTTCAAGAGATTGTTTTATTCATTATCTTCGTTCGACTTGCGCCGGGAATCTAATTTGGCCAGTCGGCTCTCTCAGAAGCCTACTGAAATAATAACCGGTAGACCCTATTCAGTGGTCAATTTCGTGGCTCTTTCAGAAGCCATGGCTTGTCCGAATTCGCGGGAGGGCATTTCCAAGCCCATAGCCCCGAAACCTGAGGATATTATGAAAATGGTGCAATAATTGGATGCAAACTGGACCAAGAAATTCGAGGCTCTCTGCAACCTTGTTCAGTGTGCTATCTCGGGCGCGCACATGGGGCCAAGCGACCCGAAAAAAGCGCGGTTGTCTCACTCATCCAAACCGGACAACTTCATTGTTGTCAATGATGAAGAATCGAATCTTGACGATTTAGAAGAGGACCTGGTGAAAACATACAGCACTTAAGAACCGGACCATCAGGAAGTTGATCATGACATAGAATTTTCAATTACTAGAAAGGATCGCGGCAGAGATCGATTCGGAAGAAGAGAAGCTTGGAGAAAAAGTGCTACCAGGACTGGCGAAAATAAGTCGCTTCAAGGAGAAGCTCAAAGCTGCAGACCAAAAGAAGAAATTTGAAACCTACAACAGACCAGAAAACTGCGCACGCCTCATTGTGCCAATGGTCAACACTGGAATTTGGAACAAACTTCCAGACACGGCTGTGAAAACAGATCTGAAGTACCAGCACATTCAGCGCGTGATCATCAAAGCTGCCACTGCCACTGCGTGTGACATCATTCTCTCTACAGACTCGAAACTGAGTGAGAAAATGGCTGGCGCGGTACAGAACTGCACAGATTGCTCTCTGCGCACATGCGTCTCGCGAGATATCCTTCCGTCGTCGCCATGCTCTTCGACCGTATCTCAGCAAACCAAAACTTTGTGACGAATCGGTCCCATCACGTCACAGCTCTTTGGGGATGATCTAGGCAATTCGCTTAAAGAGATCAGAGAAGCTGAACAGATAGCAGCGAGCTGCACCCAGCCAGAGAAGTCCTACGGAAATCAAGCCCACGGCTCTTTGCGCAAAACGAAAGTGGTTCCAGCCGGCATGGCGTTTTTTTAGGGAAAAGTCGGGGGTTTCCCCACTACAAATGGCAGCAGCAGTGGGGGCACAACAAACGGCGAGGCCACTACAGGGGCCACAACTCCCGCTGGTCTCCCTATCACTAGCTGAAAAGGTGAGAAGCTTGATACGATCTTTTGAGGCTGATGTGGATAGTTTTGTGGCAGGAAGGCTGATGTTTTTTCATCATGAATGGGCACAGATTTCGTCTGATTCAGAGATTTTGCAAATGATTCAAGGAGCAAAGATAGAGATAAATTGTCCTGTAGGAAATCTTAGTAACTTGTCATATAACAAAACGCCAGCTGTCAGTCTAAGTGAATGCCAGATCATTGACTCAGAAGTCAAAAAACTTATTTCAAAGCGTGTCATTTCCCAATGTAGTCAAACTGAGGGCGAAGTACTCTCCCCTGTGTTTACTAGAAGTAAGAAAGACGGAACACATCGTATGATTCTGAATCTAAGTAGACTCAACTCAGAAGTTTGTTACCACCATTTTAAAATGGAAACACTCAATACGGCTCTGACTCTTATTCATAAGAACTGCTTCATGGCATCACTAGATCTTAAAGATGCATACTATTCAGTGCCCATTCATGAGGAACACAAAAAATTCCTGAGATTTGTGTGGAAAGACCAACGTTTTGAATACAATGTACTACCAAACGGACTAGCTCCGGGACCTCGGTGGTTCACCAAACTGTTGAAACCAGTGTTCGCTTTGCTCAGAAAAGAGGGCCACATATCAACATCATTTTTAGATGATTCATTGCTGGTAGGGTCTACAAGAGAAGCCTGCATGCAGAATGTAATTGACACTGCTACAAAATCAGTATTTGAACCAAGTACAAAAATTCAGTATCTAGGTGTAATGATTGACTCAGTGGATATGAAGGTGAGACTCACTGAGGAAAGGAAGACAAGCTTGCAGAATGATTGCGAGAAGCTTCTAAGCAGAAATAAATGCAAGACCAGAGAACTGGCCCGAGTCATTGGGAAAATGGTGGCCAGCTTTCCGGCAGTCAAATTTGGACCACTTCACTACCGCCAGCTAGAAAAAGAAAAAAACTGCAGCTTTGAAAAAGAGTAGAGGAGCTTTTGATCAGTTCATGCTCTTATCACCAGATAGCCTTTCAGAGCTACAATGGTGGACCGGGAACATTGGAACGGCAGAAAATGACATTTGCAAGGGTGAACCCGACATTGTGGTCACAACATATGCTAGTCTTACAGGATGGGGCTGTCACTGCGAAGGCGTATCTTCGGGCAGAGAATGTTGGTCGGTGAAACAGACTCTCACATACATTACTTAGAACTGAAAGCTGTGTTGTTTGCCTTGAAATGTTTTCAGAACACTGTGAGCAATAAGCATGTCAGACTCATGATTGACAACACCACCGCAGTAAGCTGTATAAACAAAATGGGTACAAGCCACTCTGATGCTTGCAATGACATTACAGGAGCCATTTGGGCATGGTGTGTGAGGCATAATGTGTGGTTGAGTGCTGCTCATATTCCGGGTGTGTTGAACACTGAAGCTGACAAAGAATCCAGACGCACCAACCTGGACGCAGAATGGAAATTGGATGAGGCAGCCTTACAGGATGCTTGCCAACGCTTGCAGGTCTCACCAGAAATTGATCTATTTGCATCCAGGACTAACCATCAGATGAAGAGATTTGTTTCTTACAGACCAGATCCCGAAGCAGAAGCCATTGATGCATTTTCACTCTCTTAGAAAGACTTAAATTTCTATGCTTTCCCACCTTTCAGCATCATCAGTCGGGTGGCACAGAAAATTCAACAGGAAAAAGCCACGGGGATCCTGGTAGTTCCAGATTGGCCAACACAACCCTGGTACCCCATGATACAACGCCTCATGTGCAACCGTCCTGTGAAACTTGCGGGTCGTCACAGGCTTCCTCATCTTCCAAGCCACCCCACAATAATCCACCCACTTCTTCAGAAACGCTGACTGGATCTGCTGGTCTGCATAGTCTCAGGCCAGTGTTCATGAAAGCAGGATTGACCACAGAATGCACCAATCTAGTCTTAAACTCATGGAGGCCTAATACTCAAAAGTCGTACAACACATACATTAATACATTAATAAATGGCTAGACTTTGTAAGAGAAAATGACATCACAGACCCTAATTATGTATGTCTCTAATTTCCTCACAAAACTGTACTCAGACGGTGCTAGCTATAGTACGGTTAATCTTGCTAGAAGTGCTATCGCTGCGTTTCTAAACCCCAAAGACTCAGACTCTATTGGCAACCATCCTGTTGTTTGTAGAGTAGTAAAAGGTGTGTTTCAAAATAGACCAGCACTACCAAAATACAGTGAAACATGGGATGTAGATATTGTTCTAAACACGCTTGAGCAGTGGCCATATGCAGAACAATTGACTTTGCAAAGACTCACTTGCAGAACAGTCATGCTCCTTGCGTTGTTGTCAGGTCAGAGAGGGCAGACAATCCACCAACTGATCATAGACGATGCAAAAATGTACAATACTAAATGTGTGGTTGTATATAGTTCACTACTTAAACAATCCAGACCAGGTGTCCATGTCAGGCCACTGGAAATAGAAGCTTGTGAGAACAAAATATGCATTGTTCATCATCTGAAACTGTACATAGATAAGACTGCAGAGTTAAGTCTTGGAAAACAACTTGTTATCACTTGTCTCACAACCATACAGGGCTGTGTCCAGAGACACCATTTCTAGATGGATTAAAACCGTCTTATGCGTTGCTGGTGTGCACACAGCAAAATTCACTCCTCATTCAACTAGAAGTGCGAGTACCACAGCAATGATAAGCAGAGGCGTATCAATGGACTGTGTTCTCAAAGCCGTTGGCTGGTCCAACACAAGCACTTTCAGTAGATTCTACCACAAAACTGTGCAAAGCAGCAGAGAGGAGAAGGCAAAAGAACAAAGAAGGTACTTGAGTCAATTGGTCTTGGACAGCTTTGTTGGCAAAACCACTTCAAAATAAGTTAGCATAGCAAGGTGAGCTATGACAAAAAGTGTGAGCACGTATATGTTTGTATAATACATGTGGTCCCCGACTCTGAAGTCTCACGTTTTCACTTGGTCAGAGTGTGTATACCTCTGACCAATCAGCATACGAGATATAATTATAAAGTTAAACGAGGCTTACCTGAAGTCGAAGTTTAACTGGAATTATATTGAGTGTGCTGTTGGGAAGAGGTATAGGTATACACATACCCACCCTTCAGATATTAAATCCCCACCCTTAGATATTTATCAGGGACCACATGTGGCTAAAGTCTGGCTACTCTGGCGGGCGCGCATCTCACGTTTTCACTTGGTCAGAGTGTGCATACCTCTTCCCAACAGCACACTCAGTATAATTCCAGTTAAACTTCGACTTCATGTAAGCCTCGTTTAACTTTATAATTAACACCGTTGATCACGAGAAGCTTGTACCAACAGTGAAACTGAAATGAGAAGTCTTCAGCTGACTATGAAAACACTCGCGATGGCATAGTCATGGTAATGCTTCATTGCTAAAGCGGACAATAGCACAATCGGCTATATTCACATTTATGCCCGTCAAGAACGATAATCTGTTGACTGAAAAAGCAATCGCTATGTTCTTTTCTGTTACTAATTATCGTTCTTGACGGGCATAAATGTGAATATAGCCGCTTTTTACATTAGAAAAATTGTTTCAGCTTCAGGGGGCACAGCCTCTCTTGGGAGGGCGACACCCCCCTTCCCAAACCGATCCCCCATCATTCCGGTTTGGGATTCTGGAGATTTGGCAGCTATGAATTGTGCTTTGGGACTGGTGTGAATTTAACTTAAGTGTAGAAGAAGACGAAGAACGTGAGTGGGTGTAAAGTTTTGTGGTGATACGTTTTTTGAATTTTTTTTATCAATACATTTTTACTGACACTCACACACTATACGGGTACTTTTTCCATTTTATATCTTCTTCTTCCTTTAACCATCCGCCTTAGTCGTGTCGAAGATTCTGATGGTACTAAGGAGGGCTCTACGCATACGCTTAGTTAAAGTCAAGTCAGGGTAGAGGGTCACATCAGGGTTCTTCTTCTCTTGATGGTCAATGAGCTGACCATTCTGGCACCTTTGATGGGTTGATTTGTGTCACGTCCAGGGTGTGATGAGTCTTTTGTTGGCAGAAGGGTGGCTGGATGAGGAACGGGGGGGGGGGGGGGGACCAGTGGCCCAAAAAACTGGGAAGGCGAACATTACAGTAAGGGGATGAAACTGGGAGGGACATGAGGAGGGGGTAGAAGAGGGGGAGAGGGAGAGGTTTAGATTTGGTTCTTGAAGGCTTCCACTCGGCAATGGTCCGAGGGAAGATTGACTTCTGACGGTACTGAGTCCTGCATGCTGGCAGTTGGTACGCCTCAGCATGCAGGTGCCGAGTTGATTTAAGTGGAGTGTATGCATTGTGATTTGGTGTGAATTTGGTTCAGAATTTTAGCGGCATTTCTGTGGAGAGAATTGGTGTAGATTTGGGCCAGTTGTTAAGTGTGTACATGAATTGTGAGTGGGTGTGAATATGGGTAAGAATTTAAGTTGTCTGTTTGCATTATCATGTGTATGTGTGGGTTTAATAGGGGTGAGTGAGAGAAAAGGGTGATGTTTGTGGATTTTCAGCTGAGAGGAAAAATGAAAGAAGAGAGGCAAGGGATTGCAACAATATAGTGTCCTTTGTTTGGTTCATTCTTTGGTCATAATCTTGGTACTTGGTGTGAACATTGAGTGTGATATAGTTGGAATCAAACTCCCTCTTCCTCTCCATTACTGCCAACTCCCTTTCTTCATTTAAATCTTCCCTCAAAACCATTCTCTTCAAATCGTAGCCTGCTCTGGTCTTTTGGAAAGTATTTTTTGGTCCCTTCTCTGCGCGTTGTGTTTTTGTGCAGTGTATCGTTCGTGCGGGCGTGTGTTGTGGTTGTGGTGTGTCGTGTGGTGTGGTGTGGGTGTTGTGTTGTGTTTGTGGTGTGGTCGTGTTGTGTGGGGTGTGTGTGTGTGTGTGTGTGTTTTGTTTGTGTGTGCGCGTGCATGTGTGTGC
>CM065688.1:40269583-40294607 GCA_017654935.2 Phymorhynchus buccinoides
CTATATTTCTTAATGCGAGGCAAACCCGTGAAATGGTAATGCATGAGAGAATCGAGGAATGACTTCAGCAACGTTTTCGAACATCACTCGGATGGAAATTGACCAGCGAAAAACTTTCGAAAGACACTTCATCTTTAGATTTTGTTTGGTCCACTATCGTCTCATCTAATCGTAGTCTGGACACGGGATAGGATGTCGACTGTCCGCAGCTGATTTTGGAAGGCCTCGTCCTTGTGAACGTTCACTTACTGTATCAAGTAGTTCACTTTGATGTTAGGGCTCCTTCGTTGGTCCCTGGAAGTCATCGCAATCATCTCCCCATTCATTTTTTGTTTAGTTTCTTCATTGACTGACCCGACCCCTTTTTCGCCCAATTCATCCGTCCTGGAACCTCTGAGAAAGAGGACCAGAGTGTCGCCGACCTTGTGAGACAAAAGAACTGTAGTCTAATCTCACGAGTGAGCTGGTTCGTATTAAATTTGGTTTAACTGAAGACGGTAGAATTGTGAAACCAACCTAGTCGCTATTTGATACCATTTAATAGAAGTTATTTTGTAGGATTGTCAGTTTTGAGTTTCGTTATTTCCTTTTGTTTCTTGAAGAGGTTTTAATGCTTAGGGAGAGAAAGTTTGAAGGGTAGGATTCGTGTGCGCATTTGCGGCTGTTATTTTTGTATTTGCCGAACCCCAGCCTCGCGGCCCTTTAATAATAAAGATAAGTTCTAGTTATACGTCGGAGTGCTCGTTGTTTTTTATACTCATATTATAAATATTTCGTGTTGCTTAGCGTTGGTTGTTTTCGCTCGGGAACAATAATTCGCTAGGTTATCGTCAAATCTCTGTTCCCGAGCGAGCTCAGAGTTTTTGCGACAAACGCATGCGAAATATCCAAAAATAGCGCGCATGTGTTTTCGGCCGATTTTTGTCTTCGACTATATACATTTTGTAAATAAACCTACGTGTTTCGGAAACATTTTTTGACAAGGGAGGTAATCAATCGTTGTTTTTGAAGATAAGAAGAATAGGTTGAAAGCACAAAGTGTTTGTAAGCTTTACAGTTTTTGTTTGTGGCTCAAGCCACAAACCTATAACTCACTTTGTCGGTCTGTCTGTCGGTCGGTCTGTCGGTCCAAAATTGTCGCACATATTGACAAAATTGTCGCACATACTTTGTAAAAGAGAAAAACAAGCGCGAAATCGCAATAGTTTGTGGCACACGGTCTATTTTTACCACTCCAATAATGAGTGACCTCCCCTGGCTTTTCAATAATTTTAATCGTAAACCAGAATGTTATCTCTGCACCCTTTCGTAACTTTTTATATCTTTTGGAAAACATTTAAAACTATGTACTCCTACTTATACTCATCAAAAGAAGCACCGCATACTCGTCGTGTCTGTTGTAGTGTCTGTATTACGTATGTTTATTATTTTGTACGCTTTTAAAATACATCATTTTAAAGTGCGGCCTCAATTTGAAGTGTAGCCTCGATTTGAAGTGCGACAATTTGGACCGACCGACAGACGACAGACAGACAGACCGACCGACCGACCGACAAAGTGAGTTATAGGTTTGTGGCTTGAGCCACAAACAAAAATACTTGGGCATAAAAGTAACATTTCAGTTGTCATATCTACAGTCCTTAGGTATTGAAAGAATTGTATACTGAACAGAGCTCATGAATCTTCATTTTAAAGCGTACAAAATAAAAAACATACGTAATACAGACACTGCAACAGACACGACGAGTATGCGGTGCTTCTTTCGATGAGTATAAGTAGGATAAATAGTTTTAAATGTTTTCCAAAAGATATAAAAAGTTACAAAATGGTGCAGAGATAACATTCTGGTTTACAGATTAAAATTATTGAAAAGCCAGGGAAGGCGACTCAGTGTATGTAATGATTGGAGTGGTAAAAATAGACCGCTGCCACAAACGATTGCGAATCTGCGCTTGTTGTTTGCTCTCTTTAATCTAAAAGTTTTGGCTCAGGGTCACTTAGGAATAGGAAAACGTTTTGTCTGTTTTGTTGTGTCAATTCACCCCTTATTTGTTATGTGTATGCGAGTGTATGGGAAAATGTGTGGGTGGAAGGGTGCGCCCAATGCATGAGCACCACCACAATTCAGAAGCATAGTGATACTAAGTTAAAGTATCATACTCTATGTTTGGAATTAAAGAATGAGAAGTGCAGGGATAAATAAGTAAGAGCAATGGAAGTTGTAGATCGAATACTAAACAAAGGAAAAACTTACTATGACTGTTGCAGCACTCATCTCTTAGGCTGCGCAACCGTCGCTTGATCAGCCATGGGCCATCACCTGGTTGCTGTTGGAGCCTTCGCCTGGGCATCGTTTGGCCGATGCTAGGCCACGGCCGGTATCTCGCTTGGGCCTTGTTCGGGAGTGTCGACGTTTGGGTGCCGTCCTGAAGAAACTTCAGCGTCTTTGGAGACCTCCTCGTCAGGTATTAGGACGATGTCAGGAGGCATCGCAGACTGCTTCTTCTTGCTGGTCTGATCAACGTTTGAAAGCCGCTACTTCGACCGGTTCGCCGTTACAACTCCCTTTGGAAACTCAAAGGTTTCGCGTTCGTCGGGGCGCCTGCTCTTCTGGAGGACTGGGCGTGGAGAACTCAATTAGCTGTCTTCCCAGCCCTGCTCAGATGGTTCTGGGCAGCATCAGTCATCTACCCTTCAGTGTCGGACACCCTTAGCATCGTGCAGAGACATTTCGTGCGTCGTGGGAGATCTTCATTCCACTCGTCTTCGTAATTAGTCATTATGTGAAAGCGATAGTGAACTCGTGATCTTTCCTACGTGCTGTGTTTAGGAAGAGGGATGTTTGAGTCCTCTAGATCAAATTGAATGTGACGACGCGAAAAGTGTTGTAGTTGTTCTTTCGCTTAAGGCTTGGGTGTGTGCACGTGTTGTAAGGTTTCGGATGCTTATTTGGTGATTTGTGGAAAGGAGGGGATTGTACCATTGTAATATGTTGTTGTGATGCTTATTTGGCGATTTGTTTATTTGTGTTTTGTGTTTTTGGAATAAAAGTGATGTTTTGTGTTGTGACTCCATTTGTTTTGAACTGATCTTGGTGTGGGTCCGCCTGCGTGGAGAGCTTGCCAGCTTTCGAATTCGTCTCTGCTTGGGGTTGGAACTCATGTGACAACAGAGTTCCAAGCAACGAACACTAAGTCGGACATTGTATGCGGCACAGTCTTGGTTGGGACCAGACAATAAAGCAGGCGAGGCCTTCTATGACGAATATACAGCGTGCAGAAAGGACAGGGGAACTCTGGGGGGTGGGGTCTTCATCCTTGTTCACAAGTGCCTCGTATCATCCGCACTCCCTGAGTTTGATGCAGACTGCGAGATGATCTGGGTGAAGGTTCGCCTCCAGAGAAATAAAGACCTGATCATCGGCTGTTATTACATGCCCCACCGTTCTCAGAAAGATATAGCAGAGTTAAACAAGACACTGCAGAAAATCACCAATACCAGGAAGCAGTGATCAGTTATGCTGGCTGGTGATTTCAACTGTCCGGACATCGACCGGGACACCGCCACAGTCGCCCCCAATGCACCAGTTCAGTTAGAACTCGTCGACATAACCACAACAGCACAGCTTACCCAGGTCCATGACCAGCCAACAAGAGAAAGCAATATCCTCGACCTGATCTTTACCTCCAACCCGTCACTCACCAGGAGCTCAATATCAATCCCTGGAGTGTCTAACCATCATGCAGTAGTGGTGGACTTTGAAACAAGACCGCAAAGGATGAAAGAAAAGCAACATCATCACTACTTGTACTCAAAAGCTAAGTGAGAAGATCATAATGCAGATATGACTAAAATCGCAGAAAAAATCGACAACATGAGCAAAGGGGATACAGATGTTTAATCCATGTGGACTGAATTTAAAACATCCTTAACAACAGCCGTCGAGAAGCATGTTCCATCAAGCCTCTGGTGCAGAAGCAGCAGCCTCCCATGGATCAACAGACGCATCAGAAGGCTACTCAGAAGACAGAAACGATTGTACAAACAAGCAAAAACGACTGGCAACTGGACAAACTACAGGTACTGCCGAAATGAATGCAGGAGATAGTCCAGGATGGCTGAGTGGGAGTATGTGAACACCACAATTGAAGAAGGCCTGAAGGAGAACAGCTCCAAGCCATTCTGGCAATGTGTGAAAGCAAGACGCCAGGACAGTGTCGGAGTAGCACCCCTGAAGAAAGGTCCTACTGTTCACAGCGACAGCCTCTCCAAGGCCCAAATTCTTCTGCAGCAGTTCTGTTCAGTTTTCTTGAGGGGAGATGACACGGCAATACCGGCAATGGATGGACCAGCGTACCCCACCATAGAAAACCTGTCAGTGGAAGTGAATGGCGTCCTGAAACTGCTAAGAAACTTGAACCCATCTAAATCCTCAGGACCTGACGGCATACCGAACAGAGTGCTCAAGACCTGTGCAGAATCAATAGTTCCCCCCTTGCAGCTATCTTCAACCGCTCACTACAGACTGGACAGCTACCGTCTGACTGGAGCTCAGCAAACATTGCGGCCATCTTCAAGGGCGACAAATATAGTGCAGAGATTTACAGGCCAGTTTCCCTTACCTCAGTGGCCTGTAACTTGCTTGAGCATATAATTTGTTGACACCTCAAAAACCACCTGGAGAAACATGCGATCCTGAAGAACAAAAACCATGGCTTCAGGGTTGGCCACTCATGCGAGACGCAGCTCCTTACCACCATGAACGATCTCCTTGAGTCAAATGATGCCAGGTGGCAGACAGATGTGGTAGTGTTAGATTTCACCAAGGCCTTCGACACGGTCCCCCACAGAAAACTTTTGCATAAGATGGACCACTACGGTGTCCGAGGCCCAATCTACACATGGCTAAGCAACTTCCTGAGAGGGAGGAAGATGAGGGTGGTGTTGAACGGTGAGGCATCCGAAGAAGCAGCAGTAGAGTCTAGCGTACCCCAAGGCACTGTATTGGGTCCATTACTTTTTCTTTGCCACATCAACGATCTGCCGGACTCTGCGAGCTCAACAGTACGGCTCTTTGCTGACGACTGCTTATTATACAGGGAAATTCGCAGCTTTCAAGACCACCCTGCTCTACAGGCAGACCTCAAGAAGCTGGAAGAGTGGGCTGAGAAATGTGGCATGCCTTTCAACGCTCAAAAGTGCTATGTTCTCTCCACTAAAGTCGCTTCACCCTATTTCTATAGTCTAGGAAGAGTCTTCTTGAAACAAGTCCAAGAGACCCCCTACCTCGGAGTGCAGATCTCGTGCGATTTGAAATGGTCGTCACACATCTCCAACAAAAGTAAAGCTGGATCGACCCTAGGATTTCTTCGCCGGAATTTCCAGAATTGTCCTAAGCAGTGCAGGCTCCTGGCGTACACATCGTTGGTTCGACCCAAACTGGACTATGGAGAAACAGTGTGGGACCCGCACCTGAAGCAAGACATAGAAACGTGAGAGTTAAGCGCCAGGCAGCCCGCTTCATCACAAGGGATTACAAGACCAGAAATCCAGGCTGCGTAAGCAACATGCTGACAGAACTGAACCTCCCTCCTCTGGAAGAATGTTGCAGGCAGCAATGTCTCAGACGTTTCTACAGGAGAGCTGAGGGCTACATTCCTGCACTCACAGCGGAAAAGTTTCTCGCTCCAACAAATGCAAATCATCGCAGGATCAAACCCACCAAGTATGAAGGCTTCCAGTCCAGACAAACAACAGGTCATCAACCACTCGCATGGATTTCATGTCCAAGAATGTCGAACAGAGCAATATCGTAGCTCTTTCTTCATGCGGACTGCTGCAGAGTGGAACAAGTTAAGCGAGGCCACCGTCAACGCAGGCTCCATCAGCGCATTTACATCAGCGCTGATCACATCTCCATCTGAGCCTGCCCCAACTGACCACTAAAATTAGATTCCCCCCTCTCCCCCCTCCTGCTTGTTGCTGGAAGTGGAGCCTGTTCCTTCCCGGCTGAAATGGGGGGTCTAATGGTCCTAACCCAGGGCAACCTTTAGGTCTTTCTCTTTCAATATTTTCTGTAGGTACATGTGCCCTCCTAGTTCCGTTGCGACTATTGCCAGTATTGGCACCTGCGATGTATTGTTCCTGATTCCTGACACATCTGGGAAAATTCCCAAACTTTCAAGGACTTGAAAATGGTTCCTCATTTCCCCCAAACTTTCCCAAACTATATGAACCCTGTAAAATGTAAGTAGTGATGTAGATGGATAGTGTTTAGTCGTCTGTTGAAATAGTCATATATAGTACACCATTGTGAAAGTTATTTATCTCTTTAAAGAGAGAGAGAGAGAGAGAGAGAGAGAGAGAGAGAGAGAGAGAGAGAGAGAGAGAGAGAGAGAGAGAGAGAGAGAGAGAAGGAAACAGGGCAGAACGCTCACCCCAGGTAGAGATGAGATAACCCAAAGAGCAGCATCACCGAGGACCCTATAATCCAGCCGTGGATCACCTTTAACAAATACAACAAAATTACGACTCTGTGAGTAAACCAAATTTGAATTTATCTATCAATCATGGAACACATATTTGTATGTCACTTAGCCTGCAATCTAATCCATGTAGAGCACATATTAATTAAACTGGCGTTGCCATTTTTCAATCTCATTGAAAAAATGTTGATCATTACGATGCAATACATAGGCAGCTCTGTTTATAACAATTCGCAATTTCATATACATGTTTGTTTTTGTTTTTTATTACCATCAGTATCTGCACATTTGTTATGACAATAATGAACATTATACATATACAAAAATGACTAAAAGACTATCATCTCCACAACATATTTACATACCTTTTAAAACAATCAACTTGTTTTTAACTGATAGTGATACACACATCACATGACACAATTAGATTTTGAAAAATGACTACAACTTTTTCAATCAA
The DNA here is from genome assembly GCA_017654935.2 of Phymorhynchus buccinoides. Classification (NCBI taxonomy): domain Eukaryota; kingdom Metazoa; phylum Mollusca; class Gastropoda; order Neogastropoda; family Raphitomidae; genus Phymorhynchus; species Phymorhynchus buccinoides. The sequence continues at coordinate 40,276,529 of CM065688.1, forward strand.
TATCTAAATAAAAAGACCCTGTATGCATGCATTTTTTATTTTTTTAAAGTTGGTGTGTGTGTTTGTGCGTTTATGCGTGCGTGCGTGTAAATAGCCGTTGCATATTATTACCCTCTTTTTTTCACACACATTACGATGATCAGAGACAGGGCCTCCTACCTTGTAACACTTAAATTTGTAGAGGAGAAACAGAATAATGGTCATGCCGACGATCACACCCAGAATAATGACCGAATTGGTGATAGCCATCCATGCTTTGGTTACTGGGTTGTCTGTCTCTTCATGGAATGGTGTGTAGAGCCTGCAACATATATTTTTTTCTTGTTCAAGATTGAAGATTCTTTAATCAGCCAATGCATCAAAATACAAAGGAAATCGTTTTGGTTTTGCACAAGACACAATCCAACAACAACGAAAGCATGCACATTGATGGACAACCAATATAAGAGAATTTTTTTTAACAAAATCAGATTACATCATCATGTATCAGTCTCTCCCTCAGATTCTCTCTTTCTCTCAGACGCACACCTACACATACACCAACACACACACATACACGTGTGCATACACATTTATACCAACACATGCCCCACCTCCGCACGCACACGCACACGCACACGCACACGCACACGCACACGCACGCACGCACACGCACACACACACACACACACACACACCACACACACACACACACTCACTCACTCACACAAGACCTCGAGCATGCCAGACGCACCGATTGACACAAGTCTCAGCAAAATAGGATAAAGAATTCCCATAGGAGAGTGAGCCTACTGAGTATTGATGGCTCTGACAGCAGATGGGTAAAAGCTGTTCTTCAGGCGGTTAAATTTGCACTTAAAAGAACAGAACCTTTCTACCAGAAGGGAGAGATTGAAACAGATGGTTGGCTGGGTGTGTGCTATCAGATATGATGGATTTAGCTTTGCGTCGTATGCACACACTATAGATGTTATCTTGGGATGGCAGTTTGTGACCTATGATTTTTTAGGGTGTTTTTTTCAAAAGCTTACTGAGCAGAACAATAACCTTGTTATTTACAATAACAAAAACACAATCAGAAGATTTTTCTTTTCATCTAGGTTGGAAGAAATAAATCCACATTGAGAATTTGTTTAACATAATGAATGTGTACTGTTCTATCCTTATTCGACTTAAAAATCATGAAAAGAGATGAAACTTCACCACTGGTAGAACTAAAGTAAAATGATGATTATAATAATGAATTATTACAAACTTTCAAGGATTGAATAACAAAACTAAAACTTCAGATAAAAAAAGTAACAAAGCTAAAACTACATCTTCGATAACAAGAATTTAAAAAAATGCATTTTTCAATTAAAAATGTTCTAAAAGGAAAAATAAGGAACTATGGTTCCACCTTGCATTGACGAAAGAAAAATATTTTATGAATTACTTCAAATATTCTCGGGTAGCATCAAAATATTTTTAAATAATATTTGTAACGAATCTCTTTATTTAACCATTTGTAATGCTATCATATCCAAATCATGACTGTCTCAAACACAAAAGTGAAAACAAAAGGTCAAGTCAAGTCAAGTCAAGTATACTTTATTATCTCAACAGAGAAATTACATTCAGGTGCAACATCAAATCATTTAAAAAACAGGGGGAATCACAAAACAATCGCAGAAAGCACGATAACATTAAGACTCATGGGATTAAATTAGGAACATAATTATTTAAAGCAATCAACAACACAATCAACAGAAGCATAATAACATAGGCCTAATATTAAGATAGTAACATTTAGATACATGGGATCAGATTATGAGCATTCAAACCAAGACTACAATTATCAACCAAGACCACCATATCACAGAATATCGCTACACATCATGAAAAAATTACCGTATACATCTCTTTAGTTGTTTTTGTTTTTTTTACTGTATTAAGTTAAAATCAAGAAAAGGAAACCATCATTTCTAGCAGGGTTGTTTTTTTTAACCTTTGGCACTCACAGTCCATGCAAATTTACCTCCCAAATTTTAATTTAATCTCTTTCTTCTTCAAACATTTTAAAATTCCCAATTTCACTCTTTTTTTTCTTTTTAAAGAAAAATCATGACTCCATTTTTCATCACCCTTCTGCATAGAAAACAACTACTATATTTTTCAGACTATAAAAAGTATAAGGTGAAGCTTATTATTATAAGGCATCCCAATAATTCTTTACACTGAATGCAGATGTTATATGTTTCTTTACATTACAAAGCCGGATTATAAGACGCAGGGGTATCAGTCTGAGTAAAATCAGTCTCCACATAGTCCAAAAAAACATGGTAAACAAATGACACACCAAACCACACCACACCCACCCACACCCAAGAAAACAACAACAGCAAAAACAAAACACCTAAAGGGCCAGCCTTACTGCATACGATTCAATCCGATTGTGACATTTGGTCAGGTCAGGTCAGAGAATGAGGACAAATAGGCCTCGCGGCCTCTTAATGTGTTCTTTCTGATTATTTGTATTATTTTTCATGATTGGCATGACTAGGACGCTTTAAGATGTGTTAATCATATACACATTTCAATTGTTGAATCTTGGGGTCTTTATCGAGGAGGTTTTTGAACTGATTACGGTTAGGTGCCAATTTAATATGTGCTGGAAGAGAATTCCAGTATTTAGTGACTCTGTTACTAAAGAAATTCTTTCTAATGTTAGTTCTGCTGTATTGGGTTAGTAGTTTCAAATAATTAATCCTAGCTTTTGAGTAGTTAGAAAGTTGTAACAAATGTTTGTTAGTAATATCAGAACTGTGAACATTTTTATAAACATTTATCAAATCACCACGTAGTCGCCGATATTTTAGGGATGGTAAATTCAGTTTATCTAACCTGTCACCATAATCTAAATTTCGTAAAGCTTTTACTAGTTTGGTTGCTCTCCTTTGAACATGTTCGATAGCCTGAGACTGTCTTTTTAGGAAAGGATTCCAAATTAAATTGCCATATTCCAAATGGGGTCTCACCAAACTTTTATACAGATTTACAAACACCTCTCCATTTAGTGCTATAACAGTCCTCCTTATTAATCCTAACATTTTGTTTGCTTTATTAATTGCGGATGTTATATGCTTATCAAATTTCAGTTTTGGATTAAAAAAATCACTCCAAGATCCTTTTCTTCTCAAGATTCCAAAACGTGTCTGTCGTTACCATGTGTTATTTCGTACTCTGTTTGAGGATTGTTTAGGCCCAAATACATGACGTTGAAGTAAAGATTCCACTTTGCAGACCAGTCAATAAGTTTGTCAATGTCATTTTGTAATTTATTATAATTTTTAGATTAGTTGTATATTTCTGTGTCGTCTGCAAAGATTTTACAGACACTTTGTACTTCGTCAGGTAGGTAGTTAATAAAAACTGTAAAAAGAATCGGGCCAAGAATGCTCCCTTGTGGGATGCCACTCAAAACTTCTATGCCGTTTGATAACTTATCACCTACCCGTACTCTCTGAGTTCTGCCTGTCAAAAAGTTTCTTATCCAGTTTAATGTGTTACCAGCAATACCATTGGCCTGAAGTTTAAATAATAAATCTCGTGTGGAACTGAATCGAAAGCCTTTCTAAAATCGAGGTACACTACATCAAATGCTTCCTTTTCATCAATTAGTTTTGTAAAATCATTCATTACATCAACTAGTTGGGACATACAGGATCTGCCAGATCTAAACCCATGCTGGCAGTCAGAGTATAAGTTAAAGTCATTCATATATTTAACCACTGTATCCCTTATAAACTGCTCTAGTAGTTTACACACTATGGTTGTTAATCTGACAGGCCTGTAATTTCCCGGATCTGCCTTAGTCCCTTTTTTATAAATTGCAGTTACTTCTGCTCTCTTCCAGTCCATAGGAGGATCACCTGTTTCTAAACTTTTATTAAACAATATGGTTAATGGTAATGCTAATTCCTCACTTAGTTCTTTTAATATCTTAGCTGGTATTTTATCAGGACCTTGGGCCTTATTAGTGTCTAGCTGCTTAAGCTTACTTTTAACAGCTTCTACAGTGACTATAATCTGTGCACAGTTAGCTTTTGGCTGTGATTCACTTTTCATTTGTGGTAATGTTTCTGTATCTTCTCTAGTAAAGACACTTGCAAAGTAATCATTCAGAATATTAGCTTTTCCTCATCTGATGTCTTTATGTCTCCATTTTGATCTTTTAGAGGGCCAATGCCTGTATTAATTTTCAATTTGGAATTTATGTATTTCCAAAAAAGTTTAGGTTTGGATTTACTATTCTTGGCAATATTTTTTTCATGAGCTTTTCTTTCCTTCCTGAATTGCTTACAAGAAGAATCTCTTATTTTAACATACTTTAGATACTGTTTGCTAGCCTTGGATTTACCTTTTTCTAAGTATCTTCTATATATTCTATATTTCTTTTTAACACTTTTTCTTAAATTTATGGACATCCAGTAAGGTTTATGTTTACCTTTTTTATTTTTGTTACAATTAGTCTTCATTTTTCGAATGTGTTGATGCATTAATAAATGGATCCTATCTTTAATATTGTTCCAACAATCTTCTACATTCAAATTATCCAAATGATCCCATGAAGGATGTGAAGGATGATTCTCGTGAAATTCTACTGTCTAAAATAATCTGATGAAATACTACTACTAGTTATGTTCAGTGCATGTGCAGTCCCCCGTACACAAATCTGATCATTATCTGTATTGTTGTATCAGACATTTTATTTGATTCGTTTATTGGGGTCTACTTCAGCGTAGTGAGCAAACATAGGATTATTTTTTTAGATACGGAAGTATTTCACTGTGAATCGTGACTCACTGACATGGTCACAATCGGATGGCATTGGGATCGAATCGTATGCAGTGTGGCATCAGTCTGGGGGTAAAAAAAGGTATTGTCATACAGTCCGTAAAATATGGTTAAACAAATGATACACCACAACACATACCGCCACCCCAAAACAAAACAAAACGCAAAGTGTACTGACAGGTAGACGGTGGTCGAGGTGTAGAAGCTGATGGAGCTGGTGGTGGCCACCACCACGGCCATGCACAGGGTGACGGGGATGAACAGCATGATGACGTGCTTGGCCCCGTACAGGAGCGTCTCTTCCTCCTCCTCCTCTATCTCCTCCTGGCTGAGCTCCCTCCGCGGCCCACTGCCCCTGGCCCCCTGTCTCTGGGTGGTGGTGGTGGCGGCGGGCTGCATGCTGAGGGGCTGGCTGTTGGGGTCGCGGATCTCCACGTTGATGTCGTCGCCCATGTTGTTGTTGGAGTTGGCCCCCTTGCCATCTCGAACCTGGGACAATGTTTATGCAGCATAATGGCCAGGCCGTCTCAAGCCTGCAAGTTTTAGATGTAGTGTAATATAAATATCCTATATGAAAGTTTTAAATGTTGTATGTGTAATGACAGGGGCGTCTCATATCTGAAAGTTTTGAAATATTTATGTAGTATAATCATTGGTGTAAGTAAAACATTCTCTCAATCCTCAAATGACACATTTCAATGTTCTCTGACGCTTTCCATTCCTGAAGTGATGGCCACATTAAAAATAATTTCCAATGTGTGTCTGTACATACAGAATGGGAGGTGTGGGGTTAGACTTGCGTGTCTATCATCTTGTTTTAATCTGCCATCAATGTTGGCAGAAATGTTTGATTGTATAAGACCGTGGTTCCGGATGACAAGATGGCTAATCCTCAAGACTCGGTTTTGTCAACTTTTTGTCCTGATTTCAGGAATACTCCTGAACTACTTTCACCCATGATAATGACTGGCCACCTTGACTCAGAGAAATTGATATGCAGTATAACCTGGCCAGTAGTATTGTGAATCTGAAAGTTTTAGATGTAGTGTAATTATCAAACCATCTCATATCTCTGATACCTGAAAGTTTTTAAATGTAGTATAATGACTTGGCTGGCTGTCTCATATTTATCTGCAGTTTTTATATGTGTAATAACTTGGCCATGTCATTTCTGAAAGTTCATGGCCATTTCGTGTTTGAAAGTTTTACATGTAAATTAATATACCTGGCCATCTAATTAAAAAAAGTCATTTCACTGGACAATCAAATGTGTTGCTTAGAGACACACTGACCCACCACGAATAAGTCCCTTGGTTTTTTTCTGGGTAGTTGTGACCCACATACAAATGCCCCCAACTTAAATTGAGGCTGCTCTTTAAAATGATGTTTCGTTTTGAATTTGGGGCATGTGTATGGGAGTCAAACCTGGTCAAAACAAGATTTCTTACCAGCTATAAGAGGGAAAACATGTGAAACCCGTGATTTTGACAAGTGATCTGGTGGGTCTTTAAAAGTGTTGAGCACTATGCAGCATGAACTTCCGTCAATTGCAAAACAGCAATTATTTAGCTGTGTTTTACTTGTAAACCATTCTTTTTAAAGCACTTGGTTATTACTACAGCCTTTGTCAGTGTGTGTTTAAAAATACAAACAATACATATTTACATGTTACTGGCTTACATGGGATGTATAACATAACATAGTTGAATAATATACTATACTGTCAGTGTCAGTGAATGAGTGATGGAGACAGAGTTATCCAACAAAATATTGACAGAGAGAGAACGAACGAACGAACGAAGGAACCTTTTTTATTGAGGGAAAAGACTAACCACTATACACACTTGTTTACATCCAGCCCTCATAAAAAATGAAAAAGGAGAAGAAAAAACAATAACCACCATTAACAATAAATGTAACATTTAAAAAAAGAATGAAAGTGAAAAAGCATGCACATACACAATTCATACTTATCAAATAACCATGAAAAAAAACATCAAACACATTGAAATTAAAGTTACCCATTAGAAGCACGCACACACACACACGCAGCACGTTTACAAATGCACGCACACACACGCACACGCACGCACACGCACACACACACACACATGCACACACACATACACACACATTTTATTTCTCTCTCCCTCTCTCTCCCTACCTCTCTGTCTCTCTCTTTCACACACACACACACACACACACACACACACACACACACACACACACACACACACGCGCACGCGCACGCGCGCGTGCGCGCAAATTCCTGTCAAGAAGTAAACAGGACAAAAGCAAAGTTACATTCACATCGGGTATCTTGAGGAAACAGGTGGTGGAGTCTGGGAGAAGGTTTAATAATATGAACAACATGTTATAGAATTGAATTATAAAATTCGGTCATTAGAAATGTTCGATAGGTGTTTTTTAAAGAATTAAAGCTTGTTTCAATTGCGAGATTGCCTAATATGGCATTCCACAAGGCCCCGCCAGAATAAGCTAAACATGTTTTGAAAAGGTCGATTCTAGGCAAAGGCAGCATGAGTTTGTGAACATGGCGTTGATCATTGACAACAAACCTATTGGTAAGTGATGGTGGGGCATTGCCTGATAAAATTTTGAACATGAAAACAGCTTTGTTGAATTTTAGTTTTAACTTGAAAGGTAGCATGTCCAAGGCTTTGTAATCATTAGCTGTTAATGTAAAAGATTTAAGAAGAACTAACTTTAATGCCCGTCTATGAAGACTAGAGAGGGATTTCAAAGTATTGTCACTTGCACCATCCCAGATAGTTGAAGCATAGTTAATGTGGGATTCAATAAACGAGTGAAAGAATATCTTACGTGAGTGGAGGTTTAGGAAGTGTTTTATTTTGGACAACTGATAGATCTTTTTTGAAACAGACTTACATACCTTAGATACATGATCTGACCAAGAAAGATTATTGTCAATGACAACGCCAAGTATTTTATGACTGCTTACTTCTTCAACAATGTTACCATTAATAGAGAGAGTTAAAGAGCCGAGAGGAAGATTCTGACGTTTTTGTCTAGTTGTTACCATCATAAATTTAGTTTTTATAGGATGCAGGCTCATGTGGTTTTATTCTGCCCAGTTTATGAGTTCGTTAATGCTGTTCTGTAAATTTCGTAATACTACTTTAGAGTGATTAGTGTGTAACGTTGTATCGTCAGCAAACAAATCGCACAACGTACTTAGAACTAGAGGCAAATCGTTGATATAAACGGAGAAAAGCAAAGGTCCTAAGACGGAACCCTGAGGAATGCCATACTTTGTTGTTCTAGATGAAGACACGTGGCCGTTAACAGCCACCACCTGTTTCCTCTCCATTAAAAATGATGATATAAGTTCTATTGTATTACAAGACAATCCATATAATGTTAGTTTTTTAAGCAGAAGAGAATGGTCTACAACATCAAATGCTTTAACAAAGTCAACTATTAGAGCACCAGTTATTTCATTATTATTGATATTAGTAAGCCATTTATCAACAAGAGTTGTAAGAGCTGTTTGACAAGAGTGTTTCGTTCGAAAACCAGACTGACACGGATGGAAAAGATGAAAGTGGTCAAAATGATTAAGGATGTGTTTGTTCATGTGACTTTCTAATGGTTTTGATAAGACAGACACGATGGAAATGGGTCTATAATTACAAGGGTCAGAACGATCTCCTAATTTAAATATGGGTGTGATTCTCGCTGTCTTAAAAGCTTTAGGAAAATGTTTTTTTAGAAATACACAAATTATATATGTAAGTGAGTGATTCGGATATGACTGGAGCTGATAGTTTACGAATTTTGCCATCTATGTCGTCTAGGCCTCTGGTGTTAGTTTGTTTTAAATGAACAAGATAATTAAAGACTTCGTATACCGTTAAATAAGGTATAGTTAGTTCGGATGAAATTTCTTTACACAAACAAAAGTCATGAAGATATTTAAGATCATGTTCCTCGGATCTATTGTTTTGTATAATAGTGTTGGCTATTTCAGAGAAATAAACGTTAAAGGTTTCTGGAGATAGTTCATTTGTAAAACATTTTTGTGAACTGGATTTTTTTGTTATTTAGCTGGTTAATGGCTGACCATATGGATCTACTGTCTGATTTGTTAGTTATTAAGTCTTGAAAATAATTGCTTTTTGACTTTCTCTTCAAGTGATTTACATAATTTATTTGCTTGCGAGCACCTCCCTCATCCCCCATAGCAAAAAGTGAGTCTCTTACATTCATAGCTTGTCTTACATTATCCGTTAACCATGGCTTTTTGGGGGTATTTTTTACACGTTTGGTTTTTAATGGCGCATGTTTATTATAGACATTTAAAAAGTTGTGGTAGAATATTTCAAAGGCTTCATCTGGATTCGTGAATTGATATACCAAAGACAAAAACGAGTTATTAAGATCAACTAGGAATTGGTCAGCATCAAAGTTAGAAAAGTTTCTATATGTTATGAATGTATGACAGTGTTTTGGAATTTTGACACCCTTTTTTTACCACGTGAAGCAGACAGGGAGATGATCGCTGCAATAAAAACTAGGTGAGCAGACTTCGACTAAATATTCTGGTTGGGATGTGTAAATATGATCGATCAGGGTTTGGGAATTAGCTGTAATTCTTGTAGGCTTGTTAATAACTTGAGTCAAAAGGGATAATTCAAAGGAACGCTTCCATGTTTGGTTCGGTTTTAGTAAATCGATATTGAAGTCACCTAACAAGCAAGTCTCATTAGATATTAAAGAAATTTCATCCATTAAAAGTGTAAAGTTATTAGTACAATTATTAAGAGAGAGAGAGAGAGAGAGAGAGAGAGAGAGAGAGAGAGAGAGAGAGAGAGAGAGAGAGAGAGAGAGAGAGAGAGAGAGAGAGAGATGTACTACAGCATACACTAACACTGAACATCATCAATTAACACGGCTTACCATCTGGTTTTCAAACGAGGTGTCCACGTCACGATCATTACCATCACCGTCCCCTCTGGCGAGAAGGTGAGTAGGGGAGCTGGATATCACCCCCTCTGCCATGCTGAAGCCCTCCAGTGGACTTGACAATGCTGTGTGCGCACGCTTTGCTTAAAATACTAGTCTCCTCTTCAGGACTTTCTTGTTCTGATCTGCAGTATCATGAGTATGCAAACACTTGTTTCAATTTCTTTTTATATTATAAATTAAATATATTTAAATACCTAGCAGGCTACTATAGGAAGGGGGAGAGTACGGTTCACACAAGCAGTACTTAGTTACCATAATTCATACACTTTTACTTGAAGTTTGAATACAATCTGACCCCATGTATTAATGAAGCTTGCCATCATGTTTTCTTTCAAATACCAAAAATATCCGCCGTTACAAATGGCAATAAGGCAGGCCGCCAGGGTACTGGGATGAAGTTGAAAAGATGGTTGACTGGTGTGCCACAAACAATCTTGAGCTCAGTGTTTCCAAAACTAAAGAAATGATAGTTGATTTCAGGAAAAAGAAAACTCCTCTCCCAGCATTATATGTTAAAGGTCAGGTAGTTGAGCAAGTAGAATCATTTAAATTCCTAGGCGTGCATATTTCAAATACATTAACTTAAAGTTGTGAAGTCATCATCACATCATCCTGCAAAAAAGCACAGCAGAGACTATGTTTTCTACAACAGCTCATGAAATTTAGGATAAGAACAGCAGTCTTGACACAGTTCTATCGATCTGTCATTGAAAGCATACTCAGTTTTTCAATATCTGTCTGGTATGGATCAGCTTCAGCTAAAGATAAAAGGAAACTCGATCCATCAAGTCATCAAGACAGCCTAAAAAAATCGTAGGTCACAAACTGCCATCCCTAGATAACATCCATAGTGTGCGCATAAGACGCAAAGCTAAATTCATCATATATGATAGCACACACCCAGCCAACCATCCGTTTCAATCTCTCCCTTCTGGTAAAAGGTTCTGTTCTTTTAAGTGCAAATCTAACCGCCTGAAGAACAGCTTTTACCCCTCTGCTGTCAGAGCCATCAATACTCAGTAGGCTCACTCCCCTAGCAGAATTCTATATCCTATTTTGCTCAGTTAAACTTGGTGTCAATCGGTGTGCCTGCATGCTCGCAGTCTTGTGTGTGGGTGCATGTGCAGGGGTAGGGGGGCGTGTGTTGGTATAAAGGTGTATGCACACGTGTAGGTGTGTGTCTGAGTGTAAGACTAAAGCCGGCGACAGACTATGTGACTGCCTCATGTGACTCGATCAGATCGTGACGTTTCAGCTCATTTGCATACCATCCTGCTCGATCAGTCTGACTCAGTCGGGCCCAGTCAGGTGACAGGGCCGAATAGGGCGGGTTCTAAATTTCACTGATCGAGTCAGATGGCTTGTGACCTCTTCTGTGCGGGAAACAAAATTTGATCTACGTCACGACATGATCGAGTCATATGAGGCAGTCGCATAGTCTGTCGCCTGCCTAAGAGATAATCTGATTAGATCAAAACTCCACAACACCCGGGGCTCACCTTAAAAGGCACAATTTTTTAATTTATTAATCTTTCTCAAGTCAACAACAGTTTAAGCATGGCAGCGGTGCCCAAATCACAAGAACAACAAATCTACAAATATTTGCCAACACACACACACACACACACACACTTACACACACACCCACACCCACACACACACACACACACACACACACACACACACACACACTATCTTGGTAAAAAGTTGTCTATGTTTAGCGCTGAATTACTTGCTATACTTCAATCTTTGGATTCCATTCTAAGCTTTCCTATAAATAAATCAAATCTTAATATGTGCTGATTCTAAAGCAGCAATGTATGCTATTAAGTCTCCCAATTCATGTATACGACTTGACATGGTAATCGAAATTAATCATATAATACACCTTCTTTCTTTGAAAGGCATTACTGTTACTTTTTGTTGGGTGCCCTTCTCACTGTGGAATATCAGCAAATGAACGGGTAGACCAAGCTGCAAAAAAAGGCAGCTCAAAATATTAATGACGCTGTATCAATCAATGTTCTTTTAGATCTAACAGAATGTTTCTCAATTATAAACAAAACATCTCAAGAAAATGTCAAAACTTTATTGATGAACTCAGACGTTCAATATTATAATAACTGTATTAAATGTAATGATAGAGACAATGGGAAAACATTACAAAAACGTGTTACTTTCTCGTCCAGGGAGATTGAAAGTCTAATCCATAGACTTCGGTTGAATTCATTCAAAACCAAATATTGCAATAATGTTAAATGTATATGTGGTGAATCATTGAGTGTCAGTCATTTACTGATTCATTGTCCTAAAGCAAGAGAACTTTTCCAGAATTCGGGTATTGACGGTTTTACTGATGGATCGACACCATTGTCTCTACCCAGTATTCTAAACAATTATTCTATTCTTGATTCAGATTTTGTAAATGTTTATTAAGTAGTTCACTTAGTATGTATCTTTAACATTGTTCATTGCTGAAAGTTCGGTTATATTCTTTAAGTGTCCGTTTAACATTTTAATGAGGTGGGGGTGGAGAGAGTTATGATTAAGCCTGCATAGATATCCTGTTACTTACTTTAATGCATACACACAATCACAGGCACATGCACATACACTCACCACACCAACATCACAACACAATATAATTTTGTCTGAATCACTTTTAGTGGAAGGACGTTAAATTGAGTAACACACACACACACACACACACACACACACACACACATGCACGCACGCACGCACATACACACACATATACACACACATGAACACATAATTATATATATACATACACCAACAGACACCCATACCCATAGTAACCTCCCCCTCCCCCCTCCCCCCTCCCCCTCCCCCCACACACACATACGCTTGCTAGCACTTGTAATAAATGGGTTATGGGTTACTGATAAAAGAGCCACACCAAATCATATTTATGAATTTTAAAGCTAAAAAAAGGGGAGAGCAGACAAGAGAGAATGTGAGGGAGAGATACATGATTATGTAATCTGATTTTGTTGACTCTGGACAAAAATACTTTTGTTAAATTGTACAAAGCATTAGTTAGGCCACATCTAAAATATGGAAATAGTATTTGGTACCCTTGTTTTAAATGAAAAAGCACTCAGTTCAGCTAGAAAAAAAATTAAAGAAGAGCAACAAAAATAGTGAAAGCTTGTAAAAACATGTCATACGGAGAAAGGGATTTGAAGACCTCCACTGAGGCAGATGTTAATGCCTCTGGTGGAAGGCTGTTCCACTCACACACAGCCCTCAGGGGGGATAAATAAAACTTCCTGTCATTTGTCTTTGTTGCCGAAAGAAGATACTTATGCTGCTGTGTGTGACAGTCTTGTCTGGCGTGATGGTGGATGGGGGACAGGCCTGTGCTGGGTGTTGATGGCCACCTCTCCATGATGGTACTTGAAGAAGGTGGCATATGCAGCCTTGCCAATCGTCATGTCTTTCACAGTTTCAGTGGGTCCCAGTGCAGCTCAGACATCATGTTGTCCACGCTCAATGTTTGTCGATGGCGGTTCACTACCCATCGAGCTGCATGACGTTGCACTTTCTCTAGCTTGCCGATATTCTTGGCAGTGTATGGGCAAAGATACTGTCTTTGGTATGGGTCCCAGGCGGGTGCGTCATACTCAAGAGTGGGTCGTACCAAGGCCTTGTACAAACAACAAAGTTGTAGTTGTACGCTGTTTCCTTCACGGCGATGGAACCCACTTTTAAATTCCGTCGAAGGAAGCCAAAGGTCTTGTTGGCCTTGTTTACAACATTATTGATGTGGGTGTCCCAGCTGAGATCGTGAGATATGGTGACATAGTCACATATGATCTATTATAATTCTTATTAATACCAAACTTGCACCTAATCTAAATTTGTTCAAAAATCTACTTGACAAAAAATGAAAGATCCACAAATGATTGTAAAATGTTCTAACTTTGATGAATAAAGTCCATCTGTTTCTTGTTACTCTACTCAATGACTGAATGAGTTAATTATTACTGAGTCAATCACTGAATCAGGTGTAGATCTACATAACTTTCACTTTCCAAAATTAGAATAATCATAATGATAACTAAACTAATAACAAAAACGTAACACACAAAGTTAATGTTTCAAACGGATTTTTAAAAAAAAATCAGCTTTTGATGTAAAACTGTTGATTATTGTTTTGTGTTAAAAACTACTTACGTTTTTCGCTTGAAAATGTTCAGATTTCCGTTGAACATAGATTCTACTAAAGGAAGCAAACAGGAAGTAGATTTATACAAACATCGTCATAACCCTCATCACACACGCGCGCGCGCACAGACACACATAAAAAAAGTATTCTAGGTACAACCCACAGGGGACTATGTTCCATTGTCATAGAGTTTTTGCTGAATACTTGATGTAGTTTTACTATTATTAACCTCCAATTAGGGTACAATAATACGAACTTGAAGTTTTAAAAATGAAGTATTTCGTTCCCACAAAGGGATATAACATTATTCACTGCTCGAGACAGTAAGCTCCCCCTTTATTTTGAATGTAGATCTATTCTTGAAAAATTCATTCTTGTGAAATAATAAATGTTGTTTTTAATCGTTGAAATAGATTTCATTTATTTTTAAAAGGTGTACAAATTGAAAACTGAGACTTCAAATTTATATCCTATTGATATTTATCTATCAAGTAATATTAATTGTGAGCCATACATATCATTATATTTCTATTTATAGTAACGTATTCAAACGCAACCGTATCACACTACATAAACTTACGCCTACTTTTCGTTTCGCTTCTAGATCTACTTCTGACCTGCTCCCCTAATGCTTTAGGCCTATTAATGTTCAGCATGACGCAATAAAACTTTCACGCTAGAGTACAGTTGGATAGAGTGTTCAAAGAATATAAACATATTGAAAACGGACAGTTGATATACCAGTGAATGCATAACGTACTGAGGTTGGTTAGGAATCAGCTGCCTGCAATACACACAACCACGCACGCACACGCCACACACACGCGCACGCACACGCGCACACACACACACACACTGACACACGCACACAAACATAATTATTGAGTTATATTAATCTGCCTCTGTATCTTTCTTTATCTCTATCTCTACCTGTCTGTTTCTCATTTGTGCTGACACAGCCATTGGGCCTATTTCGGGAGAGATGGAGGGTAGTCTGGAGAGAAGAGTTGGAATCCTGGAAACTTTAGGAACAGCTCCCTCCTTGGCATCTTTCAAGAAGGGGCTCAACAGCTTATCTTTCTAATTTTTAACGAGGGGATCATAGCTCAAACTAATAGTAAATGAACGGAAGCTGTGCCGGTCGGGGTTTGGACCCACAAAGGGCTTCGCTAGCTGGATATGGCAAAATAAAGGTCTATTGTCCACCCCCCCCGCCACCCCCCTACCCAACCCCACACACATCTCACTGTTTTCTCCCCCCTCTCCCCTTCCACTTACACACACACACACACACACACACACACACACACCCACTCACACACAGAGAAGCACACACACACACACTCACAGGCACACACACACACACGCACAAGCACGCACACGCACGTACACACCGCACACACACACACACACACACACACACAATTGTCTTCAATCGAATTGCCTCAAGTAGTAGCGCGAAACCAGTACAAAGAAAGGGGGAAAAGAAGAGGTTTTTTAACAAAAATGTTACGGTAATTAAAACTTTATACTGTTATTATTACCGTTATTGCTATAATATTTATTAGTGTCATATAAAACCTTGTTTTGGTTTTAAAGGGCACATAAACATTGATTCTGATTCTGATTCTGAATTCACACACACACTGGACTGGACTGGAACCAATTTATTGTTGTCAGCTTAACTATAAGAATTTGTATTGACATACATTGGACACACACACGCACGGGTGCGTGCGTGCACACACGTAGGCTACACGTATGCACGCACCCATGCATGCATACGCGCGCGCGCACCGACACACACACAACACACGGAACGCGCACACACACACACAACGCACGCACGCGCGCGCGCGCGCAGCAACCCAGGAGTCCAGGGAGCTGCATATGTCCTGGGTTAACACTTTCACAGCCAAAGTCGCATTTTTAGCATTTTAGCACCACAGTGATTTAACACCCATGTCACTAAAAGGCATCAAATTGGGGTCCATTATCCAAACACCCTATTGTCTTAGTTTGGGGAAGTAAGGATAGACCTTATTTTATATACGTTTCACAGAAGAATCCCCAATACTGCTGATGGATTTTGTTCTCTACAAAACAGGTAAACTTAATGGGAATGTTTGGTTGAAATATGGTTGGCGGTGAAAGGGTTAAGGCGTAGTGGCCTTGTGGGGGCCCAGGGGGCGAAGCCCCGTAAATGTGTGCAATTTAGTGATTATTAAAGCAAAAATTTAGCAATTTTCCTACATGCTTGGGGCAGAGCGGGGAGGGGGGGGAGGGGCGATTCCAGAAACCCAGGAACCTCCCCTCCCCCCGATCGGCCCCTGACAGTTTTTGCCATGGCTGTGGTTCTGCAGCAACAGCCTACATGTGGTCTCCTTTACTCCCTGTTTTCCCCTTATCAGAGGAAGGGGAATATAATTCTATTATTATATTTTATACACACAGTAGAAACAAAATGATCTTTGCACGAGACTCCACCCTAAAAAAAAAAGGTGTGATGCAGAGGTATCATCAGATATTCATCAAAAAGTTGTGCCTGAAATATCAGTTTCGGTTTACAGCAAAGTGCCTGTGCCAAGGAACTGATAAAAGCATACACTCTATTAAACAGCAATATGCCAATGTGAAAGATCTTGATGGAATATCAACTCCATTATACTGCAATATGTCAATGCCAAGTTTCTTGCAGCAACTCAGTCTCCTCCTGAACCTGATGTAGGTCTAGGGGGGTAGGGTAGTAGGGGGTAGGGGTGGGTAGGGGGGTAGGGGGTGGGGTAGGGGTGGGAGTTGAAGGGGAAGGGGGGGGGGGGCTAGTGTCAATAGAAAAAAAAAAAAAAACGAACGTGTTCTTTATAACTTTGTTATGGTGCATAATTGAGGGGTGTGGGGTGGTGTGTTGTTGTTGTGTGTTGTGGTGTGGGGGGGGGGGGGGGGGGGGGTTGTGTGTGTGGTGTGTGTGTGTGTGTAATTGATGATTTTGCGTGAGTATTTTACCCTGCCTAGTGTAATGAATATCTAGTACCTCTCAGTAATACACGCCATGGATTCTTTTATATTATGAAGTTAACAGTTTGGATCTCAGTAGTTCTGATAACGAGGTTTTGTAATCTGTCTTGAGTTTAGGGACATACACATATTGATATTATATTTCAAAACTAGATTTGTTAGTATGATACATGTTTCCAAGCAGGCGTAGAGGGCCTAACTGATTGCGTAAATATGAGTAATGGAGAATATTCGTTGTTTATTACAAGTTCATATTGATATTATATTTCAAAACTAGATTTATTAGCATGATACATGTTTCCAAGCAGGCCTAACTTATTACGTAAATAGTATGGAGATTATTCGTTGTATATTACAAGATACAATAAAGTGAGAAAAACATATCTGTCCCACAGAGAAAATTTATAAAGCTATTAAAATAACCCGTCTAACGCACACACGTGTATGTGTGTGTGTGCGCATACATGTGGTATATATACTGTATATGTGTGTGTAATATAGCAAGACAGTGTGTACTCCAGGAGTTTGTGGGGGGGGGGGGTGGTTCAGGGTGGGGGGGGGGGGCAGGACAGAAAGAAATAGGACGAGAGCGACTGTGTGGATATGGCTTGAGTGTGGCATATGAGAGAAAGAAGACATCACTGAACGAGAGACACGGACAGGACAGGACAGGGATTACGTAGCATTGTGCCTCGTCTGTGTCCCCGTTAGTCTCTATGGCCCACGTCTTTAGTGTCCACATTTCTACATGTCCACGTCTCCAGGTGTCCCCTCTTTTAGCTCTCGTCTCTGTGTTTATAGTAACCATACCATTACCCCTACCAAATATCCCAAACACTAGGGGAAGACGGGGTAAAAGCGCATGGGTCGGGTAAGAGCCACCCCAATTATCTCATGAAATGAAGCCAAATTTCAGTCCATTTTTTGCCCATGAGCCGAGCATTAATGTCTAGACATTAGTTCTCATGGGCAAATTGACTGAAATTTTTCTTTATTTCATGAGATCAATTGGGGTGGGCTTCTTAC
>CM065688.1:40295107-40407607 GCA_017654935.2 Phymorhynchus buccinoides
TATCTTTAGTTTAATATCTCTGATATGTCTAAATTTCTGCTTAGATATATCACATGTATTCTTTGATCCTGTTTTTAAAAGTACCTGTTTTACCTTATTTACCTGCACTAATGCCTACATAACTCTTCCACTGTATGAACTATGATATATTATTATATATAATAAAATAAAAAGATTACTTTGCAAATTATTTTTCATCCATTTTGCATCTTGAGTTTTTTTTTTTTTTCTATTTTTATTATTTTACCGTTATTAAAAGCGATGCGACAGAAGAGAGTTGCTCAATAAGCCATATCCCTTCGATAGCAATGATGGTTGCATCGGTTTATCGATGACCAATTTATAAATTTAATGCATCATTTTTTTCAAGGAGCTGAAAGAAACTTGTGTTAAAAACAAATTCCTTGTAGAATAATGTAAGTGCTAACATAATCTTTTAGATATCAATTCACCGCTGAGACATAGCAAAACAAAAGAATACATTTCAAACCTATGGTGTGTGTGTGTGTGAAACAGGTGACAGCAATATCTGCACATCCTGGATGTCCAAGTTATGGAACATTTGTGTGTATCGGCTGTGGCTAGTAGCCCGCACTGGACCTATATATTACACACTGCTGGGATTCTTGCTGTACATTACTTTTGGTGAGTGTTTGTGCATAGGATTAGATGACACAGGAATAAATGAAACTGGAAAGACTGTGTGTGTTTCTTTTGTAACTTTACTAGTGTTATGTAAATATTATAATCTGAATTGTATGTATGTCAACAAATTGATAGCTTTGTAAAACAAGCCCCCTCTTCTTTTGTGATTACGTTTTGGATGAGTGGAAAGGAGCTGTGTTTATAATTTAAATGAATGAGAGATGTAATAGGATATGTTAGATTTTGATTACCATAATTGTTTTTTTACTATAAGCATTCTCTCTGCTATAAGGCGCACCTTTGTATAAGGTGCAACCCCCAAATTTTACCCACAAGTTATCACGATTTTCGTATGCTATATTTTCTATACTATATTTTAATCAGTCACTAAGATAAACCCGTGCTCCGCACACTTTGGGCAGCGATGAAGCATACATGCGTTAATAATTGATCACGGAACCTGTTCGTTTTTCAACGCTCCGTATATCTACTCCGACGCGAGCGAAATGAGATAAGAAGAAGAATTCTGGTTATGATGTACATTATTGAATATAGCAAAAACCCCGCTGCTCCTCGCCTCGAGATGCTCATGACAGCAAATGTAAGCTCCACACAGACTTCAAGGATATACGATTTGTCACTTTGATAAAAAGTAGGAACCAGGCCTAAATAGTTCGCGTGAAAAGTGGCTGATGACAGCATTTATATTTAATTATTTCTTATAGTAGATATGTTATACACACACACACACACACACACACCACACACACACACACACACACACACACACACACACACACTACACTTCATCATTGCTATAAGCTCGCACCTGTTTCCTGTCAATTCATGAGCGCAGATGAGTTATTCTCCGTTATGCACCTTTCAAAACAAATATGGTTAGATCAAACACAAAACTTCCAGAAGGTAGAGGAACTATGTGTAGCAAAGCCCTTACTCGCCTGCCTCTTCTACGTCCTAGCTTCTGCTTGGGGTTTCCCCTATCCTGATTTCCCCCTCCCCGTGGTTCCCACGCCCCTCCGCCCACCCCCACGCTTTCCCCCTCCCTGGGCTGCACCCCCCCATGCTGACACCCACTCCCCTCTCCTTAAAAATTCAAAAACAAATGTTAAGAAAAGAGACCCCAAAAATATGTGGTGGTGTGCCCATCCCTTCCGCCACAGTCCCCTCTACTTTAAAAAATTGATGAAACCCCCCCCCAAAAAAAAAAAAAAAAAAAATTGTGGCGAGTGGGCAGACTCGAATCCGCGACCGACGGATTTACTCGAACCCGCGACCTACGGTAATTTGGCGACTCGGCCGGGTCTCTACCTATGGAGCTATTAAGGCTTCGTCGAAAGTCGATGTAAAACTTTCATTATAATCTTGAGGAAGAAGGGAAAGCAGTCAAGTCTGACCAGATGACGCAGCTTCAAAGTAATTGCCAGTTGACACACGAGCAACATTTTTGCCTTCAAAATCAGCTTTCAAAAGCAAAATTTTTTAATACGACCTAACGGAATAAATAGACGAAGCGCGCATCTTGACCCGCATCGCGAGCGAAAGTCTGACATTTACGCGGTACTCGAGTTTTTAGGGTCGAGTTTTATAGTAGGAAAATATGGTTATGTGCCCATCTTCAGAACAGCATCTGAATGGTCCTTAAAAAGGTGAAGATGTTTGTGAAAAGTTGAAAAAGCTGGTAGGCATTTTCTCATTTTCTTTTTTACCAGCTTCTATTTGTTTACGGTGAGGGGCAGTTGTACAGTCAGGTTAACCTTCTTGCATTTATTCCGGCCATTATCAACTGGCCTGAAGTTGCCTCTGTGCGTACAAGCCAAACCAGCCATAGCTTGCTACCATCTGAGCCTCCCCTCTGATGGCATTTCCATCACGCACTAAGTTCTGGCTTGTTATACACATACTATGGAGAAGATTCTCACTTGCAATGAATGATGCAATGGTAGCTGTATGGTGCTCTATATGCTTCAAAAGGCATGTTCTAAAAAAAGTGTAAAAGTACCTGAACACTAGAAGTTGTTTTTTTCTGTAACATATGTGAATGCAAGAGGATTAAGAGAATGTAAAATTTAGAAAGGATTTGTGTCTGTGTGTGGTCAGGCCCGTGGTTTGTGGGCGAGTTCTTGACGGGCCACATGGGTGTGCTGTTTGTGTGGGGCTTCTTCACCAAAGGCACCTTCCTGCCCGGCAGTCTCACCTACCTCTACGGCATTTTCCAGGTATTTTTTAGCAAACTTCAGCATAACAAGTGGGTGGGCATGTGTGTGTGTGTGTGTTTATTAAGTTGAATGAGTAACCGAAGGATAACATTTTGGACTATAAAGTGCATCCCCCAAAATTCACACAAAATTAAGATTTTGTTGTTATATTTTCTTACTATTTTATTAGTCATTCTGTAAGGTGCAGGGGTCTCAGTCTGGGCCAAAAAAGTATTGCCTTACAGTCCGAAAAATGCGGTATACAAAACCAAAGAATAGTAGAGTAGTAGTAGTAGTAATTAGGGCTAGAAGTGGGCCTCGCGGCCCTTTTACGCCCTTTCTCGTTCGTGACTTTGATTTGTTTCAGGGTGGCTTGCTTTCTACAGCTAAACTATAAATTTAACAAAAATATGGAATGGACTTTTTCTTCTTTTTTAATTTTATCGAAAGGTTGTATGGTTTTGCTGCACAGGTGCTGACTTTCAACCTGCCACTGACCATCATTCTGGGCAACACGCTGGTCCTGCGGCGGCAGCAGGTCAACTCTAGCAATGTGCCAGCGGGCAGCCAGGGCTTCAACTGCTGGCGCGTCCTGTGCTCCGACCTGCCCTTCTCCCTGCTGCTGCTGTGGCAGACCTTCCTGGCCCTGACCGAGTTCCCCAGGAATTACGGCACCACGGCCTTGGTGGTGAGCCCCGTGCGGGGCGGCTCCGTGTTCGTGGCCGTGCTGCTGCTCTACTTCACACACACCGCGCCCATCAAGAGGCTCTGCGCCATCAACGGGGGCAACTCCGCTGACTTCGATTGACCACCGCTTGCTCTCTAGGAGTCTGTGTGTGTGTGTGTGCGAATGTGCAGTCAAAGACACTTAGCTTACTCAAAGACAGGTCACTTGTCTCCCAGCTTGATGCCGCTTTTCTGTGGCGTCCTTTTCTACCACTCATGTCTGTCCAGGGGGAAGTGGCAAGTTCAGCAGGGTAATCAAACAACTACCACTCACTCTTTAGCATGGGGTTCCATGGGTGAGTTGCAGGGTTAATGTCTGGCTTCACTCACACTATTACTGTGAGTAGTGTAAGCGGTCAGACTGTGATCTGTCTTTGCGTAAGCTAAGTGCCTTTGGTGCAGTGGGACATGGGGGCTCCGCTGCCGTCGATTGACCGCCGCGCGTCGTCAAGGAGTCAGAATGTGAATGTGCGAAGAGTTTACTGTGTGTGAAGTGCTGTACTGCTACCAGAAAAGTATTGTTTTATATGGTGTGCTGTGTAACTTATTGCGAGTGTATTTTATTTCATTTTTTTTGTTTTGGTTTAATGGAGAAATGGTCTGGGAGAGACTGCGTGCAGAAAACTGCAGATCTCACTTTAATACTGTGGGATTTTACTTTTTTTAATTTTTTATCCAGCATAATTATTTTGTTGTAGTTGTTAACTATCAGATTTTACCAGCTGTGGATTATCATGGTTTTGGGAAGAGGCCCAAAATGCCAAATGAATGAAGGTGGAGTGGAAATGAATACAGCACTAATGCTTAGATTTGGGTGTATATACTTTTTAATATCGAAACATACTGTATTTGCAAGTATTTTTATAATTGTGGAGGTAATTAGATAGTCAAAATCTGCATAGAAGTGGATGAGAATATAATACATGAAGGTGCAAGACAATGAAGTACAGTACTGGTTGGTTTTATTCTATTCTATCTTGATATTATAATGGACACAATTTACTGGATTGTGCGCGTTTTGTGTGGATTCTATGTGTGCGAACACTGCTAACTTGAGTTGAAGCTGAAGTCAATCATTGAAAAAATAGTCCATGTTTACTAATTTACTCCTGAAAAGCCTAATCTGTAGTTATAGCCTATTGCAAATGTTTCTGTTCTGGTGATTTTTACTGGTAGATCTTTTTTAGATTGCTTGTCAGACTGTGCACTCTTTTACTGTGGCATATCAAAGTAAAATGCCAAATCTTTTTAATGAAGCTGGTATTGTATTTTTATTTGTTTTATTGCCTTTTTTTTACGAAGACCAGTCCTTTGGCGTTGATAATTGCAGTGCTGCAATGCAGCTGTTTAGTGAATAACGATAGAGACAGGAAAGGAGAAGAAGAAGCTTGATGGTATGGATTGGTTCTCTGGTATATTTTAAAATGTTATTAACAGCTTTTTTAAAAAGTACTAACTTCTCCAATTCTTCATCTGAATGCTCATTTTCAACTGTATATTGCTTTTTTTCTTTTTACGAAACATGTTTTATCCTTATTGTTTTCTGAGCCCAATCATTCTTTGAAATGGCTTTGATTTAACTGATTATGTTGATCCATTTGAATTATGCACATACGAGGGTAGCTATCTTTAAATGCGAGATCAAAAGAAGGATGTTTGCATAGGAACTGGGAGAGCGGAAGACATTTCTGTGCAGTGTAGTACACTTGATCAAATCAATTTTTTAAATTTGTTTAGAATTCATGAAGATATGAGGCTGCCTGTGACCTCTAATGGGAATACTCTTAAGTGCTGCCCCAAAAAATGATGTACAGATGAAGAAAATTGCTGTAAGTAAACTAGATGTTAGGTAAATTGTGAAGTGAAAATGTCGTTGATCTTCTTCTTCCCGTTGATCGGCCTCCTTCATCAACAGGCATGGTAGACCTCCACGAATCGCGGAAAATCTGCGAAACAGTTTGAAACAAAATTATTAAAAAATGCATTGAAATGGCATGAAAAAGTGAAAATTTCACTCATTTATTGAATTTCATTGAATTTTCTTTAGACCCCCGGCCATTTTCCTTGAAAACCACTTTGCCCCCACTACCATGCCTGCATCAAGTTGAAGATTCTGCCGATGATGATGATGAAAATGACAATGTGTTTTACGTCCTCTCGGTCAACAGACACATATGGGACATTTGTAAATACAAAGATGGTGGGAATAATACTGGAGGCAATGCCCAAAGGCAGTGCAACACCAGTAAAAAGTCCCGAGTTTTTAACAATATAGATAGGTGTAGCGGTAACCACGCCTCGTTAAACCTCATCGGCTATGGTAAAAAAGATTCTGCCGATGTTGGAGAAAAAAGAAACAGCCAAGCCAAAGCAAGTTAGAAACAAATAGTAAGTAATTAAATAGACATAAATGATCAAATCAATTTTGATGAGGAGAGTGTTAAAATTGTAACTCAGATGCTGTTTCAGCCTCTTTGTTACAGAAAAAAAAAAAAAACTTCTTCTAGTGTTCAGATTCTCACACATTTTCGGGAAAATTCATGTCTTTTGAAGCACACAGAGCGCCATACAGTTACTATCACATCACTGCAAGTGAGAAGCTTCTTCATAGTGTGTGTAGAACAAACAAGCCAGAACTTAGTGCATGATGGAAATGCCATCAGAGGGGGTCTCAAAGTGGGGGCAAGTTTTGGGCAGCTTAACTTGAATACACAGAGGCAACTTCAGGCTGGGCGGTTTGGGGCGGAATAAATGCAAAAGTTTTTTTAAGATTGGAGGAGTTTCTTTTGTTAGAAAAGTGTGGATGTTGAGTTTACCACCTACAAATACAACACAGGATAGATACATCTGTAAGATATAGTGGAGTACACTTAACACAAAGCTGGATAACACAAAATATTGGTTAACACACAAAAATCTGTTTGAACGAACGAAACCCTTCTTTATTATTACTTAAAAAAGATTGTTTTACACACAGATTTTCTTCTCAGCACAACATGAAATATGGTTAACACACAAACAAAAACTTGGTCCGATTGTTATTTATCGTACTACAGTTCACATTGATAGCACTAAATGAAGCTGGAGCCACCAAATATTTCCTTACAAACTTTGCAAAAGCCATCACAAAGCTCAAAATGTTCATCTACTGTGCCATGTGCTAGTCAGGAAGTTGGAAGTCGGAAAGTATGAACTGTGCATGCATGTTCTCGAGTCCTGCACAAAGTGTGTCGTCTGCAGCACTACTGCTCGTTCAGTAGCAGGACTTCAGTTTCACATTTTTGACCACAATTTTGTCGAAAATGCTTAATACAATTAATGGTTAGCACACAGAAAAATCTTTGTCCCCTGAATTTTGTGTTAAGAGTATTCCACTGTATAAAACTTGAATTCTTTTAAGCATGTGCAGAGTAACTAGTCAAAGCCTAGCCACACCACGACATACGATTCGACCTCAATACGATCCGATTGTGACAATGTCTGTGAGTCATGATTCACATGAAATACTTCTGTCTAAAAAATAATGCTTCTATTTTCGCTCACTGTACTCATGTTGACCCCAATGCACGATTCGGTATAGGTCAAGATGTGCCACCCCCCACCCCTCCCCCACATTTCATTTAGGGTTAGTATTCCAAAAAGATGATTAGCTGAAAATGTTCATAAAATACAGCTTTGTTTGGTAAGAAAGGCAAAAAATGGAATTAACCGAGAAATGCAGGAGAGGGGTGAACACATCTTTGCCTTTACCCACGATTCAAATAAAATGTCGGATACAAACATACAGATATTTTATCAGATTCGTGTACGGCGAACTACAAATATAGTGAACATAGCTCAGATTTATTTAGACAGTAGAATTGCACATGTATCATGCCTCGCAAATGTAAGAATCGGGTCATAGTGAATCGATTCGTATGTAGTGTAGCTAGGCCTTTAGAGAATTTGTAATACTGTGGAAAAAATGAAAAAGGGTAACAGGTAAGCTTAGCTTGTATGTGATTTTTAAATCCCTGTAAGTTTTTACCTTTCCTTCAATAGCTCTTGTTTTTTGTCTTACTCTTATTTTATTTTGTCTTTATCTCCCCTATTCTCTTTTGTTGCCCTTTCTATTTTCTGCTGTAATGAATATAAAGTTGGACAGCTATAAGCAAAAAGTTGTCATTGTAACATTCATACCTTTCATGTACAAATTTGGATTTCTGTTTCTCTCTCTCTCTCTCTCTCTGTCTCTCTGTCTCTCTCTCTCTCTCTCTCTCTCTCTCATTTATTTTCAGGTGGTTGTTTTTTTGCTTTTATGCTTTTAGTTGTATTTCTCACAGGCTAGTGCTACTTGTTGCACTGTCAAAAGTATTGAAAACTATTTTGTGATGTTATTGTTTGTGGACAATATTTGATTGTCTAATTGCTATGGAATTCAAGTTTACAGCCAATGATACAATATTTGCTTGTCTAATTGCTACGGAATTCAAGTTTACAGCCAATGATAGGGCAGTAAGCCTAACTTGTGTGTGTTGTAAAGTTTTAGAATCTTTTATAAGAGACTATTGTTACTCATTTAATGGATAATAAACTATATACCGAATGTCAGCATGGCTTCAGGTGCAACAGATCATGTGTCGCACAACTATTAGAAGTTATTGAGGACATTACCAAATTGACAGATGAAGGGAATACTTATACTGTAGATATAATATACCTGGATTTCAGGAAGGTGTTTGATACAGTGCCGCATGAACGGCTATTAACAAAAATGGAAGGGTATGGAATTACAAATTTTCTCTCTGGTAGGACTCAAGTGGTTAAAGTAAATGAGGCCAAATCAGCAAGCGTTCCAGTGGTAAGTGGGTATTCCGCAAGGCAGTATTCTCTCTGGTAGGACTCAAGTGGTTAGAGTAAATGAGGCCAAATCAGCAAGCGTTCCAGTGGTAAGTGGCATTCCGCAAGGCAGTTTTCTCTCTGGTAGGACCCCAGTGGTTAGAGTAAATGAGGCCAAATCAGCAAGCGTTCCAGTGGTAAGTGGCATTCCGCAAGGCAGTATTCTCTCTGGTAGGACTCAAGTGGTTAGAGTAAATGAGGCCAAATCGGCAAGTGTTCCAGTAGGTAAGTGGTATTCCGCAAGGCAGTATTCTCTCTGGTAGGACTCAAGTGGTTAGAGTAAATGAGGCCAAATCAGCAAGCGTTCCAGTGGTAAGTGGCATTCCGCAAGGCAGTTTTCTCTCTGGTAGGACTCAAGTGGTTAGAGTAAATGAGGCCAAATCGGCAAGTGTTCCAGTAGTAAGTGGTATTCCGCAAGGCAGTATTCTCTCTGGTAGGACTCAAGTGGTTAGAGTAAATGAGGCCAAATCGGCAAGTGTTCCAGTGGTAAGTGGCATTCCGCAAGGCAGTTTTCTTGGCCCAGTACTTTTTACCGTTTTTATTAATGATCTCCCAGAATGTATAAATAGCTTCTGTAAATGTTTTACAAGTTTGGAATGCTCTTCCAGTTCAAGTGAAAGAAGCACAAAATACTAACATATTTAAAAATCTTCTAGACAGTTGTCCAAATTTTAATAAATTGTTTTATGATTATGATGAATAAATTTGAATGGAAATTATGAGTGCGCAAGCGCAACCCACATTTATGAAAAGTACGAAGGGGACGCTTGATAGGCCGCAAGGCCTAGGCTGATAAAGCCAGTCCCTATACTACTATGATTCTTCGCACTTGTAAAAATGATTCTGGTTGTCATGCACCAAGATTAATGTTAAACCGCATTGTCTTGAGATTATAGGCACTTGTAGTATTAGGTGTGCATTTGGTGTTTATGAATTTTCTATTTAAAAAAATTGTTTTTTAAATTACCCAAATTATAATTGGTTTTTATATCCTTTCTTTGGATATTCTCAAACATATTCATATACACACACTTGGAAACACACTCATCTAACACTCCATACCATACAAAACTATCAAGAGTACTGTTGAACTTTTTCAGTTTTTAAGTGACTCATTGTATTGTGAAGCATGACTTTAAGCTGTGGTTTAAAAAATATATAAATGCTTAATGTGCATGAGTGAGTGCATTCATTGCACTTTGGAATGTTTCATATTCAGCATGGATCTCATTTCTATTCACGCAATTATTGAAATGCCAATTACAAGGGCAGTTTCTGCTGGCAATGTATTGCGATTTGCTCAAGAAGTTATGTTGGGAATGAGTGTGTACCGCTTCCATGTCATGAAGTACTGTAATGAATATTAATTAATGAGAAAGTTGAGGTGAAAGGATGCTAGCAGAAGATGAATGATGGAGTGTCTGTGAGAAAGAATATATTATAAATAGAATAAAGAATTGTAGAGAGCAATACTATCAACATGCACTGACCATTCCTCAATGTGCAACACTTAAATTAAATGAATTTATTTTATTGTCAGTGTATCCATTTTACAGGAATCATTTTATTGATATTGGGGTGGGGTTGTTTTCTTTCTCTTTTTGCCTATTTAGTCATTTTTAGGGCTATGATCTTGATATTGGAGCTCTGCTTAACAAAAACAACTTTGGAATGAAAATAAAATGAAACAACTTTGTCTCATGTTTAAGCCCCACTCTCTGAAAAAGATGACATTTTCATCGAATGGTATGCTCCCATCTTCAATGGAATGTTGCATAATGTATTATTAAAGCATACAGAATTGTACAACACTGTTCTTTTTTTATAAGCTTTTTTTTCTCTTACCATTTTTAATATTTAGGCAATTCATTTTTATGAATTTGTATACTGAGAATGAAATCAAATATCCCATTCCACCATAGAAGATTTACCACTGTATAAGCTACATGCCACCTTATTCATTTGTGTCTGTTTTTAAATCTTGTTACTATTTCTTTATCTTAGGGGGATCTTATTTTATTTTATGTTATTATACATACATTTCTTAGTAAATTTTAAGGCATGTTATGATGAATGAATGAAACTGAAAATCAGAAAACGAGAAACTGACTGATGATATGAGCAGAAAGTATTTGCCCTCCCTTCCCATTTTTGCCTATCCTTTCCCATTTGTGTCTGTCCCTTTCATTCATTCATAACCATGTTTTTGAAGATTCTGATGCTCAGTGTTTGTATAGATTCCTCTGTTCTCCCTCCCTTATCACCTTTCGTTGGCTTCCAAATTTTTTGTAAAAAATCTTTTTTTGGGTCTTCATTATTGTTTTATACCGTCTGCATTGTTTCGGTTAACAAATATAAATTTGATTTGCTTCTTCGCTTCCAAACATCAACTCTGCATGGTCTGTTTTGTTCTACCCTTGCAGATTTGCCTATAAAATCTTACTTTTTTGGGGTTGATTTTTGCTTTTAAAAACAGTTGGTAAATCTAGTGTAGGGGTGCTTGTGTGTGTGTGTGTGAGCATGTGTTTGTGTCATACATGCATGCACATGTGTGTGAAGTTTTCTTTTGAAGTTGTTAATACAATCTCAAACAACGATGACTGGTTCAGAATCCAGTTCAGTTACTTTCTGAGGGTAGCATAGATCTGCATACCGGTTCTTGTTATCTTGTAAATGTGCATATGCATGTATATGTGCGTGTTTGCGTATGCTTGTGTGTGTTTGTGTGTGTTTGCATGAAAAAAATGATACCGTTATGAAGCTCATGCGTGTAGTATATGGATATGCGTTGTTTTTCTTTTACACTGAAAGTGTCCTACAAAGGATGTTTTTGTGTGTTCATTTGTTTTATCAGTGAGAATGAAAAGGGAGGCTACTGATAATGATTGATTGTACATGAATGTTGCTGTTAACTCTTCTAACACCATGGGTGAATACATTCGCCCAAGAGATCACTCTACACTCCCACCAAATGCAAAGACATTCACTGCCAAGCACCCTGCCATGTGTTTGTCTAATTTTATTATGTCACTTGTTTCTTAGATTAAAGCAACGCATGCACACGAACAAAATAATAGTTACTCCCCTCTTGTCAGTTGAGATGCAACGGACAACCAAGAACGTCAAAAAATACATGGCGCTAGAAGAGTTAATGATTTGTACATGTGTGTTGCTGTTAATGATTGTACATACATGTATTCTTTTTAGCATCTTTATGCACTTTACGTGAAGCCATGTCTTGTGGATTTTATTGTGATATCTTGTCATTGTGCACCTGCACTTTGCACATTTTTCAGTAATATGCAGCACCTTATGCATTTCTTTGACAAAGTATGCAGTACACTTTCATTTCAAGCTTTTATGTGTGATAAAATAATTCTTCTAACCATCCTGTTGTTGCTTTGCTAAAAACAAAAAAACATAAAGAAAGGACAGAAAATGGGCGAGTTCTTCCGTATGAATTGTAACTATTGTCTTTTTAACAGTTTACTTTTTTTTTTCTTTCTCAAATTGAAATTTGCATTCCTTAGTTCACTCAAGTCCTTTGCAAATATGTAATTACACCTCTCCGTTAGCATTGAGAAAGTTGTATTAAAAAAATACTGCCAATTTGAAGAGGCATCTTCTGTCAAAAGATTGTGTGCTAAAATGTGAGCAGCTAAAAAAAAGTACTGTATATTACAAATAAAGAAATTGTTGTGCAAGTGTGTTGTGTGCAGGTGTGTGTGTATGTGTCTGTGAGTGTGCGCATGGTTGTGTGCAGGTGTGTGTGTGTGTGAGGATAAAAACATACAGAAAAAGCTCACTTTTGTGTTTTATGCTATGAACAATAAATAGGGCTTTTTCTAGACACTCAAGCACACATGTATTAAAGCATGCAAAACATGCACACATGTTATAACACACACATACACAACCAACCAACGACTCAAGTTCATGCATACACACACCCATGAGTGATAGTCAACTCTATTACTTTTCTTTTGTACAGTTTACTATGGTACCATCTCAGGGTTCCATGCTGGAAAAGGGCAGATAAAAAAGAAACAGCTGGTGATAAGAGAACATTTGTAAGTTAATGTCGGCTGGGGATTTGCATCTTGATGGGGGGACTAGAATGTGCAAGCTGAAGAAGCAGACACAGCCTCCTCAGGTAACGAGTTCCAGTCTTTGATGGTGCGCGGGAAGAAAGAACTTCTCCTGTATTCAGTCCGGCACTGGATGGTGGATAGCTGCCGGCTGTGTCCTCTTCTTAGGCGAGTTGGAGCTGACTTCAGTCTGGTGTTGTCGACTTTGACGATGCCGTTCAGGATCTTATAGAGCTTTGTAAGCCTGGTAAGCCTGACTAATATGAATGTGGCATGAGGATTGTCATATCTGTGCTTGTTAGTCATTTATGTTCGACTGTGACCATCGGACAGTAGAGTTTGTTCTTGTTAATGTACCCTGGCTAAAAGACTCCAGGGATCAGCCCAACAGCTGAAGCACTTGAACACTATGGTACAAATGCATCAGTTAGGGAATGAGAACATTATGCGTGTCACCATTTTTTTTTATTGCCCCACCACATGGGCAGCCACACTCCGACTTCAGGTGAGGACAACAGAGTAAGCAACTGCTATCCCTAAAGAAGGGGGCTGAAAAGTAAGAATTCGGTTTACTGGAGAGAATCGTGAATGACGACCAAAGACACATCCTCATTCTTGGCCAAGAGGGTTTCAGGATGATATGGGTGATATCTGAAATAGTCCGCTTTAAAAAAAAAGGGGGAAAAAAAGACAAGAAGCACTGCGGCCATGCAGACTTCTGTTTGATATGTTGCAACTAACCAGTCAGAAGGTATTTTGTATAATTATACTCTACTTGTTAAAGGGGCAGTACTCTTGCATTGCTGTTCACCTAATATATAGAGTAGTTAGTTCCCTTTGACCACTGACACCATTTGCATGATAAGTGCACACACAAACAACATGTATCTTAATAACTCACTAACAACCAGCAAAGTCATGATTATCAAACTAAGGGAACCTGTGTGCATTACGCTTGCGCGTATGTGCACACTTGTGCGAGTGCCTGCGCGTGAGGGAGTGAGGAATGCAGTTTGGTTTGTTTCAGTTTGTTGTGTATGTTTGATGTGTGAATGGCGGTTTAGTGAAGTTCAATTTGTATAGTGCCCTGAGTAGGTTTCACCTAGAAGGGCACTATGTTACTATCACACATGTACACAAACATATTCTCTTTCACATTCTCTCTCTCTCTCTCTCTCTCTGTCTCTCTCACACACACACACACACACACACACTATTCAATTGAGACGTACAAAATTTTCTATGGTCTTGACAACATGCATATTACTAACGTCTTTCAATTATCTAACTATATTAAAACAAGGAATTCTGAATTTAAAAATTTAATGGGACACAGCAATACTAACTTAAGAAAAAACTCACTTTCTAACCGAATTGCACAAGTTTGGAATGCTCTTCCAGTTCAAGTGAAAGAAGCACAAAATACTAACATATTTAAAAATCTTCTAGACAGTTGTCCAAATTTTAATAAATTGTTTTATGATTATGATGAATAAATTTGAATGGAAATTATGAGTGCGCAAACGCAACCCATATTTATGAAAAGTATGAAGGGGACGCTTGATAGGCCGCGAGGCCTAGGCTGATGAAGCCAGTCCCTTTACTATACTATACTATATATATATCTCTCTCTCTCTAACTCCTCTTCTCACATGCTACATAATTCTTGAACTAATCACATATTTTTTGTTATGTCAATATGTATAAACATTTTAAACACTGACTTATTACAGATTTGAAAAATGATACAAAGACATCTTCTACCGTTGAGTATCCACAATCATCAGTTCGATTTCATGATACGGTTGAGGTCCGAAGCCGGGCATAAAAAAGAAACAAACAAATAAAACAAAAACCTACTCTACGAAGATGACCCAGCCAGTCGGGTCTCGCTGATCTGCCAGACATGTTTTGTTAACCAAAGTTTGAAAATAACAGCACCAAGTGGGCAATAAATATGTTAGTTTCATCAAAACATTTTCTAAGTTCATTTCACTTTATCTTTTATTTTGGATCAAAATTCACTTTTAAGCACACACACACACACACACACACACACACACAAGTTTGAATTTGTTTGTTTGTTGTTTTTAGGTGTGTGTGTTTTTATAATATATAATATTTCTTGTGCCTATTGGAGTTTAGGCCTATATGTTAAATCAACATGCGCCTATGATCACTACAGGAAATGACGATGTATAGATCTACTTCCTGTTTGCTTCCTAGTAGAATCTATGTTCTACTGAAATCTGAAAAAGTTCAAGCTAGAAACGTAAGTATTTTTTAGCACTAAGCAGTAATCAACAGTTTTACATCAAAAGTTAATTGTTTAAACAAAATCTGTTTGAAACATTAACTTTGCGTGTAACGTTTTTGTTATTAGTTATCATTAATTTTGGAAAGTGAAAGTTACTAGTTTTAATTTATTTATGTACAATTATTGTACATTCAATGATTCATTGATGTACAGTACAATTCACTGATTCAGTGATTGACTCGGTTATTAACTCATTCAGTCATTGAGTAGATCTACTATTAATTTGGAATATATTTACAAGAAAAAGATGGACTTAATTCATCAAAGTTAGAAACATTCCTTCCTTCCTTCCGGTAAAGCAACCAGTCACTTTTATGATATGATATGATATGATGGCAGATCGATGATCAGGCCATGGGCCTTTGATCTGGTCGTGTTGATCCATAACATTTTCTCTATGTCTTATTCTTATTTCTTTTTTCTTTTCTTTTACTTAGTTTTAGCGTCACGGGTAATATTAATTGAGGCTCTCCTAACGAATTTCATATCTTTTGTCTGCCCACACAGTATCTAGTCTGTTCTTGAAAGCTTGCAGCGATGGGGCTGTCACCACATTCTCTGGTAGCCTGTTCCACTTGTCAACGACTTGGGAGGTGAAAAAGTGGGAACGAATACTTGTGTTGCACCTAATCTTCTTCAGCTTGAAGGCGTGGCCTCTCATGACATTGTTGGTTTCCAGCACGAAGGTGAAGGTGACTTTATGCATTCCGTGTGTATACTTATATGTCTCAATCATATCCCCCCGGTCTCTTCTATACTGCATGCTTGGGATGTTCATGTAAGCCAGGCGCTCTCCGTAGGGTAGATTTGCCAGCTTAGGTATTATCTTTGTCGCTCTCCTGAGCACCCCCTCTATTAGGTCTTTATCTTTTTGGAGACGTGGTGACCAGGCTACGTTTGCAAACTCAAGTGTGGCCTAACCAGGGCAGTGAACAGCATCCGCATGGTTTCCGCGTTGAGAAACTGATATGATCGTCTGATCAGTCCTAAAATCTTGTTTGCTTTGTTTACTTGGGTTTCAACATTTGCTGAACTTTAATTCTGCATCCACTTGCACTCCAAGATCTTTCTCTATGTCTGATGAATCAAGTGACACTCCCTCATGGCTACTGTGCCGCCTCATGTTGTACCCTCTGCTGTTCCCCTTCCCCAGATGAAGCACCATGCACTTATCTGCATTGAAATGCAACTGCCATTTGTCTGCCCAGTCAACAAGGCTGTCCAGGTCCTGCTGCAGGCTAGTTCTCTTGGTTTCTGACTCTACTGTGTCAAATACTTTTGTATTGTCTGCATGCATCTCGCAGAGGGAGTTCACCGTTACTGGCATGTCGTTGACAAAGATGACAAACAGGATTGGACCGAGCACGCTCCCCTGTGGCACTCCACTCGTCACTGTTGCCCAGTTGGAGAAACAGCCGTTGACAACTACTCGCTGTCGCCTTCCCACAAGGAAGTCCTGAATCCAATTGAGGACCTCAGCTCCTATTCCATAGGACTCAATTTTCTTGATTAGACGTTGGTGAGGGACAGAGTCGAAGGCCTTAGAGAAGTCAAGGTACATACACTGCATCTACAGGTTTTCCCTCATCCAATGCTGCTGTCCATGAGTCAAGCACACTTATTAAGTTTGTGACGCAAGATCTATGCGAGATGAAGCCGTGTTGACAAGCTGCTAATAAGTTGTTCTCTTCCATGTGTTCAACCACTTTGTCTCTGATTATGGACTCCATGACTTTGCAGACAGTGCTGGTAAGGCTGACCGGCCTGTAGTTGTTGGGCTTGCTCTGATCTCCCTTTTTGAATATCGGCGTGACGTTGGCTTCTTTCTATGAGCATGGGAGCTTGCTTTCCTGCATTGACTTCTCGAAGATCATGGCTAGGCACTCTGCCAACTCCCCAGCGAGTTTTCTTAGCACACGTGTATTCTGTCGCTGTAACTTTAGGGGAATCTACGGAAATGCGCATTTACAATCATTTGTGGATCTTTCATTCTTTGTCAAACTAGATTTTTGAACAAATTTAGATTAGGGCCTAGGTGCAAGTTTGGTATTAGAAATAGAATTAAAAATCTTCA
Source organism: Phymorhynchus buccinoides (assembly GCA_017654935.2). NCBI lineage: Eukaryota > Metazoa > Mollusca > Gastropoda > Neogastropoda > Raphitomidae > Phymorhynchus > Phymorhynchus buccinoides. Next base: position 40,312,052 of record CM065688.1, read on the forward strand.
GCCTGATGAAGTTGGCTGCCTGAGGCGAAGAAGAAGAAGATGGTAATTCATTCCAAGGAAAAACAAAACGGTTAGAAAAACTAAATTTTCTGTTAGATTGACAATGTCTAGCATATACAGCTTGGCTTCACTATTTCTTGTTCGATCATATGTACTCTTTACTAATAAACTGTCTATATATCTATATTATCATCATTATTAATTATTTTGTAAACTTGGATTAAGTCTCCCCTTAATCTCCTTCATTTTAGTGATCAATGGCAAGTCTAGATATTTGAGCCTTTCTCCTTATGACATGTTTTTGCAAACTTTCAGTTTCACTATTTTTGTTGCTCTTCTTTGAACTTTTTCTAGCTGAACTGAGTGCTTTTTCAAACAAGGGTACCAAATACCATTTCCATTTTCTAGATGTGGCCTAACTAATGCTTTGTACAAATAACAAAAGTATCTTTATCCAGGAAGTCGTAACAAAATCAGATTACATAATCATGTATCTCTTCCTGAGATTCTCTCTTAAACTCAGACACACACCTACACATACACCAACACACACACATACACGTGTGCATACACATTTATACCAACACATGCTCCCCCTGCACACGTACGCACGCACACGCACACGCACACGCACACACACACAAGACCGCGAGCATGCAGGCACACCAATTGACACCAAGTTTTAACTGAGCAAAATAGGATAAAGAATTCCGCTAGGGGAGTGAGCCTACTGAGTATTGATGGCTCTGACAGCAGAGGGGTAAAAGCTGTTCTTCAGGCGGTTAGATTTGCACTTAAAAGAACAGAACCTTTTACCAGAAGGGAGAGATTGAAACATATGGTTGGCTGGGTGTGTGCTATCATTCAGATATGATGAATTTAGCTTTGTGTCTTATGCACATACTATGGACTGTGCATACTAGGGATGGTAGTTTGTGACCTATGATTTTTTAGGCTGTCTTGACGACTTGATGGAGTTTCCTTTTCTGCCTACCATTTTTACGTTACTCCAAAAGGTACTGCAGTCATTTTTTCATCTTCTTGTTTTTCCTTTTAATAGTTTTATCTTTAGCTGAAGCTGATCCATACCAGACAGATATTGAAAAACTGAGTATGCTTTCAATGACACTACACAGATCGATAGAACTGTGTCAAGACTGCTGTACTTATCCTAAATTTCTTGAGCTGTCATAGAAAATATAGTCTGCTGTGCTTTTTTGCAGGATGATGTGATGTTGACTTCCCAGCTTAATGTATTTGAAATATATGCACACCTACTGACCTAGGAATTTAAATGATCCCACTTGCTCAACTACCTGACCTTTCGAATTTAACAGATAATGCTGGGAGAGGAGTTTTCTTTTTCCTGAAATCAACTATCATTTCTTTAGTTTTGGAAACATTGAGCTCAAGATTGTTAGTGGCACACCAGTCAACCATCTTTTCAACTTCATCCATGTACCTTGGCGGCCTGCGTCATCGCCATTAGTAACGTCAAATATTTTGCTATTTGAAAGAAAACATGATGGCAAGCTTAATTAATACATGGGTTCAGATTGTATTCATACTTCAAGTAAAAGTGTATGAATTATGGTAACTAAGTACTGCTTGTGTTAACTGTACTTTCCTACCTTCCTATAGTACATTAGTAGCCTAGGTATTTAAATATAGAGCATTTAATTAATAATAAAAAAAGAATTGAAATAAGTGTTTGCATACTCATGATACTGCAGATCAGAACAAGAAAGTCCTGAAGAGGAGACTAGCATTTTGAGCAAAGCGTGCGCACACAGCATTGTCAAATCCACTGGAGGGTTTCAGCATGGCAGAGGGGGTGATGTCCAGCTCCCCTACTCACCTTCTCGCCAGAGGGGACGGTGATGGTAATGATCGTGATGTGGACACCTCGTTTGAAAACCAGATGGTAAGCCTTGTTAATTGATGATGTTCAGTGTTAGTGTATGCTGTAGTACATATCTCTCTCTCTCTCTCTCTCTCTCTCTCTCTCTCTCTCTCTCTCTCTCTCTCTCTCTCTCTCTCTCTCTCTCTCTCTCTCTCTCTCTCTCTCTCAATATTTATTTGGATAACTCTGTCTCCATCACTCATTCACTGACACTGACAGTATAGTATGTTATTCAACTATGTTATGATGTTATACATCCCATGTAAGCCAGTAACATGTAAATATGTATTTAATGTGTGTATTTTTAAACACACACTGACACAGGCTGTAGTATTATATTAGTAATAACCAAGTGATTTAAAAAGAATGGTCTACAAGTAAAATACAGCTATATAATTGCTGTTTTGCAATTAACGGAAGTTCATGTTGCATAGTGCTCAACACTTTTAAAGACCCACCAGATCACTTGTCAAAATCACGGGTTTCACATTTCTGCTAACATTGATGGCAGATTAAAACAAGATGATAGACATGCAATTCTAGCCCCACACCTCCCATTCTGTATACACAGACACACATTGGAAATTATTTTTAATGTGTCCATCACTTCAGGAATGGAAAGCATCAGAGAACATTGAAATGTGTCATTTCAGGATTGAAAGAATGTTTACTTACACCAATGATTATACTATATATTTCAAAACTTTCAGATATGAGATGCCCCTGTCATTACACATACAACATTTAAAACTTTCATATAGGATATTTACATTACACTGCATCTAAAACTTTAAGGGTCGAGACGGCCTGGTCATTATGCTGCATAAACATTGTCCCAGGTTCGAGACGGCGAGGGGGCCAACTCCAACAGCAACATAGGCGACGACATCAACGTGGAGATCCGCGACCCCAACAGCCAGCCCCTCAGCATGCAGCCCGCCGCCACCCCCACCACCACCCCCTCCACCACCCAGAGACAGGGGGCCAGGGGCAGTGGGAGTGGAGGTCAGAGGCGGCCGCGGAGGGAGCTCAGCCAGGAGGAGATAGAGGAGGAGGAGGAAGAGACGCTCCTGTACGGGGCCAAGCACGTCATCATGCTGTTCATCCCCGTCACCCTGTGCATGGCTGTGGTGGTGGCCACCACCAGCTCCATCAGCTTCTACACCACGACCAACACCTACATGTCAGTACACTTTGCGTTTTGTTTTGTTTTGGGGTGGCAGTATGTGTTGTGGTGTATCGTTTGTTTAACCATATTTTACGGACTGTATGACAATACCTTTTTTTACCCCCAGACTGATGCCACACTGCATACGATTCGATCCCAATGCGATCCGATTGTGACCATGTCAGTGAGTCACGATTCACAGTGAAATACTTCCGTATCTAAAAAATAATCCTATGTTTGCTCACTACGCTGAAGTAGATCCCAATAAAGGAATCAAACACGAAGACGTTCAAACAAAGATTCTTCTTTTATTCAGCTCTCAATGTTGCAACTAACAACAATTTTCTGAATTCAACTGCACTGAATCAATCACAAACTGCCAAGAAATCTAACATCTCTGTGTCTCTCTCAACAGTGACTCACTGACTCATTAACTTCTATAAGTTCTCAGCTAAATATATAAAACACAGTGGCATTCCTTTCTAGAAGATTCCTGTACATAATAGACCAATCCACAATAAACTTCAGTCTTCTGGTACAATCTGAACATTAAGGCAAGGCGAATCTTTATAAAGTTACTCCCCTTTCTAGAAAGAGCCATTCTAAAAAGATCCTCAAGCTTCTTGATCTTACCAGGCAAAACTTCTTTAAATTAACGCAAAAACTAATAAATCAACGACTACAATCATGTATTATGATTAAAAGTCTTAAAGGAAGCATATAATTAATTAAAAAAATAACAAGAACTACAAGTTATTTTACGTTGCGCTTGTTTTCTGCAAACTTCTCGTATGTCACGAAATTATCCACACTAATCTAGTGTTTTCCAGAAATTTCTGGAGTTACAATCTTGTGGTCTCTGGAAACTTCCAGACAAGTCCAAATATACAAAATCTACACATCGTAACAATGTTACCCAAGAATATTTGAAGTAATTGATAAAATACTTTTCTTTCGTCAATGCAAGTTGGAACCATAGTTCCTTAGTTTTCCTTTTAGAAACTTTTTAATTGAAAAATGCATTTTCTGAATTCTTGTTATGGAAGATGAAGTTTTAGCTTTGTTACTTTTTTTTTAATCTGAAGTTTTAGTTTTGTTAATCAATCCATGAAAGTTTGTAATAATTCATTATTATGATAATCATTTGATTTTAGTTCTACCTGGGGTGAAGTTTCATCTCTTTTCATGATTTATAAGTCTAAAAAGGATAGAACAGTACACATTCAGATTTATGTTAAACAAATTCTCAATGTGGATTTATTTCTTCCTACCTTGATGAAAAGAAAAATCTTCTGATTGTGTTTTTGTTATTGTAAATAACAAGGCTATTGTACTGCTCAGTAAGCTTTTAAGAAAAAAAACCATACACAAAAATATATGTTGCAGGATATACACACCATTCCATGAAGAGACAGACAACCCAGCAACCAAAGCATGGATGGCTATCACCAATTCGGTCATTATTCTGGGTGTGATCGTCGGCATGACGATTATTCTGTTGCTCCTCTACAAATTTAAGTGTTACAAGGTAGGAGGCCCTGTCTCTGATCATCGTAATTTGTGTGGAAAAAAAAAGAGGGTAATAATATACAACAGCTATTTACACGCACATACGCACACACACACAGACACACACACACACAAAAATGCATGCATACAGGGTCTTTTTATTTAGATATTAATTGAAAAAGTTGTAGTCATTTTTTAAAATCTTATTGTGTCATGTGATGTTTGTATCACTATCAGTTAAAAAAAAAGAGTTGCATTTTTAAAAAGGTACCGTATTTTTCGGACTGTATGGCGATACTTTTTCCTAGACTGAGACCCCTGTGCCTTATTATACAGACCTGCCTACTGCTACGATTTGGCCGTAGCAGCTACGAAAAATAAAGCTTTGCTACGGAGCTACGGCAACCTTAACGTTGCTACGGGAAAACAAAAAATTGCCGACGCATTTTATTTTTCCTTGTGCCGTTCCCGGTTTTGTCTGTTTCCAAGAGCAGACGCGCGATAACCTAGTCACTTTCGTTTTTACCAAAGTGACTGCGCATGCATTCTTATTACTTTCTCTGAAAAAATGGCGGACTCCAGCAGCAGTAGCGATTCGGGAGATGTTTCAAACGAAGAAAAACGAACCCAAACCAGAAAACGAAAATCATCTGGCACACCATCTTGTTCTAAGAAAAAACATCGGCCTGCCGCACAAGTTTTCAAAATAGCTTACACAGAGGAGTGGCCTTGCATCGTCAGAAGTTGACTTGGTGCGAACCATGCTCACTGCAACCTCTGCCATGCGGATTTCTCTGTGAATCATGGCGGTAGAGACTATTGCCGTTGACACGTTCAATCAGCAAAACATAAGCAGTACGTTTCGGCTCAGAAAAAGAATGTGTGTGTGCAGCGGTGTGCACATCCTTATGCCGTCATTTGTGGATGCTACTGAAAAGTTTGCCATGCTTCTGAAAATTGATGGCTGGGCTACTGATTGGAAAAATTCCAAGTAGGCAGGTCTGCTTATAATATGACTAATGAAATAGTAAGAAAATATATTAACAAAATCTGAGGTTTGTGTAAAATTTGGGGGGTGCGCTTATAATCAGGTGTGCCTTATAGTACGAAAAATACGGTAAGTAAATATGTTGTGAAGATGGTAGTCTTTTAGTCATTTTTGTACATGTATAATGTTCATTATTGTCATAACAAATGTGCAGATACATGTACTGATGGTAATAATAAAAAACAAAAACAAATATAGATGTGAAATTGCTGATTGTTATAAACAGAGCTGCCTATGTATTGCATCGTAGTGATCAACATTTTTTTCAATGAGATTGAAAAATGGCAACGCCAGTTTAATTAATCTGTGCTCTGCTTGGATTAGATTGCAGGCTAAGTGACATACAAATATGTGTTCCATGATTGATAGATGAATTCAAATATGGTTTACTCACAGAGTCGTGATTTTGTTGTGTTTGTTAAAGGTGATCCACGGCTGGCTTATAGGGTCCTCGGTGATGCTGCTCTTTTTGTTCTTTTATATCTACCTGGGGTGAGCGTTCTGCTCTGTTTCCTTCTCTCTCTCGCTCGCTCTCTCTCTTTTTCTCTCTTTTTTTTTTAAAGAGATAAATAACTTTCACAGTGGTGTACAGTGGAACCTCCCTTATAAGACCTTCAAAAACCATCCAAAATGAGGTCTTATAAGGCAGGGGTCTTATAAGGGAGGTAATTTTAATACTTACGAAGAAGGGCAATGTTTCAGAGAAAGTAGGTCTTATGTGGGAGGGAGTCTTATAATGGGAAGTCTTATGAGGGAGGTTCCACTGTACTATGTATGACAATTTCAACAGACGACAAAACACTATCCATCTACATCACTACTTACATTTTTACAGGGTTCATACAGTTTGTGGAAAATGAGGAACCATTTTCAAGTCCTGGAAAGTTTGGGAATTTTCCCAGATGTGTCAGGAATCAGGAACAATACATCGCAGGTGCCAATACTGGCAATAGTCACAACGGAACTAGGAGGGCACATGTACCTACAGAAAATATTGAAAGAGAAAGACCTAAAGGTTGCCCTGGGTTAGGACCATTAGACCCCCCATTTCAGCCGGGAAGGAACAGGCCCCACTTCCAGCAACAAGCAGGAGGGGGGAGAGGGGGGAATCTAATTTTAGTGGTCAGTTGGGGCAGGCTCAGATGGAGATGTGATCAGCGCTGATGTAAATGCGCTGATAGAGCCTGCGTTGACGGTGGCCTCGCTTAATTTGTTCCACTCTGCAGCAGTCCGTACAAAGAAAGAGCTACGATATTGCTCTATTCGACATTCTTGGACATGAAATCCACGCGAGTGGTTGATGACCTGTTGTTTGAAGATGTTTGTGGACTGGAAGCCTTCATATTTGGTGGGTTTGATCCTGTGACGCTTTGCATTTGTTGGAGCGAGAAACTTTTCTGATGGGAGTGCAGGAATGTGGCCCTCAGCTATCCTGTAGAAAAGGCTGAAACGTTGCTGCCTGCACAACGTTCTTCCAGAGGAGGGAGGTTCAGTTCTGTCAGCATGTTGCTTACAGAGCCTGGATTTCTGGTTTTGTAATCCATTGTGATGAAGCAGGCTGCCTGGCGCTGAACTCTCAAGTTTCTCAATGTCTTGCTTCAGGTGTGGGTCCCACACTGTTTCTTCATAGTCCAATTTGGATCGAACCAATGCTGTGTATGCCAGGTGCCTGCATTGCTTAGGACAATTCCGGAGATTCCGGCGAAGAAATCCTAGGGTCGATCCAGCTTTACGACATAATTCTTTATGTTGGAGATGTGTGACGACCATTTCAAATTGCACGAGATCTGCACTACGAGGTAGGGGGTCTCTTCAGACCTGTTTACTCTACTCTTTTCGAGTAGTATTCTACTCAATTTGGACCTCTACTACTCTTCAAAATTGAAAATAATGCTCTAACTACTCATTTTCAGTGAACATTATTTGATGGTTTAATGAAGAGGACTACTCATTTCACACCCAAACTACTCATTTCAGCAATCCAGATTACTCAAGACTTGTGTAGGGGGTAAACAGGTCTGTTTCTTGGACTCGTTTTGAAGAAGACTCTTCCTAGACTATAGAAATAGGGTGAAGTGACTTTGGTGGAGAGAACATAGCACTTTTGAGTGTTGAAACGCATGCCCCATTTCTCAGCCCACTCTTACAGCTTCTTGAGGTCTGCCTGTAGAGTCAGGTGGTCTTGAAAGCTGCAAATTTACCTAGTCGTCAGCAAAGAGCCGTACTGTTGAGCTCACAGAGTCCGGCAGATCGTTAATGTGGCAAAGAAAAAGTAATGGACCCAATACAGTGACTTGGGGTACGCCAGACTCTACTGCTGCTTCTTTGGATGCCTCGCCGTCCAACACCACCCTCATCTTCCTCCCTCTCAGGAAGTTGCTGAGCCATGTGTGGATTGGGCCTCGGACACTGTAGTGGTCCATCTTATGCAAAAGTTTGCTGTGGCGTACCGTGTCAAAGGCCTTGCTGAAATCTACCACTACCACATCTGTCTGACGCCCAGCGTCATTTGACTCAAGGAGATCGTTCATGGTGGTAAGGAGCTGCGTCTCGCATGAGTGACCAGACCTGAAACCATGGTTTTTGTCCATCAGGATCGCATGTTTCTCCAGGATCGCATGTTTCTCCAGGTTGTTTTTAAGGTGTCGACAGATTATATGCTCAAGCAACTTACAGGCCACTGAGGTGAGGGAAACTGGCCTGTAATTTTCTGCACGACTTTTGTCGCCCTTCTTGAAGATGGCGGCAATGTTTGCTGAGCGCCAGTCAGACGGTAGCTGTCCAGTCTGTGCTGAGCTGTTGAAGATAGCTGTAAGGGGGGGAGCTACTGATTCTGCACAGGTCTTGAGCACTCTGTTGAGTATGCCGTCAGGTCCTGGGGAATTAGATGGGTTCAAGTTTCTCAGCAGTTTCAGGACACCATTCACTTCCACTGACAAATTTTCTAGACTCGGGTAGGCTGGTCCATCCATTGCCGGTAGTGCAAATGCTATCGTGTTAACATAGTCAGACAGATAGATAGATAGATAGATGGTCAGAAACAGAATCCACCAGATTCGCTCTCTTCATTCGCAGATGGTAAATATAACACTTGTAGACTTTGCCCTATTGCTTTCTGCAAGAACCAGGACATTTTGCCATATTGATTTTCATTTTCAGGACAGTTCATCCTATCATCACTTTTCAATGTTCTGTGCATCATCAAAAGTATAAACATTTATTTCAACTATGGCCTCAATAACTCAGTAAGACTGGTCTTGTTTGTTTGTATGCTTCTCCTTTGGGGGCACTGGGGGGGGGGGGGTTATTCAGTATAGTTTTCCCACCTGAAAGCTCTTTGCTTGCAACTTCCTCTAATCTATCACTCTCTTTGACTCTGCCTTTTCCTCTTCTTACTATCATCTACCATTTTTCTGACTTACTGGCCCATTCTCCTGCCTTTAAAAAAAAAAATCTTCCTAATAATGTTCTGCTTTGAGCTCCTCTGAAATCGGAATGTATCGGCTGAATACAGCGGGGAGACCAGTGAAAACTGAGAACCGGGCGCATGTACCTCACCCAGTATGGCCATATGGCCTGGGAATGCAGAAGAAATTGTAAACTAACCTTCTGTCTGAATGTTTTTCCCCTGACTGGCTTTTCCCCTCTAGTGCGGTGCTGCGAGCATACAACGTGCCGATGGACTACATAACGGTGGGCATCCTGCTATGGAACTTTGGGGTGGTGGGCATGGTGTGCATCCACTGGAAGGGCCCCCTGCTCATGCAGCAGATGTACCTCATCGTTATCTCCGCCCTCATGGCCCTCGTCTTCATCAAGTACCTCCCCAGCTGGACTCTCTGGGTCGTCCTCGGCGTCATGGTCGTCTGGGGTCAGTATGTAGCGTGCTGTATTGTACAGTGTGTTGTGTTGTATCATGGTGTTGACACTGATCTTCATCAAGTACCTCCCCAGCTGGACTCTCTGGGTCGTCTGGGGTCAGTATGTAGCGTGCTGTATTGTACAGTGTGTTGTGTTGTATCATGGTGTTGACACTGATCTTCATCAAGTACCTCCCCAGCTGGACTCTCTGGGTCGTTATGATCATCTGGGGGCAGTGTGCAGTGTGCTGTATTGTACAGTGTGTTGTATCATGGTGTTGACATCATCTTCATCAAGTACCTCCCCAGCTGGACTCTCTGGGTATTCCTCAGTTTCATGGTCGTCTGGGGTCAGTGTGCAGTGTGCTGTATTGTACAGTGTGTTGTGTTGTATCATGGTGTTGACACTCATCTTCATCAAGTACCTCCCCAGCTGGACTCTCTGGGTATTCCTCAGTTTCATGGTCGTCTGGGGTCAGTGTGCAGTGTGCTGTATTGTACAGTGTGTTGTGTTGTATCATGGTGTTGACACTCATCTTCATCAAGTACCTCCCCAGCTGGACTCTCTGGGTCGTTATGATCATCTGGGGGCAGTGTGCAGTGTGCTGTATTGTACAGTGTGTTGTATCATGGTGTTGACATCATCTTCATCAAGTACCTCCCCAGCTGGACTCTCTGGGTATTCCTCAGTTTCATGGTCGTCTGGGGTCAGTGTGCAGTGTGCTGTATTGTACAGTGTGTTGTGTTGTATCATGGTGTTGACACTCATCTTCATCAAGTACCTCCCCAGCTGGACTCTCTGGGTCGTCCTCAGCGTCATGGTTGTCTGGGGTCAGTTGTTGTATTCTGGCTTAAAGACTCCAGGGATCATCCCAACAGCCGAAGCACTTGAACACTATTGTACATATGCACCAGCTATGGATGAGAACATTACATGTGTGACTGTTTTTGATTACCCTGCCATGTGGGCAGCCACACTCCGACTTCAGAGGATTTTTGGATACTGATGATGTTATGCTAGGAGCTTGTCATGGCTAAAGACAATCCCCGCATAACTATGCAGAGCATAGCAACATTTGGTGTTCTAGCCTATGTCAGTTGGTCTGACACAGTCTTAATCCAAGGCGAGTCTGGGGTCAGTGTGTAGTGTGTAGTGTGCTGTAGTGTACAGTGTATAGTGTGCTACATGTACATTGTGTTGTGTTGTATCATGGTGTTGACACTCTCTGGTTCGTCCTTGGCACCATGGTCGTCTGGGGTAAGCGGGCGTCTCAGAGTTTGTTTTCTACCATTGCTCATTTTCATGCCCGTCAAACACATGAGGAGAATTACGATGATTATGATGCTGTGGAGTTCCGTATTGGTGGGACACTACAAGACAGGGTTGTACTCTATGCTTTCTTTCATAATTAGTATTCAAACAATAGAAAGACAACAAATGGGAAAAACTGTGATGTACATGTTTTACTTCTGCAAATATTTCAAACCCACTTGTCCTTTGACAATGCCTATCTCTTTAGGTGGCCTTTCTTTCATAATGATATCCTGGTGTCAGCCAGGCTGGAGATAGGCAATACCTGCAGTGTTAGTCTGGAAGTTAGAGCAGCACTCTCAGAATGGCATCCCTCAAGTGGATGAAGCTCGACTGTGAGGTTTCAGTCTTCCTATTCAGCCCACAGCACACTCATTCTGGGTATGAGTCGGGGTCCAGGATTGAAGAAACCCTTGCTTCTGATGTAGTTCGAATCAAAGACCTCCCAAACACCAGTCAGTGACACTAACAGTGTTCTTCTGCGGAGGTGTTTCTTTTATGGTTGGTTGTCAGAAGTAGTCATTCCACAGATTTTGTTTTCTTCATAGAAAAAACACTGGCTGTATTTAAAAAGAAGTGTTTCATGGTTATTTAGAGTAACATTTTGTGGTTATTTAGAGTAGAGTTTCATGGTTATTTAGAGTAAACAGGACTCTCTGTAGTGTACAGAGAGTCCTGTTTACTCTAAATAACCATGGAACTCTACTCTAAATAACCTACAGAGAGTCCTGTTTACTCTAAATAACCATGAAACTCTACTCTAAATAACCACGAAATTTTAGTAGAAGCAAAGACACTGAAAAGAAAGACTAATATCCGGTCCCTTTTCCCTATATGAGTAGTGAGGACAGAAACACTGGTTATGTCCCTTTTAAACGTGACACATTTAGCTTACATTAACTCTTTTTTTCAAACCTGAGAGAGTTATCTTTTCATGAGTCAGTTATACTTTGGATAACGACCCCACTAACGATAACTCTATCAGCCCGGCTCGCCGTAACTCTTAAGTAGTCCATCTTACCCTTTTAGAGTCTTTGGTAGAAGTTCTGTGCATTTTGAGAGTGAAGGACGTGTGTGTCTGATATTTTTCAGATCTGGTGGCTGTGCTGTGCCCTCACGGCCCCCTCAGGATACTGGTGGAGACGGCCACCGAACGCAACGAACCCATCCTACCAGGCCTCATCTATTCCTGTGAGTGTCTAACGGCCATATTGCTTGAGCCTTTGCTTTGTCTGTAGTGCTATCACAACGCTTAGACATGGGAGAAAGTTGTTCAGATTTGGCCATCTTGCTATCCGGTACCACAGTCTTATGAAATAAACATTTCTGCCAATATTGATGGCAGATTAAAACAAAATGATAGATATGCAATTCTAAAAAAAGAAACAGTGATCAAGCCTGTCTAGATGGCTGCCAGAAGATGTTCAGATGAATAGTTTATAAAGATTTTCTGACAATAGTGATGATGAAAAATGGGTAAGTAATGAAGTTTATGAGCTTGGCGTTCAGCCCAATCTTGACACAAGTGATTTAGACCTGAATTTTCATTTTTATCTTTATATAATATTTCGTAATTTTGTATTCAAAATCTTGGTTTTCTCCTCGCATCCTGTCAACATTGAATGTGTTCAACCTAATCTTGATGCAACTGATTCAGACCTGAATTTCGTTCTTTCTTTTTTAAAATTTTTTAAATTTGTAATCAAAATCTTGGTAATCTCCCCATGAATGCGAGTTATCTTTTCCCGTCAACAGTATAATGATTTTAATCTCCATTCATTTTCCTTCATTTAATTACTGTGGAATCTCCCTTATTGGGGTCTGCAACGAACGCCTTTTGCAAGAGTGAATGCCCTTGGAGGGTGGGGGAAGATGGTTCAGTACTGACCAGACAGGGGGATAATTCTTGCCAATAATCCCTGTTTGATGCCACTAAATGACTGCCTTTCGCAAGAGTGAATGCCCTTGTCAGTACTAACCAGCAAGAGCAATTACTCTCACTGTCAAGGGCGTTACTAACCCTAGTTGCAAAGGCCTATAAGACCTCTTCCAAAATGAGGTCTTATAAGGGAGGTAATATTAATACTTACAAAGAAGGGCAATGTCTCAGAGAAGTAGGTCTTATGTGGGAGTCTTATAATGGGAGGGAGGTTCCACTGTGTATGTATTTTTATACTTGAAAGCTGTATCTGATTTTTAGGTATTTTTTTTACAGGTTAGTAGTTTGTATGGTAAAATTACAAACAATTCCGGGACTGAAGGGGTTAACAAACAAAAACATCAATGGATGGCTTTTCTATCGCCTTAGTGATTTGTTGTGTGAAATGCTGGGGGCTATAATATGTTAAGCGTTGATCATTGGTTGATATTTGCTGGTACTGTAGTAGAAGCCAACAGTACAGTGAGAGTTGTGCAATAAACAATGTTCTGTTGTATTGGAAAATCATGGCACAGCTCGTGAAAGACTCTAAAACAAAGGGACATTGACACCGCCTCTTAGTGCTGCAGCCAGAGGGATTGGTTGGCCTTTGGGGACCTTCCCTAATGCCGGCTGAGAATGATGCTTTGTTTGCTTACCTTTGGCTCTGATCCACTTATTGCTAGGTGATTGGTATCGTAATCAACTTTGGTGGAGGGGAGTTAATTAAAAAGAGAGTTCTTCTCCTTTGTTCAATTTCGTTATCTCCTCTCTTAGCCTCACTATTTCAATCTTTGTTGTTGGTCAAGAATCTGGGAATGTATATACCTTACCGAACCCAACCCTATGCGTCTCAAAGATTTAGCAGCTTTCCCCTAGCTGTGCTACTTAGCAGTCATAGTGGGAAATGACGGATTTTCACACATACATACATAGAATTATGTTCAACATGCCAACGAATTGTGCAGTGTATTTAATTCAACATGCTAATGAGTTACGCAGTGTATTTAATTCAACACGCTAATGAGTTACGCAGTGTATTTAATTCAACATGCTAATGAGTTACGCAGTGTATTTAATTCAACACACCAGTGAATAATGCAGTGTATTTAATTCAACACGCCAATGAATACCGCTGTGTATTTAATTCAACATGCCAATGAATACCGCCAATGAAATGTATTTAATTCAACATGCCAATGAAATATGCAGTGTATTTAATTCAACACGCCAATGAATTGCGCAGCACTTGCATTTAATTCAACACGCAGTGTTTTTTCTGTCGTTTTCCAGCCACCATGATGTGGCAGGTCACAATGGCAGACGAAGACGGCAGTGGTGCCAGCAACAAAAAGAAGAAACGCGGGAGTAATCAGTCAGCGCCAGATCATGGTAAGTAAATTGTATTGCTTGTCTGTTTTGCCTATTTTTTTTAACACATGAGTTGTTTAGCTGCCTCATGCGTGGTGAACATGGTCGCTTGGCTTATGTTTCTCTTGGCTGCGAACCGAAGCTGGTATTGTTTTTCAGTGTGTCTGTCTGTTCCTGGCTAACTATGTTAACACGATAATGTTTGAACGGAGGGACCTAGGGATCGCAGTATCACTGGAAACAACTTTTTAAAAACTCAAAATTTTTTAAAACTTGAGATGCTAGGTCATACGGTTACTATTTTTTTCTAAACAAATATTTATCTTGATCTTATCATATTCACTGAGTCACGGGGGGGCCCCCCCCCCCCCCCCCCCCCCAAAAAAAAAAAGAAAGATTTTTTTTGGCAGCCTACCAACCTTGCAAAGATTGAAACCAACTTTCTCACAGGAGAGGGGAATTTGAAAAGCTTCACCACCTTCCAGGTGGGAAATGTTAAGTATGGTAACAGTAGACAGTGAGTAAGTTCATAATGATCCCCACCTGTAGTGTCGTTGACAAAGTGGGAGTAAAAAACCCGGCTTCATTCAGTTGCTGAGAACTCTCAGTATATTCAGGCTCTTTGGTCACACCAAGGGATCCTCTAAATCTAAATCCACAGCTGCCTGTAGGCACAAACGATTCATTCTTTGCTTGTTCATTGATGCATTTGGATACTGTTTTGTGGTGACTGGCCACCTTTCAAGCGTAATATGATATAAACAAACCATACATTGATGGCAGACGACTCCTCAGCCGGAACACGGGTGGATGAAAGGGGAGGCTCTGGAGATCCAACGCTGGAAGAATCAGCCGATGACGGGGGCTTTGAAGAACATCTGAGGAACCAGCGGCAGCAGCGGCAGCAGCAGCGCGGCAGCACCAGTGCCACCCTGGCAGCCAGCACAGAATCCCAGCATGCCCGCAATGCCGTAGAGGCCCTGGGCCGGCAGGAAGGGGCAGGGGAGGGTGAGGAGGCCAGCCGTCCGCAGCAGGAAAACAACGAAGATGATGAAGAACGTGAGGAGGGGAGGGGGAGGGGGAGATTTGGGGTCAGAATTTGTACATGGTTAAATTGTCATAGCTGCCAACCATTCAAAATTTCCCAGAATTTGTCCGTTTTCAAGCCACAATTCCGCATTTTCGATTATGACAATAAAATTCCGGATTCCGAAATCACAAGCAAAAAACAACAAAAAATTGACAAATCCAAGTGCCTATCCAACATTTATAACCCGGAAACCATAATCTGCGCATGTGCAGTAGGCTTAAGCATCTCTGCTGATAAAAAAAAATTGGGTCAAACAAAAACGTGAGTTTGCCGATTCCAGTTTACCTAAGTTTGTTCCTCAGTATTGAGAAGAATTTTCCATCATTTCTTCTCAATAAGGATAGTTAGGGTTAGGGTTACACTTGCACAGTTTGCCGATGCAACTTCGAAATTTCTTTTGGGAGTCTAAATTAACACCGCTGATCACGAGAAGCTTGTACCAACAGTGAAACTGAAATGAGAAGTCTTCAGCTGACTATGAAAACACTCGCGATTGCATAGTCATGGTAATGCTTCATTGCTAAAGCGGACAATAGCACAATCGGCTATATTCACATTTATGCCCGTCAAGAACGATAATCTGTTGACTGAAAAAGCAATCGCTATGTTCTTTTCTGTTACTAATTATCGTTCTTGACGGGCATAAATGTGAATATAGCCGCTTCTTACATTAGAAAAATTGTTTCAGCTTCAGGGGGCACAGCCTCTCTTGGGAGGGCGACACCCCCCTTCCCAAACCGATCCCCCATCATTCCGGTTTGTGATTCTGGAGATTTGGCAGCTATGAATTGTGCTTTGGGACTGGTGTGAATTTAACTTAAGTGTAGAAGAAGACGAAGAACGTGAGTGGGTGTAAAGTTGGGGTGAGGTTTGTGGTGATACGTGTTTTTTTTAATTGTTTTTTTTTATCAATACACTTTTACTGACTCTCGCACACTACATGAGTACTTTTTCCACTTTGTATAAGGTGATACATTTTTCATGGTGTTACCTAGGGTCAGAATTTAAATGGTATGTGGAAGAAGGGGAAGAATGTGAGTTGGTATAAAAGTTGGGGGTCAGAGCGGTGTTGTGCATTTTGACTGGTGTTAATTTGGGTCATAATTTAGTATGTGTGTATTGAGCGGGTGCGTCGTCAGCTGTGTCTTTGGGTTCCGATATGTATTGCTTGGTGTGACTTGGGGGTCAGATTTAAGTGGAGTGTATGCATTGTGATTTGGTTCAGAATTTTAGCGGCATTTCTGTGGAGAGAATTGGTGTGGATTTGGGCCAGTTGTTAAGTGTGCACATGAATTGTGAGTGGGTGTGAATATGGGTAAGAATTTAAGTTGTCTGTTTGCATTATCATGTGTATGTGTGGGTTTATAGGGGAGAGTGAATGAAAGGGGTGATGTTGGTGGATTTTCAGCTGAGAGAAAATGAAAGAAGAGAGGAACCTGATAAAGATAGACAAGGACAAGAAAATGTATAGTTGGACATACACAGAAAGGTAACAGATTAACGTGCTCCCATTTCCGCCCCTCTTCATTCTTTCACCCAACCCCCACCCCTCCTAGAAAGATTCGAAGAGAACATGTTTGGAATCCAATTTAGGGTCCTATCACTAGAGAACAGACGACACTTTGCTGTCAAAAGTGCCACCATAATTACCACAAACTTGATTTCAAAGATAGATGCAAAGTGATGCAGCCGAAACAAGATTAGGCCCATAGACTATCCACAATAGTGAGTGGTTTGTCAATTAGTACAAATATTTTATTGTTTGAAAGTCAGACTGCATGTAGCAGACATTTAAATGCTATGAAACAGGTTTTGGTGACTGGCCTCAAGATGAGCTGGGAGGTAAGTGTGACAGCCAGTGAAATGCAGCTTTTTCTTCTTCTTCTACGTTCCCAGGCCATGGGTACGTATGTGTCCGTTTTCCAGTTTTCACTGGTATCCTCGCTGCATTCAGCTGACACATTCCGATTTCAGAGGAGCTCAAAGGAGAAAACTATGGAATATTTTTTGTGGAAAAAAGGCAGGAGAATGGGCCAAAAGCCAGAAAGATAGCAAATGACAAAGCAAGGAAAAAGACAGTCAAAGAGAGAGACAGATTAAATAAAGTTACGAGCACAGAATTTCCAGAAGGTGGGGGAACTATTTGTACGGGGAAAAAACCCTGGTATCCACACATGTGTGTGTGTGTGAGGAATGCAACAATATAGTGTCTTTGTTTGGTTCATTCTTTGGTCATAACTTGGTACTTGGTGTAACATTGGTTTCATATAGCATTCATTTCAGTTTGGTGATGTGTGCTTCCAGGTGGTGTGAAACTGGGTCTTGGGGACTTCATTTTCTACAGCGTGCTGGTCGGTAAAGCCTCCTCCAACGGGGACTGGAACACCACCTTGGCCTGCTTTGTGGCCATTTTGATTGTAAGCCATTCAAATTTGAAACGAGTTTCTTATTACATTTAGTTAACGTAAAGCCTCCTCCAACGGGGACTGGAACACCACCTTGGCCTGCTTTGTGGCCATTTTGATTGTAAGCCATTCAAATTTGAAACGAGTTTCTTATTACATTTAGGTAACGTAAAGCCTCCTCCAACGGGGACTGGAACACCACCTTGGCCTGCTTTGTGGCCATTTTGATTGTAAGCCATTCAAATTTGAAACGAGTTTCTTATTACATTTAGGTAACGTAAAGCCTCCTCCAACGGGGACTGGAACACCACCTTGGCCTGCTTTGTGGCCATTTTGATTGTAAGCCATTCAAATTTGAAACGAGTTTCTTATTACATTTAGGTAATGTAAAGCCTCCTCCAACGGGGACTGGAACACCACCTTGGCCTGCTTTGTGGCCATTTTGATTGTAAGCCATTCAAATTTGAAACGAGTTTCTTATTACATTTAGTTAACGTAAAGCGATACTAGTTAACTGTGATTTCCAACGCGCACACACACATTCTTGCACTTTATTCTGTGTGCATGCTTGTGTGAACATTTGATGATCACTGTGTATAAGTTTATGATGTTTCCAGTTATAGTCCTGCGAATGATTCAGTGGTTAAGGCAATGTGTAAGGCTTTGAGGTTTGATGAGCTCTGTTTCGTTTAAGTACTGAGCTGATCTTGCTTAGATACAGTCTTTTCTATGATATTGGGTTTACACTGCAAAAGTGTAAAAAGTTGACAAAGGATGCTAGAATCCTCCCCAGATTGCAGAAGTGATTTTTTTCCATTGTTGCTGTTTTTCGTGTTTTTTTTAATGAAAACCCTGGAAATAATGTGCTGCCCTGGACCTGAACATACTGTATTTTTCGGACTATAAGGCGATGCTTTTCCCCAGACTGAGACTCCTGCGCCTTATAATGTGACTACTAACATAGTAAGAAACTATAGTAAGAAAATCTGGTTCTGTGTAAAATTTTAGAGGTGTGCCTTATAATGTGTGCTTTATAGTCCAAAAAACACTAGTTATCTGAAATAATCTCATGAATAAATTGCCCTCAATTTGGCTTGCAGGGTCTGTGTTACTCTCTGCTGCTGCTCTGGAAATAATGTGATGTGCTGAGCTTGAAGAGAGTTAAACAAATCTAACGAACCCCCCCCCCCCCCCCCTCCCCCTTGTTTTTCGTTGCAGGGTCTGTGTTTCACTCTGCTGCTGCTCTGGAAATAATGTGATGTGCTGAGCTTGAAGAGAGTTAAGCAAATCTTATGAAACCCCCCCCCCCCCATGTTTTTTGTTGCAGGGTCTGTGTTTCACTCTGCTGCTGCTGGCCATCTTCAAGAAGGCCTTGCCGGCCCTGCCCATCTCCATCACCTTCGGCCTCATCTTCAACTTCGTCACCAGCTCTTTGGTGCGCCCCTTTTGCGACAGCCTGGCCAGCGAGCAGCTCTACATTTAACTCGCAGATGTTAAGGAATAATTATGACTGGCTGTGTGCCAGTGAGATTTAGCTGAGTGCGAATGAACTTTAGCTGGGGGAAAATAAACTTTACCTTGGTGCGAATGAACCTTAGCTGAATGCGAATGAAGTTTATCGTTGATTGAGTTTTAGCTGAATGTGACTGACCCTTATCTGAATGTAACTGAGCTTTGTCTTCAGCAGGACTGCTTTAGCTAAGCACGAATGAGCTTCAGATGGGAAGTGAAACTATAAGTGAAATGACACCCCTTTATTTGTTTATAAGGATTTCAGGTCGGCAGTATTTAGCAATCAGATTTAATATTTACAGAAACTGTTTGCCTGTGTATCCATTTCCAAAATCTGCATATTAAAATAGGATACTCACTTTGATTTGATATGCAGAGCGAATATGATCTTAAATTAAAGTCGGTTTACACATTAATCATTTAATGCTAAAGCATAAAATGTGCAAGGCCACTAAAAGGGAGTTAATAAACCTTTTATCCTTTGAGGGCATTGAGGAAACAATTTGAAAAAATATGAGTGCAATAGTCTCAGATTTTGTGTTCTTTTGGTTTTGTAAACTGGATTAGTATTTCCAAGTCTGTCGTCGTGTACCTTAATTTAAAAACAAAACTGAAAGATGTAAGCAAAACAGCAGACTAAGAGATGCTAGTGTACATTCAGTCATGTGGTAATAGGTTGTTTCTTTTCAGTTTTAGATCTTAGTGGTTGTTCGATTTTGTTTCGGTTTTCTTTCACTCAAGCGTAGAATTGTGATAAGTGCAAAAATTGTTTGGAAAAAGATTGGCTGACATTTTGACATAACATTTTCATTCATGTTCAGAATACATGCCTGCTGATTTTTTAATTTTATTGTTTTTATTTTTCTAGGGGGTTTTCATCAGTCGTGAAGCTCTTGGTAATGTACAATTTTTTTTCTAAGAGTTAGATACAGACTGTTTTTATAAAATCTAATATGTCTCTATCTTTGACTCTGCCTTTTTCCTTGCTTTGTGTCATCTACTATCTCTCTGACTTTTGGCCCACTCTCCTGCCTTTATTCCAAAAAAATCTTCCTTATAGTTTTCTTCTTTGAGCTCCTCTGAAATTGTAATGTGTCGGCTGAATGCAGCGAGGACACCAGTGAAAACTGGAAAAAAGACGTACCCATTGTGGCCCGGGAACACATAATAAGAAGTTCCCTACTAAACTATCAAGAATGTATCTTTATTACGGTTTGATCCAGAATCTAGAGTGTGAAAACTGAGTTCAAGTTAAATAAGATCATACTGGAGTGATTACTATGGACTTTAGTAACAAAATAAAAATCTAACTCCAGTCGTGTATTGCTTCGTGGGTTATTTTTCCTTGGTAGGCAAAGAATCCAGTGGTGCATCGTGTTTCAGCTCCTGTTCATTCAGTTGGCCCTAGGTCCATCGTTATTCAGATGTTACCACCCCCCGTGGGGATACCGGGGGGTCTTTTGTATAAATAGTTCCCCCACCTTCTGGAAGTTCTGTGCTTGTAACTTCCTCTCATCTGTCACTCTCTTTGACTGCCATTATCTTTTCCCTTTGCTTACTGTCATCTACTATCTTTCTGCCTAACCAGTCCATTCTGCCTTTTTTCACGAAACACTTTCAAAAAGATTTCCTCCAGCCAAAGTAGGACTTGCTGGGCCTAACTATTTCTTAGTTAGGCGCATAACCAGCATGACACATCTGCGCTCATGATTAGACAGGAAACTGAGCGATCGAAGAAGAAGAAGAAGATGTTACCATTCCAGTCACTTTGTATCAGATGTTGCTTTGGTTTTGATAAGGTGTGTGTGTGTAAATATGAGTAGATTTCAAAGAAGAGGTAACGATAGTCTTACAGTAGTGTGTGCCTCCCATACACTCGCCCAGAAGAACAATACAATCAGCTGAATTGACCCTGAAGTTTTATTGTCTCAAGACAAGCCAACTATCCGAGGTTAGGTGCACTCGATACTAAGAGGCTCTCCTCATTCAACTGAGTAGATTAGATACCTCAGTTTTTAACCCTTCTAGCGCTATGTATTTTCTGACATTCCTGATTGTCCATTGCATCTCAACCTTCAAGAAAGGAGTAACTATTTTTTCGAATGTGCATGCATTGCTTCAATGGAAGGAACAGTGATATAAGCTCTGAAAGCAGACAAACACATGGCAGGGTACTTGGCAGTGAATGGCTATGCATTTGGTGGGAGTGTAGAGATGTCTTGGGCAAATGTATTCGCCCATGGTACTCTTCTAGAAGAATTAATCTGAAGATAAGTAGACAATATCGAGAAGGTCTCCTGTGTACCTCACAAAATTCCACAGAGGAAAGACAGAAGAACAGTTTCTATCACGGTTCATTTATTTTTAATAATACAGGCGACGAATACAGAGAAGGGAACAGACATGCATTTTTAACCTGGGTGATATGATTTCGAGGAAAAAGCACATTCCAAGAAGAGAGTAGTTAGATTAGTGTCTCATAATGTGACTTATGTTCAGGAAACAGTTTTTGTTTTGAATGTGGAGCTATAAACTGCTGCTAGCTTGCTTTGTTTTGTTTCTGTCTTCATTTTAAATATTTTTCATTTGTGTACAGTAATTATATGATTCTTTTGTATAATGTTTTTGCTTTGTTTTGGAATTATTTCACACAAAAAATAACAAATATTCAAATTGTAAATGCTTAGCTATTAATTTTGGAAGCAGTTGAATTTTGAGATAGTTAAAGTATTACTAGGTGAAACTGCTTTTTTTTTTTTAGACTTTTGCTGAATGGAAAAATACTAACAAAATAAATAAAAATGGGTGGAAAAGTATAAAATGACGAAATGTTTGTTGGCCAGGAAAACACATCTTTTTCATTTATTTACCGCCAGTGTGTTTTGACTTTTGTCCATGGTTTATTGATGTTTGGTAGAAGCAGCACTCCAGACAGTATTTCGTACGTGAGGGACCAATTTAAGGAAACTACTGGTTTATGTTATTGCATTACATCCCTTAAAGACGCTTAAGAGCAAAATGATACGATTCTATCATAATTCTCTGATGCTGATTTTGGACCAGATTCTTATCAGTATTCATTACTGATGTGTAAGAATTTTTAAAATAAATATGTAATAATAATAATAATACTGGTTATTTATAGAGCGCTTAACTCCCTTGCAGGGAGCTCAAAGCGCTGAACAAAGGCAAACATACACATTAAAGACAAGTCAAGAATAATCAACATGAAGACAAGTATCAATGAATATAAACAAAAAAATAAATGAGACTGTTAATACAAAATACATGTATTATTCTCTCTCGCCTCCCTCCCCCTGTACAGTTTTGTTTGATCAGCTCCATTCATTCTTTAGTTTAAATAAATAAAACTATGATAAGAAACAGTGATCAGCTCTTCTTGGTGATTTATTGCTTTTTTGTTGTTGGTTAACTCCTACATTCTATGTTCCTACAGTCTCAGATTATTATGAGACTTCTCAGGAAGTCAATGAATGTGTTTGTCTTTTATTTTCAACAAATGTGCATATCCCATTGCCAAGGTCTTGGTCTGGTTGGAGTTTTGTCTGCATTGTCAGCTTTTTATCTGTGCTGAATGCGTCAAATAAAAACTGTTGGGTTTTGTGGGAATGTGTCTAGATGCTTATGTTGTTGTTGACATACCCTGGCTAAAAGACTCCAGGGATCACCCCAACAGCACCTTAAGCATTTGAACACTATGGTACAAATTGCATTGCATTGCATCAGCTAGGGATGAGAACATTACAAAGTGTGACTGTTTTTGATTACCCCGCCATGTGGCAGCCACACTCTATCTTCAGGGGAAGATGCTTATGATCAATAAATCATTAAAAAAAATGCTGTGTGTGTGTGTGTGAGAGAGAGAGAGAGAGAGAGAGAGAGAGAGAGAGAGAGAAAAATTACAATTAATGCACTATTGGTATTTCAACTGTCAACAAACATCTTATTAGTCCATCTTCTACTGACGGTTCTATTTTTGTTGGAAGTATTCAAACGCAACCGATTTACATTGCAGATCTATTCGCCTACTTTTCGTTTCGCTTCTAGATCTAATAGTTTACTTAGTAATACAGTCGACGACGGATAAGCGAAAGTGCCAGGGGAGATAGACTTTGACTTTCGCTTATCCGAATTTCGCTTATCCGTTGCAACACTTTAGCGAAATTTTTTATACTCCACTTTCGTTTAACCGATGTTACCGTGTGTTCAAAAAGTTCTTGGCCTAGCTTTGAAGGGGTTAAGCTACATAAACAAAATTTAGCACCCTTGTGCAACTACACTGTGATTGATGACATGCAAATTTTGGAAGATGACGTCATCATATTTATTACGTCATTCAGGCCCGGTGCATACTCTGTAAAAGTGGTGAGGCCGACAATAGCATAGTCCTACCTATGACAGCCAAGACTGACAACGACGAGAAAATGTCTGGAAAATGCAGAGACAGCTATTTGCAGCCATAAAGTAACTTAATTTATTCACTTTTTGTAAAACGATTTCATAGCACAAATCGATGGCTTGGAGCAAAAGTCGACTATCTCTAGATAAAACTTAGACACGACATTCTGAGGAAAATGCTACACAAATCTGTGGCACTCAGGGAAAACTAAAAGCATTGAAAATAGCGTGCACTGCACTTCAGCATCAAGTCTTCCAAAGAAGGCTTTTGGCCGGGAAATGAAAATTGCCAGCTCAGAATGCTTGACACGACACACACAAAACGTATCGATTAAATCGTCCAGTTAGTTGGTTAGGTCTACTACAGGTTATACAATATTAATAAAATCTTTATTGCGATTGATTTTCAAGAATTATGAAAATCATGCTAAAACCCAGAGTGATTACATGAATAGGGATTTTACAATTGCTTTTGGTGATGCAGTTTTGGAGAGTTGCTGGCTTTTGGGTAGACTAGTAGTATCAATATTAACACTTGAAAAGCTCTCTTGGTTAGAAGATTGGAGGCAGGGTCAACCATTTGGGCAAGGAATCTCCACAAAATCAATTCCAGTTCCACCGATCAGAACAGCCTCCTTGCTGTGTGGACATAGCTCTCAGAGAGAGAGAGAGAGAGAGAGAGAGAGAGAGAGGTTGAACTGTGCTATCTCTGTAGGGGTCAGTGCGATGCGCCCCCATCTCTACATCAACATAACACTGTGTGTGTCCCCGTAATTGTGTCCCCATCCATATATGTCTCCATACACGCATGTCCCTATATGCCACCATCTCTGTGTCCCATCTCTAGGCCTATATGTCACAGT
This sequence comes from Phymorhynchus buccinoides, assembly GCA_017654935.2. Taxonomy (NCBI): domain Eukaryota; kingdom Metazoa; phylum Mollusca; class Gastropoda; order Neogastropoda; family Raphitomidae; genus Phymorhynchus; species Phymorhynchus buccinoides. Next base: position 40,336,430 of record CM065688.1, read on the forward strand.
GTCAGTGTGTCCCTGTCATTGTGCCCCTTTCTCTGTGTGTTAAGCCCCATGTCTGTATAATTATGACCCCATGCATCATTATATGTTCGCGTCATTGTGTCCCCATGTCTATATCTCACCGCCTCAATGTGACTGTGTCCCCTTCTCTGTGTGTTCGCGTCTCTATATGTCCCTATCTCTATATGCCCCCGTCTCTTCATGTCCCCGCAGATTAGGGTAAGTGTTAGGGGTAAAGATTAGGGGAAGACGGGGTAAAAAGCGCATGGGCGGGTAAGAAGCCCACCCCAATTATCTCATGAAATAAAGAAAATTTCAGTCAAATTTGCCCATGAGACGAATGCTAGACATTAATGCTCGTCTCATGGGCAAAATGAGACTGAAATTTGCTTCATTTCATGAGATAATTGGGGTGGGCTTCTTACCCGCCCATGCGCTTTTTACCCCGTCTTCCCCTAGTGTTTGGGATATTGGTAGGGGTAATGGTAGGGTTACTATAAACAAAGAGACGAAGAGCTAAAAGAGAGGGACACATGGAGACGTGGACATGTAGAAATGTGGACACATAAAGACGTGGGCACATAGAGACTAAATCGGGGACACAGACGAGGGCACAATGCTACGTAATCTCTGTCTGTCTGTCCGTGTCTCTCTTTCAGTGATGTCTTTCTTTCTCTCACATGCACACACTCAAGCCATATCCACACAGTCTCTCTCTCTCTTTCTTTCTGTCTGCCCCCCCCCCCCCCCCCCCCCCACACTCACTGTCGTACACACTGTCTTGCTATATTACACACACATATACAGTATATATACACATGCATGCGCACACACACACATACACGTGTGTGCGTTAGACGGGTTATTTTAATAGCTTTATAAATTTTCTCTGTGGGACAGATATGTCTTTCTCACTTTATTGTTATCTTGTAATATACAACGAATATTCTCCATTACTCATATTTACGCAATCAGTTAGGCCTGCTTGGAAACTTGTATGATACTAATAAATCTAGTTTTGAAATATAATATCAATATGAACTTGTAATAAACAACGAATATTCTCCATTACTCATATTTACGCAATCAGTTAGGCCTGCTTGGAAACATGTATCATACTAACAAATCTAGTTTTGAAATATAATATCAATATGTGTATGTCCCTTAACTGAAGGTAGGTTACAAAACCTCGTTGTCAGAACTACTGAGATCCAAACTGTAAACTTCATAATATAAAAGAATCCATGGCGAGTATTACTGAGAGGTACTAGATATCCTTACACTAGGCAGGTAATACTCAGCAAATCAATTACACACACACACACACACACACACACAACCCCCCCCCCCCCCCCACACACACACACAACAACAACAACCCCACACCCATCAATTATGCACAGAACAAGTTATAAAGAACACGTTTTTATTGACACTGCCCCCCCCCCCCCTTCATCCTCACCCCTACCCCACCCCTACCCCCCTACCTACCCCTACCCCCTGCCTGACATCAGGTTCAGGAGAAGACTGAGTTGCTGCAAGAAACTTGGCATTGACACATTGCAGTATAATGGAGTTGATATTCCATCAAAATCTTTCACATTGGCATATTGCTGTTTAATAGAGTGTATGCTTTTATCAGTTCCTTGGCACAGGCACTTTGCTGTAAACCGAAACTGATATTTCAGGCACAACTTTTTGATGAATATCTGATGATACCTCTGCATCACACCTTTTTTTTTTAGGGTGGAGTCTCGTGCAAAGATCATTTTGTCTCTACTGTGTGTATAAAATATAATAATAGAATGATATTACCCTTCCGATGATAAGGGGAAAACAGGGAGTAAAGGAGACCACATGTAGGCTGTTGCTGCAGAACCCAGCCATGGCAAAAACTGTCAGGGGCCGATCGGGGGGAGGGGAGGTTCCTGGGTTTCTGGAATCGCCCCTCCCCCCCTCCCCGCTCTGCCCCAAGCATGTAGGAAAATTGCTAAATTTTTGCTTTAATACTATAGATCACTGAATTGCACACATTTACGGGGCTTCGCCCCCTGGGCCCCCACAAGGCCACTACGCCTTAACCCTTTCACCGCCAACCATATTTCAACCCAACATTCCCATAAAGTGTACCTGTGTAGAGAACAAAATCCATCTGCAGTATTGGGGATTCTTCTGTGACGTATATAAAATAAGGTCTATCCTTACTTCCCCAAACTAAGACAATAGGGTGTTTGGATAATGGACCCCAATTTGATGCCTTTTAGTGACATGGGTGTTAAATCACTGTGGTGCTAAAATGCGACTTTGGCTGTGAAAGGGTTAACCCAGGACATATGCAGCTCCCTGGACTCCTGGGTTTGCGCGCGCGCGCGCGTGCGTGCGTGTGTGTGTGCGCGCGTGTGTGTGATGTGTGCGCGCGCGCGTATGCATGCATGGGTGCGTGCATACGTGTAGCCTACGTGTGTGCACGCACGCACCCGTGCGTGTGTGTGTCCAATGTATGTCAATACAAATTCTTATAGTTAAGCTGACAACAATAAATTGGTTCCAGTCCAGTCCAGTGTGTGTGTGAATCAGAATCAGAATCAGAATCAATGTTTATTGCCCTTTAAAACCAATACAAGGTTTTATATGACACTAATAAATATTATAGCAATAACGGTAATAATAACAGTATAAAGTTTTAATTACGTAACATTTTTGTTAAAAACCTCTTCTTTTCCCCCTTTCTTTGTACTGGTTGCGCTACTACTTGAGGCAATTGATTGAGACAATTGTGTGTGTGTGTGTGTGTGTGTGTGCGTGTGCGTGCGTGCGCGTGCGTGCGTGTGCGTGTGTGTGCTTGCGTGTGTGTGTGTGCTTCTCTGTGTGTGTGTGTGTGTGTGTGTGTGTGTGTGTGTGTGTGTGTGAGTGGAAGGGGGAGGGGGAGAAAACAGTGAGATGTGTGTGGGGTGGGTGGGTGGGGGGTGGACAATAGACCTTTATTTTGCCATATCCAGCTAGCGAAGCCCTTTGTGGGTCCAAACCCCGACCGGCACAGCTTCCGTTCATTTACTATTAGTTTGAGCTATTGCCCCCTCGTTAAAAATTAGAAAGATAAGCTGTTGAGCCCCTTCTTGAAAGATGCCAAGGAGGGAGCTGTTCCTAAAGTTTCCAGGATTCCAACTCTTCTCTCCAGACTACCCTCCATCTCTCCCGAAATAGGCCCAATGGCTGTGTCAGCACAAATGAGAAACAGACAGGTAGAGATAGAGATAAAGAAAGATACAGAGGCAGATTAATATAACTCAATAATTATGTTTGTGTGCGTGTGTCAGTGTGTGTGTGTGTGTGTGCGCGTGTGCGTGCGCGTGTGTGTGGCGTGTGCGTGCGTGGTTGTGTGTATTGCAGGCAGCTGATTCCTAACCAACCTCAGTACGTTATGCATTCACTGGTATATCAACTGTCCGTTTTCAATATGTTTATATTCTTTGAACACTCTATCCAACTGTACTCTAGCGTGGAAGTTTTATTGCGTCATGCTGAACATTAATAGGCCTAAAGCATTAGGGGAGCAGGTCAGAAGTAGATCTAGAAGCGAAACGAAAAGTAGGCGTAAGTTTATGTAGTGTGATACGGTTGCGTTTGAATACGTTACTATAAATAGAAATATAATGATATGTATGGCTCACAATTAATATTACTTGATAGATAAATATCAATAGGATATAAATTTGAAGTCTCAGTTTTCAATTTGTACACCTTTTAAAAATAAATGAAATCTATTTCAACTATTAAAAAGATCAATATTTATTATTTAACAAGAATGAATTTCAAGAATAGATCTACATTCAAAATAAAGGGGGAGCTTACTGTCTCGAGCAGTGAATAATGTTATATCCCTTTGTGGGAACGAAATACTTCATTTTTAAAACTTCAAGTTCGTATTATTGTACCCTAATTGGAGGTTAATAATAGTAATACTACATTCAGCAAAAACTCAATGACAATGGAACATAGTCCCCTGTGGGTTGTACCTAGAATACTTTTTTTATGTGTGTCTGTGCGCGCGCGCGTGTGTGATGAGGGTTATGACGATGTTTGTATAAATCTACTTCCTGTTTGCTTCCTTTAGTAGAATCTATGTTCAACGGAAATCTGAACATTTTCAAGCGAAAAACGTAAGTAGTTTTTAACACAAAACAATAATCAACAGTTTTACATCAAAAGCTGATTTTTTTTTAAAAATCCGTTTGAAACATTAACTTTGTGTGTTACGTTTTTGTTATTAGTTTAGTTATCATTATGATTATTCTAATTTTGGAAAGTGAAAGTTATGTAGATCTACACCTGATTCAGTGATTGACTCAGTAATAATTAACTCATTCAGTCATTGAGTAGAGTAACAAGAAACAGATGGACTTTATTCATCAAAGTTAGAACATTTTACAATCATTTGTGGATCTTTCATTTTTTGTCAAGTAGATTTTTGAACAAATTTAGATTAGGTGCAAGTTTGGTATTAATAAGAATTATAATAGATCATATGTGACTATGTCACCATATCTCACGATCTCAGCTGGGACACCCACATCAATAATGTTGTAAACAAGGCCAACAAGACCTTTGGCTTCCTTCGACGGAATTTAAAAGTGGGTTCCATCGCCGTGACGGAAACAGCGTACAACTACAACTTTGTTGTTTGTACAAGGCCTTGGTACGACCCACTCTTGAGTATGACGCACCCGCCTGGGACCCATACCAAAGACAGTATCTTTGCCCATACACTGCCAAGAATATCGGCAAGCTAGAGAAAGTGCAACGTCATGCAGCTCGATGGGTAGTGAACCGCCATCGACAAACATTGAGCGTGGACAACATGATGTCTGAGCTGCACTGGGACCCACTGAAACTGTGAAAGACATGACGATTGGCAAGGCTGCATATGCCACCTTCTTCAAGTACCATCATGGAGAGGTGGCCATCAACACCCAGCACAGGCCTGTCCCCTCATCCACCATCACGCCAGACAAGACTGTCACACACAGCAGCATAAGTATCTTCTTTCGGCAACAAAGACAAATGACAGGAAGTTTTATTTATCCCCCCTGAGGGCTGTGTGTGAGTGGAACAGCCTTCCACCAGAGGCATTAACATCTGCCTCAGTGGAGGTCTTCAAATCCCTTTCTCCGTATGACATGTTTTTACAAGCTTTCACTATTTTTGTTGCTCTTCTTTAATTTTTTTTCTAGCTGAACTGAGTGCTTTTTCATTTAAAACAAGGGTACCAAATACTATTTCCATATTTTAGATGTGGCCTAACTAATGCTTTGTACAATTTAACAAAAGTATTTTTGTCCAGAGTCAACAAAATCAGATTACATAATCATGTATCTCTCCCTCACATTCTCTCTTGTCTGCTCTCCCCTTTTTTTAGCTTTAAAATTCATAAATATGATTTGGTGTGGCTCTTTTATCAGTAACCCATAACCCATTTATTACAAGTGCTAGCAAGCGTATGTGTGTGTGGGGGGGGGGGGGGAGGGGGGGAGGGGGAGGTTACTATGGGTATGGGTGTCTGTTGGTGTATGTATATATATAATTATGTGTTCATGTGTGTGTATATGTGTGTGTGTATGTGCGTGCGTGCGTGCATGTGTGTGTGTGTGTGTGTGTGTGTGTGTGTGTGTGTGTGTGTGTGTGTGTGACTCAATTTAACGTCCTTCCACTAAAAGTGATTCAGACAAAATTATATTGTGTTGTGAGGTTGGTGTGGTGAGTGTATGTGCATGTGCCTGTGATTGTGTGTATGCATTAAAGTAAGTAACAGGATATCTATGCAGGCTTAATCATAACTCTCTCCACCCCCACCTCATTAAAATGTTAAACGGACACTTAAAGAATATAACCGAACTTTCAGCAATGAACAATGTTAAAGATACATACTAAGTGAACTACTTAATAAACATTTACAAATAGAATCAAGAATAGAATAATTGTTTAGAATACTGGGTAGAGACAATGGTGTCGATCCATCAGTAAAACCGTCAATACCCGAATTCTGGAAAAGTTCTCTTGCTTTAGGACAATGAATCAGTAAATGACTGACACTCAATGATTCACCACATATACATTTAACATTATTGCAATATTTGGTTTTGAATGAATTCAACCGAAGTCTATGGATTAGACTTTCAATCTCCCTGGACGAGAAAGTAACGCGTTTTTGTAATGTTTTCCCGTTGCATCTATCATTACATTTAATACAGTTATTATAATATTGAACGTCTGAGTTCATCAATAAAGTTTTGACATTTTCTTGAGATGTTTTGTTTATAAAATGAGAAACATTCTGTTAGATCTAAAAGAACATTGATTGATACAGCGTCATTAATATTTTGAGCTGCCTTTTTTGCAGCTTGGTCTACCCGTTCATTTGCTGATATTCCACAGTGAGAAGGGCACCCAACAAAAAGTAACAGTAATGCCTTTCAAAGAAAGAAGGTGTATTATATGATTAATTTCGATTACCATGTCAAGTCGTATACATGAATTGGGAGACTTAATAGCATACATTGCTGCTTTAGAATCAGCACATATTAAGATTTGATTTATTTATAGGAAAGCTTAGAATGGAATCCAAAGATTGAAGTATAGCAAGTAATTCAGCGCTAAACATAGACAACTTTTTACCAAGATAGTGTGTGTGTGTGTGTGTGTGTGTGTGTGTGTGTGTGTGGGTGTAAGTGTGTGTGTGTGTGTGTGTGTTGGCAAATATTTGTAGATTTGTTGTTCTTGTGATTTGGGCACCGCTGCCATGCTTAAACTGTTGTTGACTTGAGAAAGATTAATAAATTAAAAAATTGTGCCTTTTAAGGTGAGCCCCGGGTGTTGTGGAGTTTTGATCTAATCAGATTCTCTCTTAGGCAGGCGACAGACTATGCGACTGCCTCATATGACTCGATCATGTCGTGACGTAGATCAAATTTTGTTTCCCGCACAGAAGAGGTCACAAGCCATCTGACCCGATCAGTGAAATTTAGAACCCGCCCTATTCGGCCCTGTCACCTGACTGGGCCCGACTGAGTCAGACTGATCGAGCAGGATGGTATGCAAATGAGGTGAAACGTCACGATCTGATCGAGTCACATGAGGCAGTCACATAGTCTGTCGCCGGCTTTAGTCTTACACTCAGACACACACCTACACGTGTGCATACACCTTTATACCAACACACGCCCCCCTACCCCTGCACATGCACCCACACACAAGACTGCGAGCATGCAGGCACACCGATTGACACCAAGTTTAACTGAGCAAAATAGGATATAGAATTCTGCTAGGGGAGTGAGCCTACTGAGTATTGATGGCTCTGACAGCAGAGGGGTAAAAGCTGTTCTTCAGGCGGTTAGATTTGCACTTAAAAGAACAGAACCTTTTACCAGAAGGGAGAGATTGAAACAGATGGTTGGCTGGGTGTGTGCTATCATATATGATGAATTTAGCTTTGCGTCTTATGCGCACACTATGGATGTTATCTAGGGATGGCAGTTTGTGACCTACGATTTTTTAGGCTGTCTTGATGACTTGATGGATCGAGTTTCCTTTTATCTTTAGCTGAAGCTGATCCATACCAGACAGATATTGAAAAACTGAGTATGCTTTCGATGACAGATCGATAGAACTGTGTCAAGACTGCTGTTCTTATCCTAAATTTCTTGAGCTGTCTTAGAAAACATAGTCTCTGCTGTGCTTTTTTGCAGGATGATGTGATGTTGACTTCCCAGCTTAATTAATGTATTTGAAATATGCACACCTAGGAATTTAAATGATTCTACTTGCTCAACTACCTGACCTTTAACAGATAATGCTGGGAGAGGAGTTTTCTTTTTCCTGAAATCAACTATCATTTCTTTAGTTTTGGAAACACTGAGCTCAAGATTGTTTGTGGCACACCAGTCAACCATCTTTTCAACTTCATCCCAGTACCCTGGCGGCCTGCCTTATTGCCATTTGTAACGGCGGATATTTTTGCTATTTGAAAGAAAACATGATGGCAAGCTTCATTAATACATGGGGTCAGATTGTATTCAAACTTCAAGTAAAAGTGTATGAATTATGGTAACTAAGTACTGCTTGTGTGAACCGTACTCTCCCCCTTCCTATAGTAGCCTGCTAGGTATTTAAATATATTTAATTTATAATATAAAAAGAAATTGAAACAAGTGTTTGCATACTCATGATACTGCAGATCAGAACAAGAAAGTCCTGAAGAGGAGACTAGTATTTTAAGCAAAGCGTGCGCACACAGCATTGTCAAGTCCACTGGAGGGCTTCAGCATGGCAGAGGGGGTGATATCCAGCTCCCCTACTCACCTTCTCGCCAGAGGGGACGGTGATGGTAATGATCGTGACGTGGACACCTCGTTTGAAAACCAGATGGTAAGCCGTGTTAATTGATGATGTTCAGTGTTAGTGTATGCTGTAGTACATCTCTCTCTCTCTCTCTCTCTCTCTCTCTCTCTCTCTCTCTCTCTCTCTCTCTCTCTCTCTCTCTCTCTCTCTCTCTCTCTCTCTCTCTCTCTCTCTCTCTAAATAATTGTACTAATAACTTTACACTTTTAATGGATGAAATTTCTTTAATATCTAATGAGACTTGCTTGTTAGGTGACTTCAATATCGATTTACTAAAACCGAACCAAACATGGAAGCGTTCCTTTGAATTATCCCTTTTGACTCAAGTTATTGACAAGCCTACAAGAATTACAGCTAATTCCCAAACCCTGATCGATCATATTTACACATCCCAACCAGAATATTTAGTCGAAGTCTGCTCACCTAGTTTTTATTGCAGCGATCATCTCCCTGTCTGCTTCACGTGGTCAAAAAAGGGTGTCAAAATTCCAAAACACTGTCATACATTCATAACATATAGAAACTTTTCTAACTTTGATGCTGACCAATTCCTAGTTGATCTTAATAACTCGTTTTTGTCTTTGGTATATCAATTCACGAATCCAGATGAAGCCTTTGAAATATTCTACCACAACTTTTTAAATGTCTATAATAAACATGCGCCATTAAAAACCAAACGTGTAAAAAATACCCCCCAAAAGCCATGGTTAACGGATAATGTAAGACAAGCTATGAATGTAAGAGACTCACTTTTTGCTATGGGGGATGAGGGAGGTGCTCGCAAGCAAATAAATTATGTAAATCACTTGAAGAGAAAGTCAAAAAGCAATTATTTTCAAGACTTAATAACTAACAAATCAGACAGTAGATCCATATGGTCAGCCATTAACCAGCTAAATAACAAAAAAATCCAGTTCACAAAAATGTTTTACAAATGAACTATCTCCAGAAACCTTTAACGTTTATTTCTCTGAAATAGCCAACACTATTATACAAAACAATAGATCCGAGGAACATGATCTTAAATATCTTCATGACTTTTGTTTGTGTAAAGAAATTTCATCCGAACTAACTATACCTTATTTAACGGTATACGAAGTCTTTAATTATCTTGTTCATTTAAAACAAACTAACACCAGAGGCCTAGACGACATAGATGGCAAAATTCTTAAACTATCAGCTCCAGTCATATCCAAATCACTCACTTACATATATAATTTGTGCATTTCTAAAAACCATTTTCTTAAAGCTTTTAAGACAGCGAGAATCACACCCATATTTAAATTAGGAGATCGTTCTGACCCTTGTAATTATAGACCCATTTCCATCGTGTCTGTCTTATCAAAACCATTAGAAAGTCACATGAACAAACACATCCTTAATCATTTTGACCACTTTCATCTTTTCCATCCGTGTCAGTCTGGTTTTCGAACGAAACACTCTTGTCAAACAGCTCTTACAACTCTTGTTGATAAATGGCTTACTAATATCAATAATAATGAAATAACTGGTGCTCTAATAGTTGACTTTGTTAAAGCATTTGATGTTGTAGACCATTCTCTTCTGCTTAAAAAACTAACATTATATGGATTGTCTTGTAATACAATAGAACTTATATCATCATTTTTAATGGAGAGGAAACAGGTGGTGGCTGTTAACGGCCACGTGTCTTCATCTAGAACAACAAAGTATGGCATTCCTCAGGGTTCCGTCTTAGGACCTTTGCTTTTCTCCGTTTATATCAACGATTTGCCTCTAGTTCTAAGTACGTTGTGCGAGTTGTTTGCTGACGATACAACGTTACACACTAATCACTCTAACTTAAGTAGCATTACGAAATTTACAGAACAGCATTAACGAACTCATAAACTGGGCAGAATAAAACCACATGAGCCTGCATCCTATAAAAACTAAATTTATGATGGTAACAACTAGACAAAAACGTCAGAATCTTCCTCTCGGCTCTTTAACTCTCTCTATTAATGGTAACATTGTTGAAGAAGTAAGCAGTCATAAAATACTTGGCGTTGTCATTGACAATAATCTTTCTTGGTCAGATCATGTATCTAAGGTATGTAAGTCTGTTTCAAAAAAGATCTATCAGTTGTCCAAAATAAAACACTTCCTAAACCTCCACTCACTTAAGATATTCTTTCACTCGTTTATTGAATCCCACATTAACTATGCTTCAACTATCTGGGATGGTGCAAGTGACAATACTTTGAAATCCCTCTCTAGTCTTCATAGACGGGCATTAAAGTTAGTTCTTCTTAAATCTTTTACATTAACAGCTAATGATTACAAAGCCTTGGACATACTACCTTTCAAGTTAAAACTAAAATTCAACAAAGCTGTTTTCATGTTCAAAATTTTATCAGGCAATGCCCCACCATCACTTACCAATAGGTTTGTTGTCAATGATCAACGCCATGTTCACAAACTCATGCTGCCTTTGCCTAGAATCGACCTTTTCAAAACATGTTTAGCTTATTCTGGCGGGGCCTTGTGGAATGCCATATTAGGCAATCTCGCAATTGAAACAAGCTTTAATTCTTTAAAAAACACCTATCGAACATTTCTAATGACCGAATTTTATAATTCAATTCTATAACATGTTGTTCATATTATTAAACCTTCTCCCAGACTCCACCACCTGTTTCCTCAAGATACCCGATGTGAATGTAACTTTGCTTTTGTCCTGTTTACTTCTTGACAGGAATTTGCGCGCACGCGCGTGTGTGTGTGTGTGTGTGTGTGTGTGTGTGTGTGTGTGTGTGTGTGTGTGTGTGTGTGTGTGTGTGTGTGTGAAAGAGAGAGACAGAGAGGTAGAGAGGGAGAGAGAGAGAGGGAGAGAGAAATAAAATGTGTGTGTATGTGTGTGTGCATGTGTGTGTGTGTGTGCGTGTGCGTGCGTGTGCGTGTGCGTGCATTTGTAACGTGCTTGCGTGTGTGTGTGTGCGTGCTTCTAATGGGTAACTTTAATTTCAATGTGTTTGATGTTTTTTTTCATGGTTATTTGATAAGTATGAATTGTGTATGTGCATGCTTTTTCACTTTCATTCTTTTTTTAAATGTTACATTTATTGTTAATGGTGGTTATTGTTTTTTCTTCTCCTTTTTCATTTTTTATGAGGGCTGGATGTAAACAAGTGTGTATAGTGGTTAGTCTTTTCCCTCAATAAAAAAGGTTCCTTCGTTCGTTCGTTCGTTCTCTCTCTGTCAATATTTTGTTGGATAACTCTGTCTCCATCACTCATTCACTGACACTGACAGTATAGTATATTATTCAACTATGTTATGTTATACATCCCATGTAAGCCAGTAACATGTAAATATGTATTGTTTGTATTTTTAAACACACACTGACAAAGGCTGTAGTATTAACCAAGTGCTTTAAAAAGAATGGTTTACAAGTAAAACACAGCTAAATAATTGCTGTTTTGCAATTGACGGAAGTTCATGCTGCATAGTGCTCAACACTTTTAAAGACCCACCAGATCACTTGTCAAAATCACGGGTTTCACATGTTTTCCCTCTTATAGCTGGTAAGCAATCTTCTTTTGACCAGGTTTGACTCCCATACACATGCCCCAAATTCAAAACGAAACATCATTTTAAAGAGCAGCCTCAATTTGAAGTTGGGGGCATTTGTATGTGGGTCACAACTACCCAGAAAAAAACCAAGGGACTTATTCGTGGTGGGTCAGTGTGTCTCTAAGCAACACATTTGATTGTCCAGTGAAATGACTTTTTTTAATTAGATGGCCAGGTCATTATATTAATTTACATGTAAAACTTTCAAACACGAAATGGCCATGAACTTTCAGAAATGACATGGCCAAGTTATTACACATCTAAAAACTGCAGATAAATATGAGACAGCCAGCCAAGTCATTATACTACATTTAAAAACTTTCAGGTATCAGAGATATGAGATGGTTTGATAATTACACTACATCTAAAACTTTCAGATTCACAATACTACTGGCCAGGTTATACTGCATATCAATTTCTCTGAGTCAAGGTGGCCAGTCATTATCATGGGTGAAAGTAGTTCAGGAGTATTCCTGAAATCAGGACAAAAAGTTGACAAAACCGAGTCTTGAGGATTAGCCATATTGTCATCCGGAACCACGGTCTTATACAATCAAACATTTCTGCCAACATTGATGGCAGATTAAAACAAGATGATAGACACGCAAGTCTAACCCCACACCTCCCATTCTGTATGTACAGACACACATTGGAAATTATTTTTAATGTGGCCATCACTTCAGGAATGGGAAGCGTCAGAGAACATTGAAATGTGTCATTTGAGGATTGAGAGAATGTTTTACTTACACCAATGATTAATGATTATACTACATAAATATTTCAAAACTTTCAGATATGAGACGCCCCTGTCATTACACATACAACATTTAAAACTTTCATATAGGATATTTATATTACACTACATCTAAAACTTGCAGGCTTGAGACGGCCTGGCCATTATGCTGCATAAACATTGTCCCAGGTTCGAGACGGCAAGGGGGCCAACTCCAACAACAACATGGGCGACGACATCAACGTGGAGATCCGCGACCCCAACAGCCAGCCCCTCAGCATGCAGCCCGCCGCCACCACCACCACCCAGAGACAGGGGGCCAGGGGCAGTGGGCCGCGGAGGGAGCTCAGCCAGGAGGAGGTAGAGGAGGAGGAGGAAGAGACGCTTCTGTACGGGGCCAAGCACGTCATCATGCTGTTCATCCCCGTCACCCTGTGCATGGCCGTGGTGGTGGCCACCACCAGCTCCATCAGCTTCTACACCTCGACCACCGTCTACCTGTCAGTACACTTTGCGTTTTGTTTTGTTTTGGGGTGGCGGTATGTGTTGTGGTGTATCATTTGTTTAACCATATTTTACGGACTGTATGACAATACCTTTTTTTACCCCCAGACTGATGCCACACTGCATACGATTCGATCCCAATGCGATCCGATTGTGACCATGTCAGTGAGTCACGATTCACAGTGAAATACTTCCGTATCTAAAAAAATAATCCTATGTTTGCTCACTACGCTGAAGTAGACCCCAATAAACGAATCAAATAAAATGTCTGATACAACAATACAGATAATGATCAGATTTGTGTACGGGGGACTGCACATGCACTGAACATAACTAGTAGTAGTATTTCATCAGATTATTTTAGACAGTAGAATTTCACGAGAATCATCCTTCACATCCTTCATGGGATCATTTGGATAATTTGAATGTAGAAGATTGTTGGAACAATATTAAAGATAGGATCCATTTATTAATGCATCAACACATTCGAAAAATGAAGACTAATTGTAACAAAAATAAAAAAGGTAAACATAAACCTTACTGGATGTCCATAAATTTAAGAAAAAGTGTTAAAAAGAAATATAGAATATATAGAAGATACTTAGAAAAAGGTAAATCCAAGGCTTGCAAACAGTATCTAAAGTATGTTAAAATAAGAGATTCTTCTTGCAAGCAATTCAGGAAGGAAAGAAAAGCTCATGAAAAAAATATTGCCAAGAATAGTAAATCCAAACCTAAACTTTTTTGGAAATACATAAATTCCAAATTGAAAATTAATACAGGCATTGGCCCTCTAAAAGATCAAAATGGAGACATAAAGACATCAGATGAGGATAAAACTAATATACTGAATGATTACTTTGCAAGTGTCTTTACTAGAGAAGATACAGAAACATTACCACAAATGAAAAGTGAATCACAGCCAAAAGCTAACTGTGCACAAATTATAGTCACCGTAGAAGCTGTTAAAAGTAAGCTTAAGCAGCTAGACACTAATAAGGCCCAAGGTCCTGATAAAATACCAGCTAAGACATTAAAAGAACTAAGTGAGGAATTAGCATTACCATTAACCATATTGTTTAATAAAAGTTTAGAAACAGGTGATCTTCCTATGGACTGGAAGAGAGCAGAAGTAACTGCAATTTATAAAAAAGGGACTAAGGCAGATCCGGGAAATTACAGGCCTGTCAGATTAACAACCATAGTGTGTAAACTACTAGAGCAGTTTATAAGGGATACAGTGGTTAAATATATGAATGACTTTAACTTATACTCTGACTGCCAGCATGGGTTTAGATCTGGCAGATCCTGTATGTCCCAACTAGTTGATGTAATGAATGATTTTACAAAACTAATTGATGAAAAGGAAGCATTTGATGTAGTGTACCTCGATTTTAGAAAGGCTTTCGATTCAGTTCCACACGAGATTTATTATTTAAACTTCAGGCCAATGGTATTGCTGGTAACACATTAAACTGGATAAGAAACTTTTTGACAGGCAGAACTCAGAGAGTACGGGTAGGTGATAAGTTATCAAACGGCATAGAAGTTTTGAGTGGCATCCCACAAGGGAGCATTCTTGGCCCGATTCTTTTTACAGTTTTTATTAACTACCTACCTGACGAAGTACAAAGTGTCTGTAAAATCTTTGCAGACGACACAGAAATATACAACTAATCTAAAAATTATAATAAATTACAAAATGACATTAACAAACTTATTGACTGGTCTGCAAAGTGGAATCTTTACTTCAACGTCATGTATTTGGGCCTAAACAATCCTCAAACAGAGTACGAAATAACACATGGTAACGACAGACACGTTTTGGAATCTTGAGAAGAAAAGGATCTTGGAGTGATTTTTTTAATCCAAAACTGAAATTTGATAAGCATATAACATCCGCAATTAATAAAGCAAACAAAATGTTAGGATTAATAAGGAGGACTTTTATAGGACTAAATGGAGAGGTGTTTGTAAATCTGTATAAAAGTTTGGTGAGACCCCATTTGGAATATGGCAATTTAATTTGGAATCCTTTCCTAAAAAGACAGTCTCAGGCTATCGAACATGTTCAAAGGAGAGCAACCAAACTAGTAAAAGCCTTACGAAATTTAGATTATGGTGACAGGTTAGATAAACTGAATTTACCATCCCTAAAATATCGGCGACTACGTGGTGATTTGATAAATGTTTATAAAAATGTTCACAGTTCTGATATTACTAACAAACATTTGTTACAACTTTCTAACTACTCAAAAGCTAGGATTAATTATTTGAAACTACTAACCCAATACAGCAGAACTAACATTAGAAAGAATTTCTTTAGTAACAGAGTCACTAAATACTGGAATTCTCTTCCAGCACATATTAAATTGGCACCTAACCGTAATCAGTTCAAAAACCTCCTCGATAAAGACCCCAAGAATCAACAATTGAAATGTGTATATGATTAACACATCTTAAAGCGTCCTAGTCATGCCAATCATGAAAAATAATACAAATAATCAGAAAGGACACATTAAGAGGCCGCGAGGCCTATTTGTCCTCATTCTCTGACCTGACCTGACCAAATGTCACAATCGGATTGAATCGTATGCAGTAAGGCTGGCCCTTTAGGTGTTTTGTTTTTGCTGTTGTTGTTTTCTTGGGTGTGGGTGGGTGTGGTGTGGTTTGGTGTGTCATTTGTTTACCATGTTTTTTTGGACTATGTGGAGACTGATTTTACTCAGACTGATACCCCTGCGTCTTATAATCCGGCTTTGTAATGTAAAGAAACATATAACATCTGCATTCAGTGTAAAGAATTATTGGGATGCCTTATAATAATAAGCTTCACCTTATACTTTTTATAGTCTGAAAAATATAGTAGTTGTTTTCTATGCAGAAGGGTGATGAAAAATGGAGTCATGATTTTTCTTTAAAAAGAAAAAAAAGAGAGTGAAATTGGGAATTTTAAAATGTTTGAAGAAGAAAGAGATTAAATTAAAATTTGGGAGGTAAATTTGCATGGACTGTGAGTGCCAAAGGTTAAAAAAAACAACCCTGCTAGAAATGATGGTTTCCTTTTCTTGATTTTAACTTAATACAGTAAAAAAACAAAAACAACTAAAGAGATGTATACGGTAATTTTTTCATGATGTGTAGCGATATTCTGTGATATGGTGGTCTTGGTTGATAATTGTAGTCTTGGTTTGAATGCTCATAATCTGATCCCATGTATCTTAATGTTACTATCTTAATATTAGGCCTATGTTATTATGCTTCTGTTGATTGTGTTGTTGATTGCTTTAAATAATTATGTTCCTAATTTAATCCCATGAGTCTTAATGTTATCGTGCTTTCTGCGATTGTTTTGTGATATGTTTTTTAAATGATTTGATGTTGCACCTGAATGTAATTTCTCTGTTGAGATAATAAAGTATACTTGACTTGACTTGACTTGACCTTTTGTTTTCACTTTTGTGTTTGAGACAGTCATGATTTGGATATGATAGCATTACAAATGGTTAAATAAAGAGATTCGTTACAAATATTATTTAAAAATATTTTGATGCTACCCGAGAATATTTGAAGTAATTCATAAAATATTTTTCTTTCGTCAATGCAAGGTGGAACCATAGTTCCTTATTTTTCCTTTTAGAACATTTTTAATTGAAAAATGCATTTTTTTAAATTCTTGTTATCGAAGATGTAGTTTTAGCTTTGTTACTTTTTTTATCTGAAGTTTTAGTTTTGTTATTCAATCCTTGAAAGTTTGTAATAATTCATTATTATAATCATCATTTTACTTTAGTTCTACCAGTGGTGAAGTTTCATCTCTTTTCATGATTTTTAAGTCGAATAAGGATAGAACAGTACACATTCATTATGTTAAACAAATTCTCAATGTGGATTTATTTCTTCCAACCTAGATGAAAAGAAAAATCTTCTGATTGTGTTTTTGTTATTGTAAATAACAAGGTTATTGTTCTGCTCAGTAAGCTTTTGAAAAAAACACCCTAAAAAATCATAGGTCACAAACTGCCATCCCAAGATAACATCTATAGTGTGTGCATACGACGCAAAGCTAAATCCATCATATCTGATAGCACACACCCAGCCAACCATCTGTTTCAATCTCTCCCTTCTGGTAAAAGGTTCTGTTCTTTTAAGTGCAAATTTAACCGCCTGAAGAACAGCTTTTACCCATCTGCTGTCAGAGCCATCAATACTCAGTAGGCTCACTCTCCTATGGGAATTCTTTATCCTATTTTGCTGAGACTTGTGTCAATCGGTGCGTCTGCATGCTCGAGGTCTTGTGTGAGTGAGTGAGTGTGTGTGTGTGTGTGTGTGTGTGTGTGTGCGTGTGCGTGTGCGTGCGTGCGTGTGCGTGTGCGTGTACGTGTGTGTGTGCGTGTGCGTGCGTGCGTGTGCGTGCGTGCGTGTGCGGAGGTGGGGCATGTGTTGGTATAAATGTGTATGCACACGTGTATGTGTGTGTGTTCGTGTATGTGTAGGTGTGCGTCTGAGAGAAAGAGAGAATCTGAGGGAGAGACTGATATATGATGATGTAATCTGATTTTGTTAAAAAAAAATCTCTTATATTGGTTGTCCATCAATGTGCATGCTTTCGTTGTTGTTGGATTGTGTCTTGTGCAAAACCGAAACGATTTCCTTTGTATTTTGATGCATTGGCTGATTAAAGAATCTTCAATCTTGAACAAGAAAAAAATATATGTTGCAGGCTCTACACACCATTCCATGAAGAGACAGACAACCCAGTAACCAAAGCATGGATGGCTATCACCAATTCGGTCATTATTCTGGGTGTGATCGTCGGCATGACCATTATTCTGTTTCTCCTCTACAAATTTAAGTGTTACAAGGTAGGAGGCCCTGTCTCTGATCATCGTAATGTGTGTGAAAAAAAGAGGGTAATAATATGCAACGGCTATTTACACGCACGCACGCATAAACGCACACACACACACACCAACTTTAAAAAAATAAAAAATGCATGCATACAGGGTATATTTATTTAGATATTGATTGAAAAAGTTGTAGTCATTTTTCAAAATCTAATTGTGTCATGTGATGTGTGTATCACTATCAGTTAAAAACAAGTTGATTGTTTTAAAAGGTATGTAAATATGTTGTGGAGATGATAGTCTTTTAGTCATTTTTGTATATGTATAATGTTCATTATTGTCATAACAAATGTGCAGATACTGATGGTAATAAAAAACAAAAACAAACATGTATATGAAATTGCGAATTGTTATAAACAGAGCTGCCTATGTATTGCATCGTAATGATCAACATTTTTTCAATGAGATTGAAAAATGGCAACGCCAGTTTAATTAATATGTGCTCTACATGGATTAGATTGCAGGCTAAGTGACATACAAATATGTGTTCCATGATTGATAGATAAATTCAAATTTGGTTTACTCACAGAGTCGTAATTTTGTTGTATTTGTTAAAGGTGATCCACGGCTGGATTATAGGGTCCTCGGTGATGCTGCTCTTTGGGTTATCTCATCTCTACCTGGGGTGAGCGTTCTGCCCTGTTTCCTTCTCTCTCTCTCTCTCTCTCTCTCTCTCTCTCTCTCTCTCTCTCTCTCTCTCTCTCTCTCTCTCTCTCTCTCTCTCTTTAAAGAGATAAATAACTTTCACAATGGTGTACTATATATGACTATTTCAACAGACGACTAAACACTATCCATCTGCATCACTACTTACATTTTACAGGGTTCATATAGTTTGGGAAAGTTTGGGGGAAATGAGGAACCATTTTCAAGTCCTGGAAAGTTTGGGAATTTTCCCAGATGTGTCAGGAATCAGGAACAATACATCGCAGGTGCCAATACTGGCAATAGTCACAACGGAACTAGGAGGGCACATGTACCTACAGAAAATATTGAAAGAGAAAGACCTAAAGGTTGCCCTGGGTTAGGACCATTAGACCCCCCATTTCAGCCGGGAAGGAACAGGCTCCACTTCCAGCAACAAGCAGGAGGGGGGAGAGGGGGGAATCTAATTTTAGTGGTCAGTTGGGGCAGGCTCAGATGGAGATGTGATCAGCGCTGATGTAAATGCGCTGATAGAGCCTGCGTTGACGGTGGCCTCGCTTAATTTGTTCCACTCTGCAGCAGTCCGCATGAAGAAAGAGCTACGATATTGCTCTGTTCGACATTCTTGGACATGAAATCCACGCGAGTGGTTGATGACCTGTTGTTTGTGGACTGGAAGCCTTCATACTTGGTGGGTTTGATCCTGCGATGATTTGCATTTGTTGGAGCGAGAAACTTTTCCGCTGTGAGTGCAGGAATGTAGCCCTCAGCTCTCCTGTAGAAACGTCTGAGACATTGCTGCCTGCAACATTCTTCCAGAGGAGGGAGGTTCAGTTCTGTCAGCATGTTGCTTACGCAGCCTGGATTTCTGGTCTTGTAATCCCTTGTGATGAAGCGGGCTGCCTGGCGCTTAACTCTCACGTTTCTATGTCTTGCTTCAGGTGCGGGTCCCACACTGTTTCTCCATAGTCCAGTTTGGGTCGAACCAACGATGTGTACGCCAGGAGCCTGCACTGCTTAGGACAATTCTGGAAATTCCGGCGAAGAAATCCTAGGGTCGATCCAGCTTTACTTTTGTTGGAGATGTGTGACGACCATTTCAAATTGCACAAGATCTGCACTCCGAGGTAGGGGGTCTCTTGGACTCGTTTCAAGAAGACTTCCTAGACAATAGAAATAGGGTGAAGCGACTTTAGTGGAGAGAACATAGCACTTTTGAGCGTTGAAAGGCATGCCACATTTCTCAGCCCACTCTTCCAGCTTCTTGAGGTCTGCCTGTAGAGCAGGGTGGTCTTGAAAGCTGCGAATTTCCCTGTATAATAAGCAGTCGTCAGCAAAGAGCCGTACTGTTGAGCTCGCAGAGTCCGGCAGATCGTTGATGTGGCAAAGAAAAAGTAATGGACCCAATACAGTGCCTTGGGGTACGCTAGACTCTACTGCTGCTTCTTCGGATGCCTCACCGTTCAACACCACCCTCATCTTCCTCCCTCTCAGGAAGTTGCTTAGCCATGTGTAGATTGGGCCTCGGACACCGTAGTGGTCCATCTTATGCAAAAGTTTTCTGTGGGGGACCGTGTCGAAGGCCTTGGTGAAATCTAACACTACCACATCTGTCTGCCACCTGGCATCATTTGACTCAAGGAGATCGTTCATGGTGGTAAGGAGCTGCGTCTCGCATGAGTGGCCAACCCTGAAGCCATGGTTTTTGTTCTTCAGGATCGCATGTTTCTCCAGGTGGTTTTTGAGGTGTCAACAAATTATATGCTCAAGCAAGTTACAGGCCACTGAGGTAAGGGAAACTGGCCTGTAAATCTCTGCACTATATTTGTCGCCCTTGAAGATGGCCGCAATGTTTGCTGAGCTCCAGTCAGACGGTAGCTGTCCAGTCTGTAGTGAGCGGTTGAAGATAGCTGCAAGGGGGGAACTATTGATTCTGCACAGGTCTTGAGCACTCTGTTCGGTATGCCGTCAGGTCCTGAGGATTTAGATGGGTTCAAGTTTCTTAGCAGTTTCAGGACGCCATTCACTTCCACTGACAGGTTTTCTATGGTGGGGTACGCTGGTCCATCCATTGCCGGTATTGCCGTGTCATCTCCCCTCAAGAAAACTGAACAGAACTGCTGCAGAAGAATTTGGGCCTTGGAGAGGCTGTCGCTGTGAACAGTAGGACCTTTCTTCAGGGGTGCTACTCCGACACTGTCCTGGCGTCTTGCTTTCACACATTGCCAGAATGGCTTGGAGCTGTTCTCCTTCAGGCCTTCTTCAATTGTGGTGTTCACATACTCCCACTCAGCCATCCTGGACTATCTCCTGCATTCATTTCGGCAGTACCTGTAGTTTGTCCAGTTGCCAGTCGTTTTTGCTTGTTTGTACAATCGTTTCTGTCTTCTGAGTAGCCTTCTGATGCGTCTGTTGATCCATGGGAGGCTGCTGCTTCTGCACCAGAGGCTTGATGGAACATGCTTCTCGACGGCTGTTGTTAAGGATGTTTTAAATTCAGTCCACATGGATTAAACATCTGTATCCCCTTTGCTCATGTTGTCGATTTTTTCTGCGATTTTAGTCATATCTGCATTATGATCTTCTCACTTAGCTTTTGAGTACAAGTAGTGATGATGTTGCTTTTCTTTCATCCTTTGCGGTCTTGTTTCAAAGTCCACCACTACTGCATGATGGTTAGACACTCCAGGGATTGATATTGAGCTCCTGGTGAGTGACGGGTTGGAGGTTAAGATCAAGTCGAGGATATTGCTTTCTCTTGTTGGCTGGTCATGGACCTGGGTAAGCTGTGCTGTTGTGGTTATGTCGACGAGTTCTAACTGAACTGGTGCATTGGGGGCGACTGTGGCGGTGTCCCGGTCGATGTCCGGACAGTTGAAATCACCAGCCAGCATAACTGATCACTGCTTCCTGGTATTGGTGATTTTCTGCAGTGTCTTGTTTAACTCTGCTATATCTTTCTGAGAACGGTGGGGCATGTAATAACAGCCGATGATCAGGTCTTTATTTCTCTGGAGGCGAACCTTCACCCAGATCATCTCGCAGTCTGCATCAAACTCAGGGAGTGCGGATGATACGAGGCACTTGTGAACAAGGATGAAGACCCCACCCCCCAGAGTTCCCCTGTCCTTTCTGCACGCTGTATATTCGTCATAGAAGGCCTCGCCTGCTTTATTGTCTGGTCCCAACCAAGACTGTGCCGCATACAATGTCCGACTTAGTGTTCGTTGCTTGGAACTCTGTTGTCACATGAGTTCCAACCCCAAGCAGAGACGAATTCGAAAGCTGGCAAGCTCTCCACGCAGGCGGACCCACACCAAGATCAGTTCAAAACAAATGGAGTCACAACACAAAACATCACTTTTATTCCAAAAACACAAAACACAAATAAACAAATCGCCAAATAAGCATCACAACAACATATTACAATGGTACAATCCCCTCCTTTCCACAAATCACCAAATAAGCATCCGAAACCTTACAACACGTGCACACACCCAAGCCTTAAGCGAAAGAACAACTACAACACTTTTCGCGTCGTCACATTCAATTTGATCTAGAGGACTCAAACATCCCTCTTCCTAAACACAGCACGTAGGAAAGATCACGAGTTCACTATCGCTTTCACATAATGACTAATTACGAAGACGAGTGGAATGAAGATCTCCCACGACGCACGAAATGTCTGCACGATGCTAAGGGTGTCCGACACTGAAGGGTAGATGACTGATGCTGCCCAGAACCATCTGAGCAGGGCTGGGAAGACAGCTAATTGAGTTCTCCACGCCCAGTCCTCCAGAAGAGCAGGCGCCCCGACGAACGCGAAACCTTTGAGTTTCCAAAGGGAGTTGTAACGGCGAACCGGTCGAAGTAGCGGCTTTCAAACGTTGATCAGACCAGCAAGAAGAAGCAGTCTGCGATGCCTCCTGACATGGTCCTAATACCTGACGAGGAGGTCTCCAAAGACGCTGAAGTTTCTTCAGGACGGCACCCAAACGTCGACACTCCCGAACAAGGCCCAAGCGAGATACCGGCCGTGGCCTAGCATCGGCCAAACGATGCCCAGGCGAAGGCTCCAACAGCAACCAGGTGATGGCCCATGGCTGATCAAGCGACGGTTGTGCAGCCTAAGAGATGAGTGCTGCAACAGTCATAGTAAGTTTTTCCTTTGTTTAGTATTCGATCTACAACTTCCATTGCTCTTACTTATTTATCCCTGCACTTCTCATTCTTTAATTCCAAACATAGAGTATGATACTTTAACTTAGTATCACTATGCTTCTGAATTGTGGTGGTGCTCATGCATTGGGCGCACCCTTCCACCCACACATTTTCCCATACACTCGCATACACATAACAAATAAGGGGTGAATTGACACAACAAAACAGACCAAACGTTTTCCTATTCCTAAGTGACCCTGAGCCAAAACTTTTAGATTAAAGAGAGCAAACAACAAGCGCAGATTCGCAATCGTTTGTGGCAGCGGTCTATTTTTACCACTCCAATCATTACATACACTGAGTCGCCTTCCCTGGCTTTTCAATAATTTTAATCTGTAAACCAGAATGTTATCTCTGCACCATTTCGTAACTTTTTATATCTTTTGGAAAACATTTAAAACTATTTATCCTACTTATACTCATCGAAAGAAGCACCGCATACTCGTCGTGTCTGTTGCAGTGTCTGTATTACGTATGTTTATTATTTTGTACGCTTTAAAATGAAGATTCATGAGCTCTGTTCAGTATACAATTCTTTCATTACCTAAGGACTGTAGATATGACAACTGAAATGTTACTTTATGCCCAAGTATTTTTGTTTGTGGCTCAAGCCACAAACCTATAACTCACTTTGTCGGTCGGTCGGTCGGTCGGTCGTCTGTCGGTCTGTCGGTCGGTCCAAAATTGTCGCACTTCAAATCGAGGCTACACTTCAAATTGAGGCCGCACTTTAAAATGATGTATTTTAAAAGCGTACAAAATAATAAACATACGTAATACAGACACTACAACAGACACGACGAGTATGCGGTGTTTCTTTTGATGAGTATAAGTAGGATACATAGTTTTAAATGTTTTCCAAAAGATATAAAAAGTTACGAAAGGGTGCAGAGATAACATTCTGGTTTACAGATTAAAATTATTGAAAAGCCAGGGGAGGTCACTCATGATTGGAGTGGTAAAAATAGACCGTGTGCCACAAACTATTGCGATTTCGCGCTTGTTTTTCTCTTTTACAATATGTGCGACAATTTTGTCAATATGTGCGACAATTTTGGACCGACAGACCGACCGACAGACAGACCGACAAAGTGAGTTATAGGTTTGTGGCTTGAGCCACAAACAAAAACTGTAAAGCTTACAAACACTTTGTGCTTTCAACCTATTCTTCTTATCTTCAAAAACAACGATTGATTACCTCCCTTGTCAAAAAATGTTTCCGAAACACGTAGGTTTATTTACAAAATGTATATAGTCGAAGACAAAAATCGGCCGAAAACACATGCGCGCTATTTTTGGATATTTCGCATGCGTTTGTCGCAAAAACTCTGAGCTCGCTCGGGAACAGAGATTTGACGATAACCTAGCGAATTATTGTTCCCGAGCGAAAACAACCAACGCTAAGCAACACGAAATATTTATAATATGAGTATAAAAAACAACGAGCACTCCGACGTATAACTAGAACTTATCTTTATTATTAAAGGGCCGCGAGGCTGGGGTTCGGCAAATACAAAAATAACAGCCGCAAATGCGCACACGAATCCTACCCTTCAAACTTTCTCTCCCTAAGCATTAAAACCTCTTCAAGAAACAAAAGATAATAACGAAACTCAAAACATGACAATCATACAAAATAACTTCTATTAAATGGTATCAAATAGCGACTAGGTTGGTTTCACAATTCTACAGTCTTTCAGTTAAACCAAATTTAATACTAACCAGCTCACTCGTGTAGATAGACTCCAGTTCTTTTGTCTCTCCAAGGCTCGGCGTACACTCTGGTCCTCTTTCTCAGAGGTTCCAGGGACGGATGAATTGGGCGAAAAAGGGGTCGGTCAGTCAATGAAGAACTAAACAAAAATGATGGGGAGATGATGACGATGACTTCCAGGGACCAACGAAGGAGCCCTAACATCAAGTGAACTACTTGATACAGTAAGTTGAACGTTCACAAGGACGAGGCCTTCCAAAATCAGCTGCGGACAGTCGACATCCTTATCCCGTTTCCAGCTACGATGAGATGAGACGATGTGGACCAAACAAAATCTAAAGATGAAGTGTCTTTCGAAAGTTTTCGCTGGTTGCAATTTCCCATCCCGAGTGATTGTTCGAAAGTTGCTGAGTCATTCCTCGATTCTCTCATGCATTCACAATTTCACGGTTTGCTCGCATTAAGAAATATAGAACAAGTTCCCTCCCCTTTCTGCAGTTCTCTTGCGCGCTTCGTCTCGGGTTAAAAACTTTTATGAAAGGTGCTTTACAATCCAGACAGTGTTTGAAAGATAGAAATGTAATAATAATAATAATAAGCATTTATAGCGCCTAATCTTAAAAAAACACCTAAGTGCTTACTATAGGGGAAGACGGGGCAAAAAAACGCATGGGCGGGTAAGAAGCCCACCCCAATTATCTCATGAAATGAAGCAAATTTCAGTCTCATTTTGCCCATGAGACGAACGTTAATGTTTAGCATTCGTCTCATGGGCAAATTTGACTGAAATTTTCTTTATTTCATGAGATAATTGGGGTGGGCTTCTTACCCGCCCATGCGCTTTTTACCCCGTCTTCCCCTAATAAATGAATAAACCAGCAAGCAATATAAATAAAGAAATGACAAAAATATATTATACACACACGCGCGCGCGCACACGCACGCACTAAACACAGACACACGCACGCACTAAACAGACACACACACACACACACAAACACACACACGAACGCACACACACACGCGCGCGCACGCACACGCACACGCAACATACACGCACATACACGCATGCACACAAACACACGCGGATGGAAGGGGCACAGTACTTTGAAAAGAAATATAGCAGGCTATGATTTGAAAAGAGTAGTTTTGAGAGAAGACTTAAAAGAAGAAAATTTGTGACATCTGCCCTGTTTCTTATCACGCTGCCGTAGTTCACATTCAGTACTCTCAAGTTCTGCTTCTTCGGCGCTTGAAAGGAACTGCTGTTGTTGGGAGTCGAACCTGAGTGTGAAGGCTGCCGTGGTTGTCGATTGTTCTGGCGTTGTGGAGGAGTCTTGCAACGATCGGTTTGACTTTGAGGTGGACCACGCTGGGAGCCATTTGTCTGTTGTTGTGGTTTTGATGGATATGAAGTTCTTTCTTTACTGTTTCCTTGGCTGAGAGGGTTTGTGAATGTTTGTGAATTTTGATAAGTCTGCAAAATAGTTTTTTTAGTGGCCAGTATATGTAAACAGTTTTTTTAAAATTGGTTGTATCCTTTCCGTAAAAAACTTGTATGGAATAAAAAAAAACCAGCAACAAAAGGGTCAAACTTTGCGATTATAGTGCCGTTTGTCTACTTTCGCTTTTCGTGCCCGAAGTCGACGAGGAGTTGTCTTTGCTTAACTTGTGCCTGATCATTCATATAATAAAAAGCCAAGTGTCCGTCCGTGTGTGTGTGTGTCTGTCTGTCTGAAACACAAAACGGGCCTTATAACTCCGCCGTTTTTTGACCGAATTGCTTCAAATTTGCTGTGAGCCCTAACTGGGCGATGGCAACGGCAACCGGGCGGCCGTGTCATTTGCGCGGTTTGGCAAATGCGCGAAACGCGTATCCGCCGGACTCTCGGCGCCCGTATCTCCGGCATTTCTGGACCGATGGCCTTCAAATTTGGCAGGTAGATGATCGGTGACGGTACCTATCGGTGTGCCAAACCGGAAGCGAATCGGTTTAGAAACGCGTGCGCTATACGCCACTTCACCTTTTCACAAATAACTCCGCCGTTTCTTAACCGAATCGCTTCAAATTTGCTCTCAGGCTTGCTATGGCCCGGGCAAAGCCTGGCAGCAAATTTGAAGAGAATCGGGAGAGCGCGTCACTCTCAGAGCAGCGCCAACGGGAAACGGGGCCTTAGAACTCCGCCGTTTCTTAACAGAATCGCTTCAAATTTGCTGTACTCAGCATTACCAGTACTTGGCGTTACCGTTACTAGGCGTTACCGTTACTAGGGAGAGCGCTTCACTCTCAGAGCAGCGCCAACGGGAAACGGGGCCTTATAACTCTGCCTTTTCTTAACCGAATCACTTCAAATTTGCTGTATTCTGTAGTAGAACAGAATGAGTGAAGAAGATGGAAGGAGGGAGAGAGACAAACGTAATAATAATATTTCGCGGACCCGGCGAAACCAGTACTCAGCGTTACCAGTACGTGGCGTTACCAGTACGGTGCATTGCCAGTACTAGGCGTTGCGCTAGTATATAATACAGACTGTTGGTTTTACTTTTAGTTATGTGTGTGTGTGTGTGTGTGTGTGTATGTGTGTGTACTTCCTAGTGTTTTATTTTGCATTGCTATTTAATACTATATTATGTATTTTTGTATTTATATAAAGAAAACGTGCGGAAAGTTTGATTTTGGATGAGAGTTTGTAAATATGTTTCTTATTATGTTTATGTTTTATGTGCATGCCAGACAAAGATTTTCTTTATCTTTTTAAAGACAATACATTTTGATTGATTGATTGATTGGTAGTGAGGTTTGGGAAAACGACCAGTAGGGTTTGGGAAAGCTTAGGACTTTTAAAGTATGAATTTTGTATAAACCCTGTTTTAACAAAATACAGTGATGTTCTAAGTGACCTTGACCTTTGACCTATGACCTTGATTTTAGAACTTGGTCTAGAAATCCTTAGTACCTATCTGCAAGCAAAATTTGATTGTCCTAGGTCCCTGCATTCAAGCGTTATCGTGCCAGGTGCTCAGAAGCATTTTTGACTCCAGTGACCTTGACCTTTGATCTATGACCACCTTTTTGAGTTTGGCTGAACTATTGTTAGTACCTATCCGCATGCAAAATTTGAACGTCCTAGGTCTCTCCGTTCAATTGTTATCGTGACAGATGCGCGGCAGCATTTTTGGTGCCAGTGACCTTCACCTTTGACCTATGACCTTCATTTTTGAACTTTGCATAAATATGTTTAGTACCTATCCACATGCAAAATTTGAGCGTCCTACTCCTAGGTCCCACCGTTATCGTGCCAGGTGTTCAGCAGCATTTTCGGCTCCAGTGACCTTGACCTTTGACCTATGACCTTCATGTTTTAATTTGGCTGAGATAGCCTTAGTACCTATCGGCATGCAAACTTTGAGCGTCTTAGGTCCCTCCGTTCAAATGTTATCGTGTTAACATAATCAGATAGATAAATAGACAGAAACAGAATCCACTGAAAACATTACCAGATTCGCTCTCTTCGTTCGCGGCTGGTAAATTTAACACTTGTAGACTTTGTCCTATTGCTTTCTGCAAGAACCAGGACATTTTGCCATATTGATTTTCATTTTCAGGACAGTTAATCCTATCATCACTTTTCAATGTTATGTGCATCATCGAAAGTATAAAAATTTATTTCAACTATGGCCTCAATAACTCAGTAAGACTGGTCTTGTTTGTTTGTATGCTTCTCCTTTGGGGGTACTGGGGATTGGGTGGGGGTCTTTCAGCATAGTTTTCCCACCTTCTGAAAGCTCTTTGCTTGCAACTTCCTCTAATCTATCACTCTCTTTGACTCTGCCTTTTCCTCTTCTTACTACCATGTACCATTTTTCTGACTTACTGGCCCATTCTCCTGCCTTTAAAAAAATTCTTCCTAATAATGTTCTGCTTTGAGCTCCTCTGAAATCGGAATGTATCGGCTGAATACAGCGGGGAGACCAGTGAAAACTGAGAACCGGACACATGTACCTCATCCATTATGGCCATATGGCCTGGGAATGCAGAAGAAATTGTAAACTAACCTTCTGTCTTATTTTTTCCCCTGACTGGCTTTTCCCCTCTAGTGAGGTGCTGCGAGCATACAACGTGCCGATGGACTACATAACGGTGGCCATCCTGCTATGGAACTTTGGGGTGGTGGGCGTGGTGTGCATCCACTGGAAGGGCCCCCTGCTCTTGCAGCAGATGTACCTCATCATGATCCCCGCCCTCATGGCCCTCATCTTCATTAAGTACCTCCCCAGCTGGACTCTCTGGGTCGTCCTCGGCGTCATGGTCGTCTGGGGTCAGTGTGTAGTGGGCTGTATTGTACAGTGTGTTGTGTTGTATCATGGTGTTGACACTCATCTTCATCAAGTACCTCCCCAGCTGGACTCTCTGGGTCGTCTGGGGTCAGTGTGTAGTGTGCTGTATTGTACAGTGTGTTGTGTTGTATCATGGTGTTGACACTCATCTTCATCAAGTACCTCCCCAGCTGGACTCTCTGGGTCGTCATGTCGTCTGGGGTCAGTGTGTAGTGTGTTGTATTGTACAATGTGTTGTGTTGTATCATGGTCGTCTGGGGTCAGTTGTTGTTGTATCCTGGCTTAAAGACTCCAGGGATCATCCCAACAACCGAAGCACTTGAACACTATTGTACAAATGCACCAGCTATGGACGAGAACATTACATGTGTGACCGTTTTTTTGTATTACCCAGCCATGTGGGCAGCCACACTCCGACTTCAGAGGATTTTGGATACTGATGATGTTATCCTATATAGGAGCTTGTCATGGCTAAATACAATCCCCGCATAACTATGCAGAGCATAGCAACATTTTGATGTAGCCTTGGTGTTCTAGCCTATGTCGATTGGTCTGACACAGCCTTAATCCAAGGCGAGTCTGGGGTCAGTGTGTAGTGTGTACTGTGCTGTAGTGTGCTACATGTACATTGTGTTGTGTTGTATCATGGTGTTGACACTCTCTGGTTCGTCCTTGGCACCATGGTCGTCTGGGGTAAGCGGGCGTCTCAGAGTTTGTTTTCTACCATTGCTCATTTTCATGCCCGTCAAACACGTGAGGAGAATTACGATGATTATGATGCTGTGGGGTTCCGTATTGGTGGGACACTACAAGACAGGGTTGTACTCTATGCTTTCTTTCATAACTAGTATTCAAACAATAGAAAGACAACAAATGGGAAAAACTGTGATGTACATGTTTTACTTCTGTAATTATTTCGAACCCTCTTGTCTTTTAACGATGCCTATCTCTTTAGGTGGCCTTTCTTTCATAATGATATCTGGTGTCAGCCAGGCTGGAGATATGCAAGACCTGCAGTGTTAGTCTGAAAATTAGAGCAGCACTCTCAGAATGACATTCCTCAAGTGGATGAAGCTCGACTGTGAGGTTTCAGTCTTCCTATTCAGCCCACAGCACACTCATTCTGGGTATGAGTCGGGGTCCAGGATTGAAGAAACCCTTGCTTCTGATGTAGTTCGAATTGAAGACCTCCCAAACACCAGTCAGTGACACTAACAGTGTTCTTCTGCGGATATAGTAGGTGTTTCTTTTATGGTTGGTTGTCAGAAGTAGTCATTCCACAGATTTTGTTTTCTTCATAGAAAAACCACTGGTTTCATGGTTATCTAGAGTAGAGTTTCATGGTTATTTAGAGTAAACAGGACTCTTTCTAGTAGAAGTTATGTGCATTTTGAGAGCGAAGGACGTGTGTGAGTGTGATATTTTCCAGATCTGGTGGCTGTGCTGTGCCCTAACGGCCCCCTCAGGCTGATTGTGGAGATGGCCGCCGAACGCAACGAACCCATCCTACCAGGCCTCATCTATTCATGTGAGTGTCTAACGGCCATATTGCTTGAGCTGTTGCTTTGTCTGTAGTGCTATCACAACGCTTAGACATGGGGGAAAGTTGTTCAGACATGCTCCTGAAATCAGGATTGAAAAAGGTGATAGAAAGAGTTCAGGTTTGGCCATCTTGTCATCCGGTACCACAATCTTATAAAATAAAACATTTCTGCCAATATTGATGGCAGATTAAAACAAAATGATAGATATGCAATTCTAAAAAAAGAAAAAATGATCAAGCCTGTCATGATGACTGCCACAAGATGTACATATGAATAGTTTATAAAGATTACCAGATTTTCTGACAACAGTGATGATGAAAAATGGGTAAGAAATTAAGTTTATGAGCTTGGCGTTCAGCCCAATCTTGACACAAGTGATTCAGACCTGAATTTTCATGTTTGTCTTTATATAATATTTTGTATTTTCTATTCAAAATCTTGGTTTTCTTCCCTTGAATGTCAGTATCTCGTCCTGTCAACAGTGAACGTGTTCAACCTAATCTTGATGCAACTGGTTCAGACCTAAATTTCCATTTTTTATTATTAAAAAAAAAGAAATATGTATTCAAAATCTTGGTAATCTTCCCATGAATCATGATGAATGTGAGTTATCTTTTCCTGTCAACAGTGTAATTATTTTAATCTCCATTCATTTTCCTTCAATTAATTGTATGTATTTCATGCTTGAAAGCTTTATCTGATTTTCTTTTTAGAGGTTAGTAGTTTGTATGGTAAAATTACAAACAATTCCAGGACTGAAGGGGTTAACAAACAAAAACATCAATGAAGGGCTTTTCTATCGCCTTAGTGATTTGTTGTGTGAAATGCTGGGGGCTATGATATGTTAAGCGTTGATCATTGGTTGATATTTGCTGGTACTGTAGTAGAAGCCAACAGTACAGTGAGAGCTGTGCAATAAACAATGTTCTGTTGTATTGGAAAATCATGGCACAGCTCGTGAAAGACTCTAAAACAAAGGGACATTGACACCGCCTCTTAGTGCTGCAGCCAGAGGGATTGGTTGGCCTTTGGGGACCTTCCCTAATGCCGGCTGAGAATGATGCTTTGTTTGCTTACCTTTGGCTCTGATCCACTTATTGCTAGGTGATTGGTATCGTAAGCAACTTTGGTGGAGGGCAGTTAATTAAAAAGAGAGTTCTTCTCCTTTGTTCAATTTCGTTATCTCCTCTCTTAGCCTCACTATTTCATTCTTTGTTGTTGGTCAAGAATCTGGGAATGTGTATACCTTACCGAACCCAACCCTATGCGTCTCAAAGATTTAGCAGCTTTCCCTAGCTGTGCTACTTACCAGTCATAGTGGGAAATGACGGATTTTCACACATACATACATAGAATTATGTTCAACGTGCCAGTGAATTGCGCAGTATATTTAATTCAACACGCCAATGAATTGCGCAGTGTATTTAATTCAACATGCCAATGAATTGCGCAGTGTGTTTCATTCAACATGCTAATGAGTTACGCAGTGTATTTAATTCAACACGCTAATGAATTACGCAGTGTATTTAATTCAACACTCCAATGAGTTACGCAGTGTATTTAATTCAACACGCTAATGAGTTACGCAGTGTATTTAATTCAACACGCTAATGAATTACGCAGTGTATTTAATTCAACACTCCAATGAGTTACGCAGTGTATTTAATTCAACACGCCAATGAGTTACGCAGTGTATTTAATTCAACACGCCAATGAGTTACGCAGTGTATTTAATTCAACACGCCAATGAGTTACGCAGTGTATTTAATTCAACACGCCAATGAATTACGCAGTGTATTTAATTCAACACGCCAATGAGTTACGCAGTGTATTTAATTCAACACGCCAATGAGTTACGCAGTGTATTTAATTCAACACGCCAATGAATTACGCAGTGTATTTAATTCAACACGCCAATGAATTACGCAGTGTATTTAATTCAACACGCCAATGAATTACGCAGTGTATTTAATTCAACACGCCAATGAATTACGCAGTGTATTTAATTCAACACGCCAATGAATTACGCAGTGTATTTAATTCAACACGCCAATGAATTACGCAGTGTATTTAATTCAACACGCCAATGAATTGCGCAGTGTATTTAATTCAACACGCCAATGAATTGCGCAGTGTATTATTTTATTAAATTTTTTTGTTTTGCGCAGTGTATTTAATTCAACACGCCAATGAATTGCGCAGTGTATTTAATTCAACACGCCAATGAATTGCGCAGTGTATTTAATTCAACACGCCAATGAATTACGCAGTGTATTTAATTCAACACGCCAATGAATTACGCAGTGTATTTAATTCAACACGCCAATGAATTACAACACGCAGTGTATTTAATTCAACACGCCAATGAGTGACGCAGTGTATTTAATTCAACACGCCAACGAGTTACGTATTTAATTCCGCCAATGAATATGCAGTGTATTTAATTCAGTGTATTATTTTATTAAATTTTTTTGAATTGCGCAGTGTCTTTAATTCAACACGCCAATGAGTTGCACAGTGTATTTAATTCAACACGCCAATGAATTATGCAGTGTATTTAATTCAACACGCCAATGAATTGCGCAGTGTATTTAATTCAACACGCCAATGAATTACGCAGTGTATTTAATTCAACACGCCAATGAATTATGCAGTGTATTTAATTCAACACGCCAATGAATTACGCAGTGTATTTAATTCAACACGCCAATGAATTACGCAGTGTATTTAATTCAACACGCCAATGAATTACGCAGTGTATTTAATTCAACACGCCAATGAATTACGCAGTGTATTTAATTCAACACGCCAATGAATTACGCAGTGTATTTAATTCAACATGCCAATGAATTACGCAGTGTATTTAATTCAACACGCCAATGAATTACGCAGTGTATTTAATGCAACACGCCAATGAATTACGCAGTGTATTTAATGCAACACGCCAATGAATTACGCAGTGTATTTAATTCAACACGCCAATGAATTGCAGTGTATTTAATTCAACATGCCAATGAATTACGCAGTGTATTTAATTCAACACGCCAATGAATTACGCAGTGTATTTAATTCAACACGCCAATGAATTACGCAGTGTATTTAATTCAACACGCCAATGATTACGCAGTGTATTTCAACACGCCAACGAGTTACGCCGCAGTGTATTATTTTATTAAATTTTTTTTTTTTACGCAGTGTATTTAATTCAACACGCCAATGAGTTGCGCAGTGTATTTAATTCAACACGCCAATGAGTTACACAGTGTATTTAATTCAACACGCCAATGAGTTGCACAGTGTATTTAATTCAACACGCCAATGAGTGTGTATTTAATTCAACACGCCAATGAGTTGCACAGTGTATTTAATTCAACACGCCAATGAGTTGCACAGTGTATTTAATTCAACACGCCAATGAGTTGCGCAGTGTATTTAATTCAACACGCCAATGAGTTGCACAGTGTATTTAATTCAACACGCAGTGGTTTTTTCTGTCGTTTTCCAGCCACCATGATGTGGCAGGTCACAATGGCGGACGAAGACGGCAGTGGTGCCAGCAACAAAAAGAAGAAACGCGGGAGTAATCAGTCAGCGCCGGATGATGGTAAGTAAATTGTATTTGCTTGTCTGTTTTGCCTTTTTTTTTTTAACACATGAGTTGTTTAGCTGCCTCAATGCCTCTTGGCTTATGTTTCTCTCGGCATTCCATGAGAGCCTTTTCCTTTCCTTTCTAGCCGAGTGCAGGCTTCCAGTCACTCTCTGTAGCAAGATGGCAAAGCCATATATATTTCTCCCTGTCCAACAGCAAAGCACAAAACGTAATATATCGATCTGCAAGAGAGCCAAAGAAGCCTGCCAAGCGTGGGATATAAAATCATATCTTGACATATCATTTGCATATATTAACCCATAGGCTTAGTGTAAACGCACGTGAGAAAAAGGTGTAAGAATACACCGTTGCTATTAGTAACTTGACGTCACAGTTATTTATCTTCACATAACATTATCATTATCACACATCGAGGTACAATCGCATGAGACTATCTGCAGTGCTCAAACCATACTTGCTTTATTTGCATCAAGTGATGTTTAGTCAAACGAAAAGCCCAAACATACTCCTAACCCTATGCCTTAATCCGATAAATGCAAAAAGTTGTTTCTGATGAACATTTTACATTCAAAAAAATCCTTGTGAAGAGTAACTGTTAGTGAAATTGCAAATGATAAAAATAGCGATAACAACTAGACACTCAAGGTAGTGTCACTGCAAATAGAGCCTTCTTACCAGACACCCAAAAACGTCATCTTAGTAAAATTATGCAATCACTGAAATTACATCATCACTGAAAATTCGTCATTAGCCAAATGACAATAATTATGGCCTATGTGATTGTAGTGTAAGAAGAATAGTTTATTGTAAAGGCTATTTTTATACATCTAGTTTAGTCCGACGCTCAAAGAACCAGCACCATCCGGACATAAACTTCTAATTGACAATTCTAGATAGTAAAATATGTGCTGAAAACGATGAGCTATGTTAACGCGCTGACAAATGTTCCAGCGTATTGTTATGGGCCCCAGAACACCCCCTCCCCCCTCCGCGTGGGGGCCTCGGGGCCCCAAATGAGTGTCGACACCAAATCACTAATATAGTTAAATGACACATCATCCTGGGGGTTTTCGAGGGTGCTGAGTCTGAAAATGACCTTATTTTGGCGATCAGAGTTCATTATCATGTGCTAAAAGTCACATAAGGGTAGTTTTAAGTGATTTTTACATAAATAATGACAAGCCTCCAATCATGTTGTCTCTTGTGTTGGACGTTGTTCTGAATAACATGATTTGGATGTCACTGTGTTCATCGAGCATTGTCATCTAGTCTTCATGCTCCTCCACTCCGTCAAGACCAACAACCTTCCGTTGTTCCACAAATGTAACGGGGAAATGGCGTCGCTCTTCTTTGCATTTGACGGACACAACTACTCCAGGTTTGTACAATTGAATTGCTCAAAGTAATATTTTTGACTGAGACCTCTAACTGAGGTTCTAAAATAATTAATGCTTCTACGCACAACTTATCGTGAACTGCACAAATAATAATGACATTGATATGTGTTCAATAAAGCGCACAAAGTACTGCTTCCAGTATGTAAGCTATTTTGTTTTCGTACAGTACAAATCTGCGGAATAAGAAAAATTCGTTTGAAATTATTAAAGACATTGAGTCATGCACACAATACATAATAATGGTATTCACTTGGATTTAATAGCTGCATTATCGTTCCTCTCTTTACCTGCATATATCTGACATGGCTGGAGGTGCACCTGACGAATCTGGAGAAGACACATCCAGGAGCAAAGGACCTGCTCACCAAGGGCACAATTGCTGTGGCCCGCTCGATGATCCCTGGGGCACTCAGTGCAGTCAACAAGACCATGGAGGAGACATTCATGCGCTTCGCCAAATCATCAGGTATCATATGACCACCTTTCAGTAGTGTAATGTTGATTCATCTGACGTTATAGGGAAACTAATTGCATTGAAAAAAACGTTTAAAGCACAACCAAACAATTTCGAACTACAAAACAAAATCACGTATTTTCATAGATCACATTCTTTTTCCAACATTTGACTATCAGATACTGTTAATGTTAGCAGGTGGCTTCACTGGACTCTACAGCCAGTTTGGGGCGTACCAAAGATGGTGTCGTACAACGTCTGCACGGGCTCAGTTCTACGAAAAAACTCTAGAGATGGTGAACCTCATCGATGATCCAGACTGCCCGAAAGCGGGGAGACATCGCGAACTGGAGAAGGAGGAAATCAAGAAGTGCGAGGATGCTGTTCAGCGTGTCCTCACTGCTGTGAAGAACTTCACCAACCCCTTCTCCATCGCAGACAAAGACAGGCTGTACTCCCTGGCTTCCGGTGCCCCAGTCCCCATGGACGTCGAACAGGACGTTCTTTGTGCAGAAGCTGCAGGCAAGGTCGCCAAGGCCGACTTCCTCGACCGTCTAGAGAGTGGAGAGTCAGCAAGCTTCTTTGACCCCATAAAAAGGCAGAAGCTGAAGACCATGGAGGCGTGCAGCAAGGAGGTCACACTCACATCCTCGGAAGGCAAGGTAAGTGGCTAGTCCACTGCCTTTGGGCTACTGTTTTGAACTATTTATTTTACATTACTCGTTCTCAAAAAATTCACGGCCACCAATAGTCGATAAAGTAAAACAGCGTTTGGAATAATTGGTTTTCAATAATTTCGAGCAAGAAGCAAAATAAAAACATCATTCGAAGGACTGAAAGTTGTACTTAACGCTGTTAAAATGTCATACTCCATTGCAGGCCCTCCAGTACCAGGTGCAGAGTGACCTCGCGTTTCTGCTCCTAGTCAAGTCTCAGAGACTAGATGAACCGTTAGACTTGGACAAACTCATGACGTTCTGCCTGATGCCTGTACCCCCCAGCCTCGGAACACCAGATGGCTTTTTCTGCAAGACTAACAAAGCCGCCATGCTGCACTACCTTCTGGAAGACGTCACCCCCGAAGACCTGCAATACCCACACGACGCCCTATTCATCCAGGACGGCATGGCGCTGCTCCATACCCTTGCAAACCTCCCTCCAACCTTCGGTGAGATCTGCCTTCAGGTTCTCGATCAGATGGTGGCCAAGAAACACTTCTTGTTCTCAACGGACAGTTATCATCCACAGTCCATCAAGGCCCAGGAGAGGTTGAGGCCAGGCAGCTCGGAGAAGATCATTCTGGATGGACCAGCGACCAGGAAGACAAGTGATTTCAAGACGTTCCTTGCCAATGACGACAACAAGAAGCAGTTCTGTCAGCTCTTGCTGCGAGTATGGAGTGATCAACAGGCAGCTTCAAGACTCGAGAAAACCGAGATGGCAGTCTTGATCGTGGATGGGAGAGCTCATCAACTCGTCTCTTCAAACGGCAAGGTGAGTTCAAATTTAAATTATATTTCGCTGAAGCCAAAGATATTATCTTTCGGTAATTGCAGAGCCAGCATTTTCAAATTAAATTCAAATTTCCTTTGTGTTATCAGGTCGAGATGAAGGAGGTTCCCGCCATCTACAGCAACCAGGAAGAGACTGACACCAGGGTGGTGCTGTACCTACATCATGCCGCAGCGCTGGGTTACAAGAACGCTGTGGTCAGAACCCCTGACACGGACATCTGTGTTATTCTTGTCCACCATGCCCACGCCATCAAGTTGACTGTGTTTCTGGATACTGGATCAGGGAAGCATCGGCAAGTGGTACATCTATCGGCGCTTGCAGAGTCCCTCGGGCCTGACTACTCTTCCACTCTTCTTGGGTATTATGTGTTCAGCGGGGAGGACTGCACCAGTGCCTTCAAAGGGAAGGGGAAGGTGGGGCCGCTCAAAAAGCTGGAGAAGAACCTCAGGTTTCACCTTGCCTTCAGTCAGCTTGGCGACGACTGGGATCCGGGACATCAAACCTCAGGTAGTGAAGCTGTTGGAACACTTCACCTGCCTGATCTACGGACAAAGTCGTGAGACTTCAATTGATGTGGTTCGCGCAAAGCTGCTTCGCAAGATGGTGGGAGACGACGAGAAACTAACTTCAAAGTCAAAAGTCGACCTGGCTCGCCTCCCTCCCTGCCATTCTGCTCTGATGCCGCACATTCAGCGTGTAAACCACCGCATTGCATTGTACAAGCGCGCTCATGAAGCCATTCTCGAGAGCCCCAAACCCTACGACGATGGACAGGGATGGGTGAAGACTGCAGATGACGTGTTAGAACCGCTGTAGTCCTGCCAACCTATCCTACCAGTGTCGCTGATCAACCTCTTGGCTGCTGGGGAACACCACTAGGGAGAAGAGAAAGAAGAAGAAGCAGAGGAAGATTTTGACATTGATGCGCTTCTTGAAAGCGACGACGAGTGTTGAGTGTCGGTCATCATGTCCTCTTCTCGTGGAATCTTTAAAGACAATGTCTGTTCTTAAACACATACCATGTGATCTTGACATCTAATGACAATGACAATGATATCATCATTTCGGAAACCAATGACATCAAAAAATGGATGTCAGTGAGATAAATATGTAAGAATGTAGAACATACCGATTGATTGTGTCATTCGTTATGCCAAAATCGCTTTATACTACACTTATGGGACTCTTAGCACATGATAATGCACTCTGGTCGCCAAAATAAGGCAATTTTCAGACTCAGTGCCTTCGAAAAACCCCAGGATGATGTGTCATTTAACTATATTAGTGATTTGGTGTCGAGTCTCATTTGGGGCCCCGAGGCCCCCACGCGGAGGGGGAAGGGAGTGTTCTGGGGCCCATAACAATACGCTGGAACAATTGTCAGCGCGTTAACATAGCTCATCGTTTTCAGCACATATTTTACTATCTAGAATTGTCAATTAGAAGTTTATGTCCGGATGGTGCTGGTTCTTCTTCATTCGTACCCTACTAATCTAAGGCCAGTACGGTTCATGTTTGTATTAATAATAAGTTTCCTTTCATAAGGTATCGCTTGTGCAAGATCAAAATAGCTCGCTTTTTCGTTGCGTGTTTGATTGTCAGCTGATTTTATCTGAAAGAGATAAAATATCGGTATATAATCGTTATTATGATTTTGCAATTGGATATTGCTTTTATCCTATCTCTCGAGACCTTGATGTTTATCCTATTGTCTTCGACCTCATAGGATAAACACCAAGTCTCTTGAGATAGGATAAAATCAATATCCCACTGCAAAATCATAATAACTGATAATGTCTAAATCACTGGAAATACATGTTTTGAATAGGTTGCCATTCTGGTGAAGTTACATAACAGGCATCTTTGTCATGAAATAGCAACTGTGCTGCCAGTTTTCAGATTAATCAGCTCAGTAACTTAGCCTGAGGTGTCTGAAACACATTTATTACCTGCCGCAAAGCGCAGCTGGTAATGTTTTCACTGCTGTTTGTCTGTTTGTTCCTGGCTGGCTAGCTGACTGACTGGCTGACTATCTGACTATCTCTCTATGTCATCACGATAACGTTTGAACGGAGGGACCTAGGGATCACAATATCACTGGAAACAACTTTTTAAAAACTCAAAATTTGTTAAAACTTGAGATGCTAGGTCATACGGTTGCTATTTTTTTCTAAGCAAATATTTATTTTGATCTTATGATCAAAATTTCTTTTTATGTATATGCTGTTTTAAAAGGACAATAAATGATTTGATTGGTTGATTGATTGATGTTCACTGAGCCACACCAAAAAGCCTAAATATAAACTGATTTTGGGGCAGCCTACCAACCTGAACCTTGCAAAGATTGAAACCAACTTTCTTATGGGAGGGGGAAGGTCAGGTGGGAAGTGTTAAGTATGGTAACAGTAGACAGTAAGTAAGTTCATAATGATCCCCACCTGTAGTGTAGTTGAAAGGGTGGGAGTAAAAAACCCAGCTTCAGTCAGCTGCTGATAAATCACTCTTAGTATATTCAGGCTTTTTGGTCACACCAAGGGATCCTCTAAATCTAAATCCACAGCTGCCTGTAGCAGAGGTTCCGCTAGCCTACCAAAAGTTGCGGTGGACAGTACCGGCAACAGGAAAATATTCCGGTACTGGCCATCACACAGCCAGTGCGATCGTAATGCGTCATTGTATGTTGCCTTTTAAGACCAAGTTACGTCACTTTTGTGATGTTGTCGTCATCATCAGACAAACAGAACGACAGAGCTGGAAGCTATTTACTTAAGCATGACCCAAACTTTTATCACGCATCTGCCTGACGTAGGTGTGTGATGCAGGGTCTTTCCTTACCAGCTCGAAAGAAAGTCTTAGGTACCGGTACGCGATACGAATGACATTAATTTTTATGGATACTAGACCAAAAAATATCTGTAAAAACCGGCATATGCCGGTCTAACGGAACCTCTGCTGTAGGCACAAACGATTAATTCTGTGCTTGTTCATTGATGCATTTGGATACTGTTTTGTAGTGATTGGCCACCTTTCAAGCATAATGTGATATTAAACAAACCATACATTGATGGCAGACGACTCCTCAGCCAGAACACGGGTGGATGGAAGGGGAGGCTCTGAAGATCCATCGCTGGAAGAATCAGCCGATGACAGGGGCTTTGAAGAACATCTGAGGAACCAGCGGCAGCAGCAGCAGCAGCAGCGCGGCAGCACCAGTGCCTCCCTGGCAGCCAGCACAGAATCCCAGCATGCCCGCAATGCTGTAGAGGCCCTGGGCCGGCAGGAAGGGGCAGGGGAGGGTGAGGAGGCCAGCCGTCCGCAGCAGGAAAACAACGAAGATGACGAAGAACGTGAGGAGGGGAGGGGGGGGGGAGGGGGTCAGAATTTGTACATGGTTAATTTGTCATAGCTGCCAACCTTTCCAAATTTCCCGGAATGTGTCCGTTTTCAAGCCACGACTCCGCATTTTCGATTATGACAATAAAATTCCGGATTCCGAAATCACAATGAAAAAAAAAGAAGAAAAATCTAAGTGCCCATCCAACACCCGGAAACCATAATCTGCGCATGTGCAGTAGGCTTAAACTTCTCTGCTGATAAAAAAAATTGCATCAAACAAAACCGTGAGTTTACGGATTCCAGTTTACCAAAGTTTGTTCCTCAGTAATGAGAAGAATTTCCCATCAAAGATGTGTCCAACCATAATAAGGATAGTTACACTTCTTTCACAGATTGCCGATGCAACTTCGAAATTTCTTTTGGAAGTCTAAATTAACACCGCTGATCATGAGAAGCTTGTACCAACAGTGAAACTGAAATGAGAAGTCTTCAGCTGACTTTATGAAAACACTCGTGATGGCATAGTCATGGTAGTGCTTCATTGCTAAAGTGGGCAATAGCACAATCAGTGGAGAGGTAAGCATGCTGTTTTATTGGTCTTTATCGGAAAAGTGTCAGTCTTGACTCTCCTAGATCTGTCGGCAGCATTTGATACAATAGATCACACCATTCTTCTATCCCGGCTGGAACGTGTTTTTGGAATCCATTCTACAGTTCTACAGTGGTTCTCCTCATATCTAACAAATCGCTTTCAGACTGTCTTGATCAACAACTGCAGTTCAGATCCGAAGTTAATTTCTTGTGGTGTACCTCAGGGATCTGTATTGGGGCCAGTTCTCTTTGTCCTGTACACTGCTCCTCTCTCTGATGTTTTTGCTAGTCACTCTGTTATTGACCATTCCTTTGCTGATGATACCCAGCTTCAAAAATCGGCGGAACCTACCCAACTTGACAGCGCTATTCAGTCTATGGAATCCTGCCTTCATGATGTCAAATCCTGGATGACATGCAACAAATTAAAACTTAATGATGACAAAACGGAAGCTCTGATTGTTTCCTCTCAGCGTATGTCTGCAACGATATCTCTTCCAGAAACTCTTACAGTTGGCAATGCTTGTGTTCAGTTTTCTAAGTCAGCAAAGAATCTCGGAGTTACCCTCGATTCAAATCTTACAATGCATAAACAGGTTATTAATCTCATACGTTCCATCAATTATGAGCTCAGACGAATCAGTGCTGTTCGACACTTTCTGTCTGTTGCAGCCACGAAAACTCTTATTTCTGCCTTTATTCTTTCCCGCATTGACTATTGCAACTCTCTTCTCTGTGGCTGTCCTAAGTATCTCCTGCAACGTGTTCAAAAACTGCAAAACAGTGCAGCACGCCTCACTCTCAAGATTCCACGTTCTGATCATATAACACCTCATCTTCGTAACTTGCACTGGCTTCCAGTAGAGGCTAGAATCAAGTATAAAATAGCTTGCCTTTGTTTCGGTGCTGTTCACTCCTCTGGTCCCGTCTATCTCTCCGAACTAGTAACTGTCTACTTACCTGCTCGCTCCCTACGTTCTTCCTCTGACTGCTGCACACTCAAGGTTCCTCGGGTCCACACGAAATCGTTTGGTGAACGATCTTTCTACTATTTAGCACCTCACTTATGGAATTCCCTCCCACAACATGTCCGCTCATCTGACTCTATCTCCGCCTTTCGCTCTGCCCTTAAAACTCACTTGTTTCGGACATATTATGATTGATTAGTGTTTGTGTGTGAGGTGTGTGTGTGTGTGTGTGTGGGGGGGGGGGGGGGTCCGTTTGATTGCAGAAATCTTGTAAAAAATGTATTTACAATTATTTTATTATTCGTATTTTGTATGTAGAATGTCTACGTCTTGTAAACTTTAAATGCTTGTAAATGAGGTAGAAGGGTATTTTTGTTTTTGCAAAATTTGTCTATTATAATTAGTCATGTAATTGGTATGTCGATGGCAGTATGATTTTATTTCAAGTTGCAGTATTGTATTCAAACTTCATTGGGAATGTGAATGTGGTCTCTATGTTTCTTCTTAGAATGTTCATGTTGTAACTATTTTACTTGTATAATTAATTGTGTGCGAGCGTGCGTGTGCGCTTGCATGTGTGTGTGTATGTGTGTGTGTGTGTGTGTGTGTGTGTGTGTGTGTGTGTGTGTGTGTGTGTGTGTGTGTGTGTGAGTAAGGAAGTAAGAGAACGTTGTGTGTAAGCATCGTGCTTATTTTACTTTCTAATGATTAATTATTTGTTTGCCTTTAATGTTCTTG
The DNA here is from genome assembly GCA_017654935.2 of Phymorhynchus buccinoides. Classification (NCBI taxonomy): domain Eukaryota; kingdom Metazoa; phylum Mollusca; class Gastropoda; order Neogastropoda; family Raphitomidae; genus Phymorhynchus; species Phymorhynchus buccinoides. The sequence continues at coordinate 40,379,630 of CM065688.1, forward strand.
TTATCAATGTAAAGCGCACTGAGCTCATGTGAGAAAGAGCGCTATATAAATTCCCATTATTATTATTATTATTATTATTATTATTATTATTATTATTATTATTAAGACAATGTTGTTCCTCAGTATTGAGAAGAATTTTCCATCAAAGATGTGTCCAACCAAAAGGATAGTTACACTTTCTTGCACAGTTTGCCGATGCAACTTCGAAATTTCTTTTAGGAGTCTAAATTATATCTCGTATGCTGATTGGTCAGAGGTATGCACACTCTGAACAAGTGAAAACGTGAGATGCGCGCCCGCCAGATTAGCCAGTTCGCGCCAGGATTCCAGAGGTGCCAGACGCAGCCAGGAGTGCTCCATAGAATACTAGTTTTCTGTATTAGTTATTGTCCCATTCTAAGCTGTTTAAACTGTAAAAATTATCTAAATTGTATGTGTGTGTGTCTGTGACGTTCTACTCGTCGGAAATCAGGTCAGTGTTTTCATTTCACATTTCAAGAGATTGTTTTATTCATTATCTTCGTTCGACTTGCGCCGGGAATCTAATTTGGCCAGTCGGCTCTCTCAGAAGCCTACTGAAATAATAACCGGTAGACCCTATTCAGTGGTCAATTTCGTGGCTCTTTCAGAAGCCATGGCTTGTCCGAATTCGCGGGAGGGCATTTCCAAGCCCATAGCCCCGAAACCTGAGGATATTATGAAAATGGTGCAATAATTGGATGCAAACTGGACCAAGAAATTCGAGGCTCTCTGCAACCTTGTTCAGTGTGCTATCTCGGGCGCGCACATGGGGCCAAGCGACCCGAAAAAAGCGCGGTTGTCTCACTCATCCAAACCGGACAACTTCATTGTTGTCAATGATGAAGAATCGAATCTTGACGATTTAGAAGAGGACCTGGTGAAAACATACAGCACTTAAGAACCGGACCATCAGGAAGTTGATCATGACATAGAATTTTCAATTACTAGAAAGGATCGCGGCAGAGATCGATTCGGAAGAAGAGAAGCTTGGAGAAAAAGTGCTACCAGGACTGGCGAAAATAAGTCGCTTCAAGGAGAAGCTCAAAGCTGCAGACCAAAAGAAGAAATTTGAAACCTACAACAGACCAGAAAACTGCGCACGCCTCATTGTGCCAATGGTCAACACTGGAATTTGGAACAAACTTCCAGACACGGCTGTGAAAACAGATCTGAAGTACCAGCACATTCAGCGCGTGATCATCAAAGCTGCCACTGCCACTGCGTGTGACATCATTCTCTCTACAGACTCGAAACTGAGTGAGAAAATGGCTGGCGCGGTACAGAACTGCACAGATTGCTCTCTGCGCACATGCGTCTCGCGAGATATCCTTCTGTCGTCGCCATGCTCTTCGACCGTATCTCAGCAAACCAAAACTTTGTGACGAATCGGTCCCATCACGTCACAGCTCTTTGGGGATGATCTAGGCAATTCGCTTAAAGAGATCAGAGAAGCTGAACAGATAGCAGCGAGCTGCACCCAGCCAGAGAAGTCCTACGGAAATCAAGCCCACGGCTCTTTGCGCAAAACGAAAGTGGTTCCAGCCGGCATGGCGTTTTTTTAGGGAAAAGTCGGGGGTTTCCCCACTACAAATGGCAGCAGCAGTGGGGGCACAACAAACGGCGAGGCCACTACAGGGGCCACAACTCCCGCTGGTCTCCCTATCACTAGCTGAAAAGGTGAGAAGCGTGATACGATAGTTTGAGGCTGATGTGGATAGCTTTGTGGCAGGCAGGCTGATGTTTTTTCATCATGAATGGGCACAGATTTCGTCTGATTCAGAGATTTTGCAAATGATTCAAGGAGCAAAGATAGAGATAAATTGTCCTGTAGGAAATCTTAGTAACTTGTCATATAACAAAACGCCAGCTGTCAGTCTAAGTGAATGCCAGATCATTGACTCAGAAGTCAAAAAACTTATTTCAAAGCGTGTCATCTCCCAATGTAGTCAAACTGAGGGCGAAGTACTCTCCCCTGTGTTTACTAGAAGTAAGAAAGACGGAACACATCGTATGATTCTGAATCTAAGTAGACTCAACTCAGAAGTTTGTTACCACCATTTTAAAATGGAAACACTCAATACGGCTCTGACTCTTATTCATAAGAACTGCTTCATGGCATCACTAGATCTTAAAGATGCATACTATTCAGTGCCCATTCATGAGGAACACAAAAAATTCCTGAGATTTGTGTGGAAAGACCAACGTTTTGAATACAATGTACTACCAAACGGACTAGCTCCGGGACCTCGGTGGTTCACCAAACTGTTGAAACCAGTGTTCGCTTTGCTCAGAAAAGAGGGCCACATATCAACATCATTTTTAGATGATTCATTGCTGGTAGGGTCTACAAGAGAAGCCTGCATGCAGAATGTAATTGACACTGCTACAAAATCAGTATTTGAACCAAGTACAAAAATTCAGTATCTAGGTGTAATGATTGACTCAGTGGATATGAAGGTGAGACTCACTGAGGAAAGGAAGACAAGCTTGCAGAATGATTGCGAGAAGCTTCTAAGCAGAAATAAATGCAAGACCAGAGAACTGGCCCGAGTCATTGGGAAAATGGTGGCCAGCTTTCCGGCAGTCAAATTTGGACCACTTCACTACCGCCAGCTAGAAAAAGAAAAAAACTGCAGCTTTGAAAAAGAGTAGAGGAGCTTTTGATCAGTTCATGCTCTTATCACCAGATAGCCTTTCAGAGCTACAATGGTGGACCGGGAACATTGGAACGGCAGAAAATGACATTTGCAAGGGTGAACCCGACATTGTGGTCACAACATATGCTAGTCTTACAGGATGGGGCTGTCACTGCGAAGGCGTATCTTCGGGCAGAGAATGTTGGTCGGTGAAACAGACTCTCACATACATTACTTAGAACTGAAAGCTGTGTTGTTTGCCTTGAAATGTTTTCAGAACACTGTGAGCAATAAGCATGTCAGACTCATGATTGACAACACCACCGCAGTAAGCTGTATAAACAAAATGGGTACAAGCCACTCTGATGCTTGCTATGACATTACAGGAGCCATTTGGGCATGGTGTGTGAGGCATAATGTGTGGTTGAGTGCTGCTCATATTCCGTGTGTGTTGAACACTGAAGCTGACAAAGAATCCAGACGCACCAACCTGGATGCAGAATGGAAATTGGATGAGGCAGCCTTACAGGATGCTTGCCAACGCTTGCAGGTCTCACCAGAAATTGATCTATTTGCATCCAGGACTAACCATCAGATGAAGAGATTTGTTTCTTACAGACCAGATCCCGAAGCAGAAGCCATTGATGCATTTTCACTCTCTTAGAAAGACTTAAATTTCTATGCTTTCCCACCTTTCAGCATCATCAGTCAGGTGGCACAGAAAATTCAACAGGAAAAAGCCACGGGCATCCTGGTAGTTCCAGATTGGCCAACACAACCCTGGTACCCCATGATACAACGCCTCATGTGCAACCGTCCTGTGAAACTTGCGGGTCGTCACAGGCTTCCTCATCTTCCAAGCCACCCCACAATAATCCACCCACTTCTTCAGAAACGCTGACTGGATCTGCTGGTCTGCATAGTCTCAGGCCAGTGTTCATGAAAGCAGGATTGACCACAGAATGCACCAATCTAGTCTTAAACTCACGGAGGCCTAATACTCAAAAGTCGTACAACACATACATTAATACATTAATAAATGGCTAGACTTTGTAAGAGAAAATGAAATCACAGACCCTAATTATGTATGTCTCTAATTTCCTCACAAAACTGTACTCAGACGGTGCTAGCTATAGTACGGTTAATCTTGCTAGAAGTGCTATCGCTGCGTTTCTAAACCCCAAAGACTCAGACTCTATTGGCAACCATCCTGTTGTTTGTAGAGTAGTAAAAGGTGTGTTTCAAAATAGACCAGCACTACCAAAATACAGTGAAACATGGGATGTAGATATTGTTCTAAACACGCTTGAGCAGTGGCCATATGCAGAACAATTGACTTTGCAAAGACTCACTTGCAGAACAGTCATGCTCCTTGCGTTGTTGTCAGGTCAGAGAGGGCAGACAATCCACCAACTGATCATAGACGATGCAAAAATGTACAATACTAAATGTGTGGTTGTATATAGTTCACTACTTAAACAATCCAGACCAGGTGTCCATGTCAGGCCACTGGAAATAGAAGCTTGTGAGAACAAAATATGCATTGTTCATCATCTGAAACTGTACATAGATAAGACTGCAGAGTTAAGTCTTGGAAAACAACTTGTTATCACTTGTCTCACAACCATACAGGGCTGTGTCCAGAGACACCATTTCTAGATGGATTAAAACAGTCTTATGCGTTGCTGGTGTGCACACAGCAAAATTCACTCCTCATTCAACTAGAAGTGCGAGTACCACAGCAATGATAAGCAGAGGCGTATCAATGGACTGTGTTCTCAAAGCCGTTGGCTGGTCCAACACAAGCACTTTCAGTAGATTCTACCACAAAACTGTGCAAAGCAGCAGAGAGGAGAAGGCAAAAGAACAAAGAAGGTACTTGAGTCAATTGGTCTTGGACAGCTTTGTTGGCAAAACCACTTCAAAATAAGTTAGCATAGCAAGGTGAGCTATAACAAAAAGTGTGAGCACGTATATGTTTGTATAATACATGTGGTCCCCGAGTCTGAAGTCTCACGTTTTCACTTGGTCAGAGTGTGTATACCTCTGACCAATCCGCATACGAGATATAATTATAAAGTTAAACGAGGCTTACCTGAAGTCGAACTTTAACTGGAATTATATTGAGTGTGCTGTTGGGAAGAGGTATAGGTATACACATACCCACCCTTCAGATATTAAATCCCCACCCTTAGATATTTATCAGGGACCACATGTGGCTAAAGTCTGGCTACTCTGGCGGGCGCGCATCTCACGTTTTCACTTGGTCAGAGTGTGCATACCTCTTCCCAACAGCACACTCAGTATAATTCCAGTTAAACTTCGACTTCATGTAAGCCTCGTTTAACTTTATAATTAACACCGTTGATCACGAGAAGCTTGTACCAACAGTGAAACTGAAATGAGAAGTCTTCAGCTGACTATGAAAACACTCGCGATGGCATAGTCATGGTAATGCTTCATTGCTAAAGCGGACAATAGCACAATCGGCTATATTCACATTTATGCCCGTCAAGAACGATAATCTGTTGACTGAAAAAGCAATCGCTATGTTCTTTTCTGTTACTAATTATCGTTCTTGACGGGCATAAATGTGAATATAGCCGCTTTTTACATTAGAAAAATTGTTTCAGCTTCAGGGGACACAGCCTCTCTTGGGAGGGCGACACCCCCCTTCCCAAACCGATCCCCCATCATTCCGGTTTGGGATTCTGGAGATTTGGCAGCTATGAATTGTGCTTTGGGACTGGTGTGAATTTAACTTAAGTGTAGAAGAAGACGAAGAACGTGAGTGGGTGTAAAGTTTTGTGGTGATACGTTTTTTGAATTTTTTTTATCAATACATTTTTACTGACACTCACACACTATACGGGTACTTTTTCCATTTTATATCTTCTTCTTCCTTTAACCATCCGCCTTTGTCGTGTCGAAGATTCTGATGGTACTAAGGAGGGCTCTACGCATACGCTTAGTTAAAGTCAAGTCAGGGTAGAGGGTCACATCAGGGTTCTTCTTCTCTTGATGGTCAATGAGCTGACCATTCTGGCACCTTTGATGGGTTGATTTGTGTCACGTCCAGGGTGTGATGAGTCTTTTGTTGGCAGAAGGGTGGCTGGGATGAGGAACGGGGGGGGGGGGGGGGGGGGGGGGACCAGTGGCAAACTGGGAAGGCGAACATTTACAGTAAGGGGATGAAATGGGAGGGACATGAGGAGGGGGTAGAAGGTGGGGGAGACGGGAAGGGGGTTAGATTTGGTTCTTGAAGGCTTCCACTCGGCAATGGTCCGAGGGAAGATTGACTTCTGACGGTACTGAGTCCTGCATGCTGGCAGTTGGTACGCCTCAGCATGCAGGTGCCGAGTTGATTTAAGTGGAGTGTATGCATTGTGATTTGGTGTGAATTTGGTTCAGAATTTTAGCGGCATTTCTGTGGAGAGAATTGGTGTAGATTTGGGCCAGTTGTTAAGTGTGTACATGAATTGTGAGTGGGTGTGAATATGGGTAAGAATTTAAGTTGTCTGTTTGCATTATCATGTGTATGTGTGGGTTTATAGGGGTGAGTGAGAGAAAGGGGTGATGTTTGTGGATTTTCAGCTGAGAGAAAATGAAAGAAGAGAGGAAGGGATGCAACAATATAGTGTCTTTGTTTGGTTCATTCTTTGGTCATAACTTGGTACTTGGTGTAACATTGGTTTCATATAGTTGGAACAAACTCCCTCTTCCTCTCCGTTCTGCCAACTCCCTTTCTTCATTTAAGTCTTCCCTCAAAACCACTCTCTTCAAATCGTAGCCTGCTCTGTTCTTTTGGAAAGTAATTTTTGTCCCTTCTCTGCGCGTGTGTTTGTGTGCAGTGTGTGGTTTGTGCGGGCGTGTGTTGTGTTGTGGTGTGTGTGTGTGTGTGTGGTGTGGTGTGGTGTGTTGTGTTGTGGTGTGTCGTGTGGTGTGGTGGTGTGTGTGTGTGTGTGTGTTTTGTTTGTGTGTGCGCGTGCATGTGTGTGTGTATGCGAGGAAATGTTTGACATTCTCATATTTTCTACTGCTTGTTGTTGTTGCTGTTGTTGTTTGTCTTTGTTTTTGTGTGTGGGGGGGGGGGGGGGGGGGGGGGTATTCATTTATTTGTTTATTATTGTAAGCGCTTAGGGCTTGTTTAAGATTAAGCGCATATAAATGCTCATTATTATTATTATTATTATTATTATATAGCATTCGTTTCAGTTTGGTGATGTGTGCTTCCAGGTGGTGTGAAACTGGGTCTTGGCGACTTCATTTTCTACAGCGTGCTGGTCGGTAAAGCCTCCTCCAACGGGGACTGGAACACCACCTTGGCCTGCTTTGTGGCCATTTTGATTGTAAGCCATTCAAATTCGAAACGAGTTTCTTATTACATTTAGTTAACGTAAAGCGATACTAGTTAACTGTGATTTCCAACGCGCGCACACACACATGCACGCACGCGCGCGCGTTTACCTAACGTTGTGGAGTACAGCTGATGTATGTGTGTGTGTGTGTGTGTGTGTTTGTGTGTACACACACACACACACGCACGCAGGCACACGCACGCACGCGCACACACACACACACACACACACACACACACACACACACACACACACACTATTGCACTTTATTCTGTGTGCATGCTTGTGTGAACATTTGATGATCACTGTGTATAAGTTTATGGTGTTTCCAGTTATATTATTGCAAATGATTCAATGGTTAAGGCAACTTGTAAGGCATTGAGCTTTGATGAGCTCTGTTTCGTTTAGGTAAGTACTGCGCTGATCTTGCTTTATAGATACAGTCTTTTTATGGCATCTAAGTTATATTGGGTTTACACTGCAAAAGTGTAAAAAGTTGACAAAGGATGCTAGAACCCTCCCCAGATTGCAGAAGTGATTTGTTTTCCGTTGTTGTTTTTCGTTTTTGTTAATGAAAGTCCTGGAAATAATGTGCTGCCCTGGACCTGAACATACCATATTTTTCGGACTATAAGGCGATACTTTTCCCCAGACTGAGACCCCTGCGCCTTATAATGTGACTACTAAAATAGTAAGAAACTATAAGAAAATCTGGATCTTGTGTACAATTGCAGGGGTGTGCCTTATAATAATGTGTGCCTTATAGTCCGAAAAACATGATACAGTGGAACCTCCCTTATAAGACCTCTTAAAAAATCATCCAAAATGAGGTCTTATAAGTATGGGGTCTTATAAGAGAGGTAATTTTAATACTTACAAAGAAGGGAAATGTCTCTAAGTACGTCTTATATGGGAGGGAGTCTTGTAATTGGAGGTCTTATAACTTAAATAATATAAGAGAGATTCCACTGTAGTTATCTAAAATAAATCTCATGAATCAATGATCCCCGATTTGGCTTGCAGGGTCTGTGTTACTCTCTGCTGCTGCTCTGGAAATAATGTGATGTGCTGAGCTTGAAGAGAGTTATACAAACTTACGAAACAACACCCCTCCATGTTTTTCGTTGCAGGGTTTGTGCTCCACTCTGCTGCTGCTGGCCATCTTCAAGAAGGCCTTGCCGGCCCTGCCCATCTCCATCACCTTCGGCCTCATCTTCAACTTCGTCACCAGTTCTTTGGTGCGCCCCTTTTGCGACAACCTGGCCAGCGAGCAGCTCTACATTTAGCTCGCATATGTTAAGGAAGAATTATGACTGGCTGTGTGCCAGTGAGATTTGACTGAGTGCGAATGAACTTTAGCTGGGGGGAAATAAACTTTACCTTGGTGCGAATGAACCTTAGCTGAATGCGAATGAACTTTATCGTTGATTGAGCTTTAGCTGAATGTGACTGACCCTTATCTGAATGTAACTGAGCTTTGTCTTCAGCAGGACTGCTTTAGCTAAGCACGAATGAGCTTCAGATGGGAAGGGAAACTATAAGTGAAATGACACCCCTTTATTTGTTTATAAGGATTTCAGGTCGGCAGTATTTAGCAATCAGATTTAATATTTACAGAAACTGTTTGCCTGTGTATCCATTTCCAAAATCTGCATATTAAAAAATAGAATACTCACTTTGATTTGATATGCAGAGCAAATATGAATGAATGCAGCGAGGACACCAGTGAAAATTGGAAAACGGACGTACCCATTGTGGCCCGGGAACGCAGAAGAAGAAGGAGAAGAAGTCCCTACTAAACTCTAAAGAATATATCTTTATTATAGTTCAATCCAGAATCTAGAGTGTGAAAACTGAGTTCAAGTTAAATAAAATCATACTGGAGTGATTACTATGGACTTTAGTAACAAAATAAAAATCCAACTCCAGTCGTGTATTGCTTCGTGGGTTATTTTTCCTTGGTAGGCAAAGAATCCAGTGGTGCATCGTGTTTCAGCTCCTGTTCATTCAGTTGGCCCTAGGTCCATCGTTATTCAGATGTTACCACCCCCCGTGGGGATACCGGGGGGTCTTTTGTATAAATAGTTCCCCCACCTTCTGGAAGTTCTGTGCTTGTAACTTCCTCTCATCTGTCACTCTCTTTGACTCTGCCGTTATCTTTTCCCTTTGCTGACTGTCATCTACTATCTTTCTGCCTAACCGGTCCATTCTCCTGCCCTTTTTCACGAAACACTTTCAAAAAGATTTCCTCCAGCCGAAGTAGGACTTGCTGGGCCTAACTATTTCTTAGTTAGGCGCATAACAGCAGCATGACACATCTGCGCTCATAATTGACAGGAAACTGTCTGAGCGATCGAATAATAAGGAGAAGATGTTACCATTCCAGTATATAAAACTTCAGAATCAATTCAGCTGACTGTATTGTTCTTCTTGGCGAGAGTATGGGAGGCACACAAATCTGTACGACTATCCTTATCTCTTCCTTGAAATCTACTCATATTTACACACACACACCTGTATCAAAACCGAAGCAACATCCAGCCAACTATCCGAGGTTAGGTGCACTCGATACTAAGAGGCTCTCCTCATTCAACTGAGTAGATTAGATACCTCAGTTTTTAATATCTCAAGATACGTAGACAATCGCGAGTTACGCTAGAAGCTCTCATGTGTACCTCACAAAATTCCACAGAGGAAAGACAGAAGAACAGTTTCTATCACGGTTCATTTTAAAAATAATAATACAGGCGATGAATACAGAGAAGGGAACAGACATGCATTTTTAACCTGGGTGATATGATTTCGAGGAAAAAGCACATTCCAAGAAGAGAGTAGTTAGATTAGTGTCTCATAATGTGACTTAATATGTTCAGGAAACAGTTTTTGTTTTGAATGTGGAGCTATAAACTGCTGCTAGCTTGCTTTGTTTTGTTTCTGTCTTCATTTTAAATATTTTTCATTTGTGTACAGTAATTCCGATACTTTTGTATAATTGTTTTGCTTTATTTTGGAATATAATATTTCACAGAAAAAAATTCAAATATTCAAATTGTAAATGCTTAGCTATTAATTTTGGAAGCAATTGAATTTTTAGATAGTTGTATTACTAAGTGAAACTGCTTTTAAAAAAAAGACTTGCTGAATGGAAAAATGCTAAAAATTTAAAAACAAATGGGTGGAAAAGAGTAAAATGACGAAATGTTTGTTGGTCAGGAAAACACATCTTTTTCATTTATTTACCGCCAGTGTGTTTTGACTTTTGTCCATGGTTTATTGATGTTTGGTAGAAGCAGCACTCCAGACAGTATTCCGTACGTGAGGGACCAATTTAAGGAAACTACTGGTTTATGTTATTGCATTACATCCCTTAAAGACGCTTAAGAGCAAAACGATACGATTCTATCATAATTCTCTGATGCTGATTTTGGACCAGATTCTTATCAGTATTCATTACTGATGTGTAAGAAAAAAATAGTAAATATGTACAGTTTTGAATGCTAGTCTTTATGAAATGAATGCTCGTTGTTCAAGTACAATAGATCTATTCTGAAAAAAAGCTCTATTGGCATGTTTGTGTTTGAAAGTGTGAACATGTTTTCAGTAGGGAATGACGTGGTGTTGGATTGATATCAAGAAATTCTAATAAATGACCTGACAACACAATTAGATGGGATTTATAGAATGAATGTGAGAGTAGATAAGTTTAAAAAAATTGTTTATAAAAACATAAGATATTGTTTCTAGTAAAACTTAACTTTATTACCATTTCTGTTAGCACCACCCAATCCAGCATGGCACCCCGACGACCAAGCCGGTCAAGGGTGGAGTGAGTGAGTGATGTTGGTACTGTTATTGTTACTATTATTATTCATTGATGTTACTATTGCTATTACGTGGGTACCTAATATGTTTGTTTGTGTGTGTGTCTCCATGCTGTTTGTAAAAACAAAATTCAATAAAAAAAAGAATAAAATTTGATCATTTGAAGTGTAATGCAGGAACAACATTGTATTCAGTTTTGTACAATTCTCTAGGGAGTGCTCTTTGGTCTTGGTCTTGTTTTGTGTGTGTGTTGATCACCTTGATTCACTCTTTACTTTCAACGAAAAGACTAATAATGATGATGATAATGATGATGAGCTCCATTCATTCTTTAGTTTAAATAAATAAAACTATAATAAGAAACAATGATCAGCTCTTCTTTGTAATTTATTGCTTTTTTGTTGTTGGTTAACTCCTACATTCTATGTTCCTACAGTCTCAGATTATTATGAGACTTCTCAGGAAGTCAATGAATGTGTTTGTCTTTTATTTTCAACAAATGTGCATATCCCATTGCCAAGGTCTTGGTCTGGTTGGAGTTTTGTCTGCATTGTCAGCTTATTTATCTGTGCTGAATGCGTCAAATAAAAACTGTTGGGTTTTGTGGGAGTGTGTCTAGATGCTTATGTTGTTGTTGACGTACCCTGGCTAAAAGACTCCAGGGCTCACCCCAACAGCCGAAGCACTTGAACACTATGGTACAAATTGCATTGCACTGCATTGCATCAGCTAGGGATGAGAACATTACAAAGTGAGACTGTTTTTGATTACCCCGCCACGTGGCAGCCACACTCCATCTTCAGGGAAAGATGCTTATGATCAATATACCATTAAAAAATGCTGCGTGTGTGTGAGAGAGAGAGAGCAGACAATAGAAACTTTTTTACCCCTCAAAACAATTACTTTTATACCATGCAGTATTTATTAAGGCACCAAAAATGTAAACATGGAAGAAAAACATTTGTCCAGAATAATTGCCGGTATCACATCACAGACAAATGAAGCATTGTTTTGTGTAACGGTAATTGAGAAAAATCAAGAACCAAGTTTTATAGGTTTCTATCGTTTACCATTCATGTTAGTCATTTTTAAGAAAAGTAAACATGGAATTTAAGCCTTATTTTAACAGATGAATCACAAAAGAAGTATACTCCATATCTATTTTTTATGTCAATGAGGGCACTGTAGATTAGATTAGATTAGATTAGAAAATAGGGACGAAAATAATATAGCCGTTAGGCTTTCAAAGTTCCATCTTTGTGTTTTTATTTTTATTTTTATATACTCAAGGTATATCGTGCACTCAGGTTTTTGCGTTGAATTATTCATCGTATTCATACATTATGTCTTTAGAAAATTTTAATTGGTCGAGCTCATTTTTAAAGCTGTTAGTATTTGGTGCTCTTTTAATGTTAGTTGGTAGTTGATTCCATAAAGGTGCAACTCTGTTAGTAAAAGAATATTTTCTTGTGTTAGTTTTACAAAATTCAATAAATATTTTATCAGTGCTATTTCTTGTTCTGTCATAATTTGTTAGTTTGAAAAATTATGTTGCATTTAAATCATCAATATTATTAAATATTTTATAACTTTGTATTAAATCACCTCTTATTCTTCTTGCTTTCAAACTTGGAAGATTCAGGCGTTCCATTCTCTCTCTCTACGAATAGTTATTAAATCCATCAATTAATTTAGTTGCCCTTCTTTGCACCTTCTCTATTAATGTTGATTGTCTTTTCAATTTGGGATACCAAATAACATTACCATATTCTATATGCGGTCTAATTAAACCTTTGTATAAATGCAGGAAAGTATCCTGATCTAAATATGAAAAAGTTCTTTTAATTATACCAAGCATTTTATTTGATTTCTAAACAGCATAATGAATATGGTTAGAGACTGCTTTGATTATGAAAATCGTCTACATGCATGAAAAGGTGATTTTACCAATAACTTTGGAAATTATTTAAATATCAAAGAACTTTAAAAACAAAAGTGTGTGTGTGTGTGTGTGTGTGTGTGTGTGTGTGTGTGTGTGTGTGTGTGTGTGTGAAATATAGATTCAAGACTGATTTTTGAACCATCACCAAATAGAATTTCTGAGAAAAAGAAGATAGATAAAATGTTGACTGATGTTTAAGACAAATCATCTAGTAACATTTGTGAGAAAAAGAAGGTAGGTAAATGTTGAATAATGTTCGACCTATCACCTAATAAAATTTGTGAGAAAATGGAGTCAGGTAAATGTTGACTCACGTTTGACCAATCACGAAGTAAAATTTAAGAGAAAAAGAATTTAGGTAAATAAGTTAAATTATCCAAACACCTAATACAAATTCTGAGAAATTGTAATGAGGCAAAAATAGACTGATTTGCGACCGATCACCCTATAAGATTTTTGAGAAAATAAATGAAATAAAGTATTTGAAGTGTGCAGGCAAAATATGAATGTTTTAGAGCAATGTTAAATTTGTTTCAAGCAATAAATAAATCCCCAAATAGACAGATTTTTACCGACCACCGTATAACATTTCTAAGAAAAAGAAATAATGTTAGGAATACATTTGATAGATAAAAAAGCTCTGAGTTTAGATCACTTCAAAGTGAAATTGGTGAGATGCGACAATGCATGGATAATCAGGTATAGTTGTTTTTCTCCACAAACAGTTTTGCAAATTTACGTAGTACCTAGATCCATAGTAAAAATGCAGAAAACTTAATTTGCATACCTTTAATAGTTCAGACTTTTTGTTCATTTTAACTTCATTTTCAAGATCAGTCGTTCTACCAATAGTTGAGTATAACACGAGAAGTCAAATGCAAGCCACAGAACAAGTGCTAAAAGTATTGTGGCAAGCTTTAAACAAATATATATATATATATATTTCCTCAGCAAGTTAAAACTGGTTTCATGAAGCTGCAGAAGGTTGGACATTTTTCTTCCTCTTTTGACTGATCAAAACATTGAATAATGTATTTGAAACAAAAAGGTTAAAGTGTCTTAGCCCCCTTTCTGATGGACCCACTATATAAGATTACAAAAACATTGAAGTTATACACAGTTTTTAAGTTGCTTTAAAAAAAAGAAGCGTAATATGACTTAAGTTACACCTGTTTTTTCATGCATTGTTCACAACAGCCTTTTTAATTCACTTGGATGGTTTGCAGTCGATCTTTATGTTGCACGTCACAAAGTCCAGAGCTGCTCCTAGAGCCCAGCCTGAAACAACAGAATTCTGGAAGTTACACAAAAGTCTGTCTTTAATTTTCACTGTGTTACTTTGTTATACAATGGAACCTCCCTAAGACCTTCCCTATCAAGACTCCCTCTTACTTAAGACCACTGACCTACTTCTCTGAGCATTGCCTTTCTTTGTAAGTACAGTGGAACCTCCCTTATAAGACCTCCCATTATAAGACTCCCTCCCACATAAGACCCACTTCTCTGAGATATTGCCCTTCTTTGTAAGTATTAAAATTATTAAAATAAGACCTTCAAAAATCATTCAAAATGAGGTCTTATAAGGGAGTTTCCACTGTATTAAGATTACCTCCCTATTACAACTCCTTCCCACTTAAGACCTTATTTTGGATGATTTATCAAGGTCTTATGGGAGGTTCTACTGTACAATTTTGTTTTTTATTTGGACAGCTAATAAAACATGCACAGCCATTCATGTCTTTCTGATATCTTCTGGAGTTTTTGTTGTTTTGTTTGGGGGTTTTCTTTTGGGGGGAGGGGGGGGGGGGGGTGTCAGTATGTTAATATGAACATTAAAATACTAGAATATTAAAATATGTCTTACAAATATTTTAAGACTTTTTAAATCCCAGAGACTGTGGCTGTCACAGCACTACAAACATGTATTCTCAGGAACACTGAACACTGAAAAACTTTATTTAACAAGGAGGGAGATTTTAGGCAATGCCTATTCTTACAATCTGCCATTGGATAAAGCAATATATTCCAATTTGACTACAAACGTGAAAGAAAAAACAGCAATCCCTTCAAGCAAGAAACGCATTTGAACACATAAACGTCTACACCTGCACCCCTCTCTCTCTCTCTCTCTCTCTCTCTCTCTCTCTCTCTCTCTCTCTCTCTCTCTCTCTCTCTCTCTCTCTCTCTCTCTCTCTCCCTCTCTTATACATAGTATAGAGTACATGAATACTAACATAGTAAAACCAAACAACTAATAATTGATGAGAAGTATGAGATGAGATGAAAGTAACTTCCATGTAAACATATTTAACAGGTATTTTCAAGGCAAACCAATAAACGAACAAAGCATGAATCTGAGGTGTAAACATTTGTTTGACATATATCATACAGGTATTTTCAATAAATACAGGAAATGTACCCAGACAAGTCACAACAATAAATATCTGTTTATCCATTGCTCTCTTACTACTGATCTGCTGTAAACTCATCTCTTTTCCACATTCTGTTGTTTTTATTCATTTCAGTCTCCTGCACTACCTGCATGGCAAAGCTGGTATAAAAAGGTCTGGACTACGGTGGAACCTCCCTAATAAGACCCCATCATAAGACTCCCTCCCACATCAGACCTACTTCTCTGAGACATTGCCCTTTGTAAGTACTAAAAATACCTCTCTTATAAGACCCCTCCCTTATAAGACCTCATTTGGGATAATTTTTTAAGGGAGGTTCCACTGTATAAGCTAGATAGAATTACGGCTCATTATATTATTTAATTCACAAACAGTTTTGAAATAGGAAAGGAAAGGAAAGAATAACCTCCCCGTGGGGATACCGGGGGGTCTTTCATAAAAATAGTTCCCCACCTTCTGGAAGTTCTGTGCTTGTAACTTCCTCTAATCTGCCACTCTCTTTGACTCTGCCTTTTTTCTTTGCTTTCTGTCATCTACTATCTTTCTGACTTATTGGTCCATTCTCCTGCCTTTTTTCAAAAAAATCTTCCCAATAATTTTTCTCTTGAGCTCTTCCGAAATCGGAATGTGTCGGCTGTACACAGCGGGGAGACCAGTGAAAACTGAAAAACGGACACATATGTACCTTACTCATTATGGCCATATGGCCTGGGAACGCAGAAGAAGAAGAAGAAAGAAAAAGAAGAAGAAGAAAGAATAACAGAGATACTGACTGATTTCTTTGCCGTTGATTTCATCAGAGATTTTGAACTGGTTGTCGTCGAGTCCCAGTCCTTCCAGTAGTTTGGCTATGAACAGACCACCGCGGCAGTCAGCAGATACATACTTGTCAGAACCTTTGAGCACTGCAGCTTCTTCCAGTGTCTGTTATGCAGAAACAGAAAACAAAAAATATCAGAGATTTTATAAGAAAGCAATCAAGATACAGTTGTGTTTTACCCCCTAAGGATTCAGGTGCCAAACTGAATGACTGAAATTAATCACAATGTAAAGATTTTAAGCATGAGTGCAAAAATGGTTTCAGATGTAGGCCTACACAGGTATTTAAATATTGCTGAGCACATGAAGCAACAGAACACAACTGACTTCATTCTGAAATGAAAATACAAATTGACTGTACGTTTCGTGCCAGTTTTGGGGAATACTATGTGTGCAAAATGAGAGGGGCAACGTGATACATTGTCAGGAGCAATATTATTGCAAAGAAATAAATTTGGTGTGAATTTTTAGAACAATTTCTTATAATAGCTAACAATATAGCTTGCGTACTCTTTTACTATAACCAACTCTCTCTGTCTCTCTCTCTGTCTCTCTCTCTCTCTCTCTCTGTCTCTCTCTCTCTCTCTCTCTCTCTCTCTCTCTCTCTCTCTCTCTCTCTCTCTCTCTCTCTCTCTCTCTCTCTCTCTCTCTCTCTCTCTCTCTCTCAAAACAAAAAAAGAAGAAAGGAAGATGTGTCTACGTTGTTTTAACTATACAATGCGTTTGGATTATCAATAAAACAATTACTGGTAATTGTCCTCTCCACCATTGTTGATGTGTACTGTGTGGGTGAGGGTCATAAAAGCGAGCTTGGCACATTCTTTTTTAAGAATGATGCTTTGCTTGTCTCACTTTGGTTCTGACCCACGCACTGCTAGGTGAATGGTATCGTAATCAACTTTGGTGGAGGGGAGTTAATTAGAAAAAGAGAGTGATTACCCTTTGTTCAATTTCGTCAATTACTGGCTTACATCCTTTGAACACCATTTTGAACTTCAACAAAGATAAGAATTAATTTTAAAAGGGCACCCTGACTGATACGTTTTTGCAAGAAACACGTCAAGATCACCAGGAAAACACCCTTTACAGAGATCGCAACACTCACTTTGCTCTGGTTTCCTAGAAATCAAACCGTCAAGTGCGATTCCTCCTTGGCGGAGGTGTTGGAAGTCAGATTCTTTCAGTGAAAGAGAAGGCGTGTGACTTGTCCTTTCTAATGGCCGCCTGAGTCGCTTAGACCAAATCGTTTGCACAAAATTTCCACAATACAATTATTTTATACAGTTTACCAAAGGGAGTTTTGCTCACAACAAAGGAAATAACTCCTTTTTTTTTTACTGCACTACAAAGAAGAATAAGCTTCAACCACTCTGAGTGGCCTCCACCCACCTCGTCCAAAATGGCTTCTCTCTCCGGCAATTCCGCCAAGGAGGAATCGCCGTTTTGACGGTTTGATTTCTAGGAAACCAGAGCAAAGTGAGTGTTCCGATCTTTGTGGTGATCTCGACGTGTTTCTTGCAAAAATTCATCCGTCAAGGTGCCCCTTTAAAATATTGTATTGTACCAAAAAATTCTTTCTTCTTCTTCGATCGCTCAGACAGTTTCTTGTCAATTATGAGCGCAGATGCGTCATGTTGCCGTTATGCGCCTAAGTAAGAAATAATTAGGCCCAGCATGTCCAAATACGGCTGTAGGGAATCTTTTTGAAAGTGTTTCTTGAAAAAAGGCAGGAGAATGGACCGGTAAGGCAGAAACATAGTAGATGACAGTAAGCAAAGGGAAAAGGCAGAATCAAAGAGAGTGACAGTTTAGAGGAAGCTACAAGGACAGACCTTCGAGAAGATGGGGGAACTATTTATGCAAAAGACCCCCTCCCCCTCCGGTATCCCCATGGGGGGGGGGGGGGGGGGGGGGTAGTTTGACAGTATTTTTATCATGTGCTCATGAGCTTTAGCACATACTTTTGGCTGATATTACAATAATATAATTAATTGAGAGAGTCAGTCCATGGAGTGATAGAGGTGGCCTAGGTTCATGGAAAAACCTCTACTCAAATAGTTTGGTGTTTAATTGTCTGAATGTGAATAGAATCATGTTTAATTGTCTGAATGTCATTATAACATATAGATCATTGTTTACTGATTATTAGCTTCAGTGGAGAAGTTTCAATGGATCAGAGCAACACATTGTAACTGAGACAAGAAAGAGTCATGAGTTTTGAAGATGTTTTGTGTCTCAATATATACATTTGCCTAACCTCAGGCTTTTAACTTCTCTTGTTTATAGATTGAAACTTATTGCTTTTAAAACAAAATGTACTCCCAACATAACACATGTACGTGGTGGTGAAATATCAAATGACCACATTTTGTTCCACTGTAGAGGCCTGTCAACCTATTTACCAACTTTTGAAGAGACTTCTCTGAAGGTTTTAGAAAATTCCACATTAGTCTGGGGCATTGTTTTAGGGCTTGTTCAAAGTCCTGTTTTTTCTTACCTTGAATGGATTTTTGTCATGCTCAATTGTTAGTATTTTCTATAATCTTCATTGTTTATCTGATTTTTGTTATATGATCTTGTGCTGGCTTGGTTATAGTTTTTCTCGCTCCCCCCGCGGGCTTCCACCTATCATGGTGGTGGTGGTGGCGCTTACGGAGAGGAGACCAGCGGCAGCCTCCTAAAGGCCAACCCGCACGTCCATGTCGTAGGAGGCGGGCAACGGCTTAAGCTGGCTTACACGGATAGGGCCCTCCCATGGGGATACCGGGGGGTCTTTCAGTAGAAATAGTTCCCCCATCTTCTGGAAGTCCTATGCTTGTAACTTCCCCTACTCTATCACTCTCTTTGACTCTTCCTTTTCTCTTCCTTTTGTATACTGGCGTCTACTTTTTTTGGCCTTATTGGTCCATTCTTTTGCATTTAAAAAAAAATAAAGCCCTTCCACATTTTTCCTTTTTACAATTTATGACATGCCAGGTTTAAAAAAAATTATTGTTCACTGGCTTCCAGACGTGAGACCATACACACTTGAATGGGCACCTGTTGTCCATTCTGCAGTGCATATTTGCCTATATGGACTTTTATATATAGCTTACCAGCATGTGTTTGTTATCCTTTTTTACTGTTTAAAAAAAAATCAGGAATCGATAAATAGAGCGGAAAGGCTTACGTTTCCAGCACTGTGTGGAATTATGTGCTATAGGGTACAATGATGGAGGTGTCATATTATGAATTGTACTATATTTTTTGTTTTCAGGTTTTTGAACGTTGTTTTTGTTTGTAAAGTAAATACATGTGGGATGTCGTTGACGTGTTTGATGTTTACTGCGGTGACAGTCCTGAGAAAACCATTGCTGTTGACGGGACTATAAGCAATGTAAAAATAAATAAATACATTTTCTCGCTCACCTCTTCCTTCCTCTTCTCACCCCCACTCCTCTCTCCCTCTCCCTCTTCCCTCTCGTATAGAATCACATATGTGAATAGACGTTAAATTGAAGAATACGAGAAAGAGTGAGCTTAATCACAAATATAAATACGTTTTGCAAAATTAGTTGTCTCCATTCCTTGGGGTTCTGTCTATAGCGTTTCTCCAGCCTTACCATCTGACAGTACTTGGTAGCATTTTGCCTCAAAGCATCGATGTTCAAGATGTGCGTATCAGAGTCAAAAGCTTCAAGAGTCTGCAGGGGAAAGCGCAAGGAACCAATGGCATAAAAGTCCAAACCATCGGCATTTGCACCAGTGTCACCGACATTGTTCATGATATTCTGTAGCGTGCCACTGCAGGTCTCCGGGTTGCCTGAGCCGGCAACTTGAACTGTCTCGTCTCCTTCACAAGTCATAGCATCACTGTCTCCTGCACACACAAATAATTACTTCATACAACGCAGCACGCTTTAGAAACAAATAGCTTTCTGAAACTGCAACAAACCTGGCATGCACATACAACTGAAGGAACATCAGAGCATACTACCGAGGCGTGTGATGTAGAAAAATAAGTTGTGGAAATTAATCCGGGGAGGGGGGTATCAAATTGAAGTCCTATACTGAGAACATCAAGTTTATAGTTACTCATCGGGACACATCAGTCATCAGCTTCAGGTAATATGGAATCGGACGTACTGTGATATCCAAAGTTATTGTTCTTTGCGTTTCCCTACAGTGTCCTCAGAGTTATTATACTTTGGAATTGCTCTTGGGGCAAACGCAAAGCGATGTAATAATTAGATCTGACGGCGTGCCACTACAGGCCTGTTATTACATCCCTTTTCTCGCCATGGCATAAGGCTGTGTCAGATCATTTGACACAGGATAGAACACCAAGGCTACATCAAAATGTTATTATGCTCTGCATAGCTCCTAGCATAGCATCATCAGTCTCCAAAATCCTCCGAAGTCGGAGTGTAGCTGCCCACGTGGCGGGGTAATCAAAAACGGTAACACACGTAATGTTCTCATCCCTAGCTGGTGCATTTGTACCATAGTGTTCAAGTGCTTCGGCTGTTGGGATGATCCCTGGAGTCTTTTAGCCAGGGTGTGACAACAACAACAGCAACAACACCCCTTTCGGTCTATCTCCCTAAGAACAACAACAAAGAACAATAGCAAAGAACAATAACTCTGGAGAAATTCTAGGAAAACTTAAAGAACAATAACTCTACAGAGTGAGTCCGGTTCCATAGGTGTGTGACAGCATGACGTCAGATCTAATGCCACAGTATAAAATTTGAATCAATGTTGTGCAGTGGTGTTCTAGACATTGCGCTGAAAGACAAATACGATACATCAGAACCAGAACCATGTACTTCAAAATAGCCCCAAAATTTTTTTTGTATAAATGAACATTTCATTACAAAAGGCTTGCACTGGCAACATTTTTTATTCAAAGCCAATTATGGTTTATTAAATAATTAACACAACTAGTTTTGGCTCAATTCTGATTTCCCCACTTTCCCCAGACCAAAACTTTCTATGTCAGGAAACAAAGTTTAGGTCTGGGAAATAAAAGGGAAATAGGATAAGAAATATAGGCATAAACCCTGTTCCCGTGCCATGCCTGCTTATGGTTTGATGCCTAAACACATTTAGTGATGACATGATGCAGGTCAGAGCAATGCATTAGCAGCCTACACTATTCTGGTGTGGGGTGTGGCGCCTTATCAGTGCCCGGTGAGGAGTAAACAATTTACTAGCTCTCAGCAGCACTTAACTGGCCTGGGCTCTGTGGCAGCAGGGATGGGCATTCAGTGTAAACAACCTACTATCGCTTCAGCCTACAAGCACTGTTTCCCATACTCTCTCTCTCAGAAAATCAGACAGCTCACTTGGATTTTATATTTTTCCAACAGTAACTACAGACTGCCGTTTTTACATTGTTCTGTGAATTGCCTGACAAAGAGTGCTTGAGGTGAGTAAACAAATAACATCTTATTAACATACAATTATTTATTTTTTATTATTTTATTATTTTTGTGTCAACGAATAGTATATTGTTATTTATTGAACACCCACTGCTGTTGTGTCTGGTATGAAATGAAAATTAAATGAAGTTTTTCTTGTAATTCAACTTATGATTTTCAATGTTGATTAAATACACATCAGTTTTGTCAAACCAAGCAGACACACACACACCAATATCAACAAGGCCAACAACAACAAAACAAAACTCAAAAAGTGAAAACAAACCAGCATAACTTAAACAGAAAAGTGCTGTTTGGTTTTTGTTGTGCTTTTCTAAAAGAACATATATTATACAGTGGAACCTCCCTTATAAGATATCCCATTATAAGACTCCCTCCTATATAAGGCCTACTTCTCTGAGACATTGCCATTCTTTGTAAGTATTACAATGACCTCCTTTATAAGACCCCTCCCTTATAAGACCTCATTTTGGATTATTTTTGAAGGGAGGTTCCACTGTACCATGCACTCTTTCACAAAGTGAAGGGAGTTTTCTTATGTTTAAGCTTAGATTAATTGTACGCAAGTGAAATGAGTAAATAAACTACAGGTATAGTACACTAATATAAATACCTCCCAGACCAGTGTTATAAGCTCCAATAGAAAAGTGCGTGTGCATGTGTGTGTGTGTGTGCGCGCGTGCGCGCGCGTGAGTGTGTGTGCGTGCGCGCGCGTGTGTGTGTGCGTGCGTGTGTTTGCGCGTGTGTGCGCGTGCGTGTGTGCGCGTGTGTGAGTGTGTGTGAGAGAGAGAGATATATATATATATAGAGAGAGAGAGAGAGAGAGAGAGAGAGAGAGAGAGAGAGAGAGAGAGAGAGAGAGAGAGAGAGAGAGAGAGAGAGAGAGAGAGAGAGAGAGAGAGAGAGAGAGAGAGAGTGAGTGTGTATGTGTGTGATAGAGTGTGTGTATGTTTGTGTCAATATATGCGTGTGCGCGTATGTGTAAGCGCTTGCATGTGAGTGTGCGCAATATTTTGCACACATATCTGGGTACACATCTCTCCCCCTCTCTCTTTCCATGCACTATCACGCATCAGTTTGTGCATTATGTATGCTATGTGTGTGTGTTTATATGTGTGTGTATGTGCATTCACATTTGTGTTTATAAGTGTGCATACCGAGATATGCGTATGCAGGTGTACGAGCGTGCATATGTGCGTGCACACGCGTGCAAGCGTGTATGTGGGTGAGAAAAAGAAAGTGAGACGGATTGCGCACAGTCAGACATCACATCAGTTGAGATTGGTTTATGACTATTGTATGCAATTAGTGCAATGTGAAACTGAAACATATTTCAAATGCATAGATAATATTCAACCTGCTGTGAAAAAAACTGCTTGATAAAGATGTAATATTATATCTGATTTCTCCGACAGTTTGCAGACTCCTTTTACAATGGAACCATGACGACGGTGACTGGACCGGTCAGATGTGGACGAGTCGAGTTTCCTAGATCCATGCCGATGCCAGATCAGGAAACACTGAACCCATCGCAACAACTGATGACGGTAAGAATACTAATAGCGGTACCACAGCAACAACAACGCAATGCTGGCGGATCATAGTGATGGCATACCAAAGGCGGGTCAGGGATTTACAGGGGTCATGGAACCCATTACTCTAAAAAAAAAGAGAACAAAATGTTGAAGTATAATGTTATGCTACTGTTTTATCTTATTCTCCCCAGACAGGCCTTCATTGCATCTAGTACATTCAAGTTATCCTCAGCATTTGCACCCCAGACCTCCCAACCAACCAGATGATATTACCATGACTAACTGATCTTCTCCGATATGCTATGTGTTTAGTATGCACTATGTAGTGTGTATGCATGAGTGTGTGGTGTGTGTGCGTGCGAATGTGTGTGGTGTGTTTTTGTTTGTGTGTGTGTTCTATCCACTTTGTTCCTTCATTTTGTGTTTGTTTATTAATGTACTTTCATACGATGGTGTGTTTTAAGACCATATTTTATTAATATTAGTTCGCTTTCTCTTTCATATACTTCTGACCAAGAATTGTGCAGAGAAAAATAGCCGAAAAACGCCTGGCAAAGTACCATTTCCCCCTTTTTTGTCAATCAAACGTCCACTCCCTAACTGTGTCCGAAATCTGTGTGTAGGAGAGGGGTGGCCGTTTGCAAGGGATATGACATTCACATATTTTTTCTTGGTGTTTTTTTGTTGTTTGTTTTTTTTTTTTTTTTTTTGATGGGGGAGGGGGAATTGTGTTGAATCTGTGAGACACAAATTGTTCGGTGATGTTGTCATTAAAAAATCCCGATTGTTTTGCTTGCAGATGACAAGTTGGAGGCAGCGCTCCAAGCCAGCCACCAGGAGCACACACTACAGCAACTGGCCATATCTCTTCATGTAAAGAGGCTTGAGCATCGTCTGCAGGCCAATGGCATCACCAGAGAACAGGTCCCGCAGATGGCAACTGCTTCTTCAGGGCAGCAGCACTGCATGTCCCCACTCACACTGACAGGGAACTAAGGGACGCTCCAGACCAGTGGCACACAGTGTTTCAGACAGCCAGACCAGCAGCGCCCTACACAGTGTTTCCGGTGAAGCACACTGACATGAGGGATTTCAAAGCCTTGGCCTCCAACACAATGAAGAACACCCAGACAGACGTAGGTGGGAGTCGGGTCCACTGGATGAAGATCAAGCGGATCCGGTACATGAAGGGCGAAAGGGACACCATCTTCTTTAAGCACAGGATGGGGGATCCCTTCACCTCTCTGAGGACAGGGGATCGACTGGACGGCGAGGGAAACAGCCAGCAGCCCAAGATCTCTCATTCCGCTACTCTAGTCGTCTGCCCGTGTCCTCGGAGAAAAAAGCTGACCTCATGGAGCTCTGCCAGCTGGGAGTTGTGCC
This sequence comes from Phymorhynchus buccinoides, assembly GCA_017654935.2. Lineage (NCBI taxonomy): Eukaryota > Metazoa > Mollusca > Gastropoda > Neogastropoda > Raphitomidae > Phymorhynchus > Phymorhynchus buccinoides. The sequence continues at coordinate 40,403,980 of CM065688.1, forward strand.
TGCCCACCTCCACAGCTTCTACGAGCAGCTTCCAAGCGAGCCTTCTGCCTGTGACTGCCTAGCAGAGCCTGATGTCACAGAGGACACAGACACTGAAGGAGGGGACTGAGGACACACCAGTGCTGGACCTGGTGTGCAATCCTGGCCTGGAGGAAGAAAGGACATGGAAAGTGCTTTGCACCCACCTCATCTCACCACCACATGCGTCTTCGCCCCCCCCCCCTCCCCCTCATTCTAAGAGCACGATTATGTGCTCATACCTGTTGGAAAACTGGAACGGAAAGCGACAAGTACTTTGTGTGCATACAACTAAAAACAAGATGTATACATTCTTAACGTGCATGAGTTGCGTTCAACATTTTTAAGCTTTTGTAAGCATAGTATGATAATGTGAAAAAGGGAGTGTGAAGATCAAAATAGTGGTGTGTTTTTTAAAAGCGAAATAAATACTTAGTTTAGAGATGATCACTGTGGTGTTGTGACGTTTTTAAAATGAGGTAACAAATGATGTGGAGAGGAGAATTATATCATGTTTTTTTAAATTTGAACTGCATAACTTGTATCATACATGACTGGCAGTGAACAAACTACTGCTGAGTGCAGCGTGAAATGAATGTTAGGTTTTTAACTTGAGACATAATCATGTTTGGGGGTTTGGGGGTTGTTTTGACATTTTATAACGTTTTGTATTCAAATACTGTTTTAAGTCAATTGTGGACACATATTTTTGAAAAGTTTGGTTACAATCGTATATGACCCCAAAATGGACAAAATGATGTGTGCAACAAAGCATTGCTGTGCAGAGTGAGGAATAACAATACTGATTTATTTAAACTGGTGACATCGAGTTTAAAGCGTTTTATATGTCAAGTCATGGAGTTTTATCAAAGAGTGTGTTCTTGTATTAGTCTAGAGATGATCACTGTGGTGCTACAGTGATTTGTTACGGTGAGATGGTAAATAATGCGGCGATAAAAAGAAATAGGATGCTTTTTTAAAGCCTGAAATGTGTAGTTATTACCGTGCATGACCTGAGGTGAACAACATGACAAGTGTAACAAACCCTTGCTGTGTGTGGTGCAGTGAAACAGTTCGGACCTTGTTTTAACTGATGACTGTATTATGTTTTGAGGAGATGAAATATACGCTGGATTACAATGTCTGTGCTCAAACACTGTGTTGTCCTTGCTAAGATTGTTACATAATTAATTAACCTAAAAGGTGAATGGATTTTCTGACCGTCAAAACAAGGTGAGAGGAATTTTGTTGTGAAGCTTGCATTTTGAGACTAAATATTGATTTTGCAATGTTCGGCATTGTGCTGCATGTTTTGATGTGTTGTATGTTTTTGGTTAGCTTTGGCTTTAAATTTAATTTCTAAAGAATGCAGAAATGCTCCATTTCTATCTAACATGTTAAATTATATTTTGAAGACAATCACGAGAAAGTGACGGGGTGTTTTGAGATAATGAGTCGTTATTGTGTACTATATTTCATTCCCAGAAACCGTGTAGGCTATCTTGACAGAAATCTGTTCTATGGGTGCATACGTGTGTATGCGTGTGTGTGTGATGAGTGTGTGCGCGCGCTCCCATGTGCGTGTGGATGTGTGCACAATCGCTTTTGTATTTTGAATGTTAAGTCTTGTTATTTTAATGTCAAATAACAACATTATAGAAAACATAAACTTTTAGAAAATGTTAACAAAAAATGTTGTACGGCATGTGAGTGCCAGTGTGTGTGTGTGTGGGTGTATGCGCGCTTGCGTGTGTGTGTGTGTGCGCGCGCGTGCGCGCGCGTGTGTGTGCGTGTGTGCGTGTGTTAATGTTTTCAAAGCAGTCTGTTTGATCCTGTCTATATAGCTATGTGCCTATGCTACCACGATAACATTTGAATGGAGAAACTAGGATGCTAACATTTTGCATGCAGAGAATACTTAGGATATCTAGGTAGGTTCGAAAAGAAGGTCATTGGTCAAAGGTCAAGGTCGCTGGAGCCGAAAATGCTGTCGCAAAAACATTTGAACGGAAGGACCTAAAATGTTCAAATTTTGCATGCAGAATTAGGTACTAAGGATATCTAGGTCAACTTTGAAAATGGTCATAGTTGAAAGGTAAAGGACACTGGACCTCACAATGGTGCCGCACTGCTGGTTGATCTAGTGTTTCACGCTCTAGTTTGTTTTACTAAGATCCACAACTGGCTGCCCCCCTTGATAGAAAGTCTTGGTCTGAAACTTCACTCTCGTTTGGACAATAGAGTGTAGGCCAAAACTTTCTATCCCTGTACACATAGTTGTGGTCTGAAACTTCACTCTCACAATAGAGTGTAGGCCAAAACTTTCTATCACTGCACACATAGTTGTGGTCAACTTCACTCTCGCTGGCAATAGAGTGTAGGCCAAAACTTTCTATCTCTGTACACATAGTTGTGGTCTGAAACTTCACTCTAGTTTGCACAATAGAGTGTAGGCCAAAACTTTCTATCACTGCACACATAGTTGTGGTCTGAAACTTCACTCTCGCTGGCATAATAGAGTGTAGGCCAAAACTTTCTATCTCTGTACACATAGTTGTGGTCTGAAACTTCACTCTAGTTTGCACAATAGAGTGTAGGCCAAAACTTTCTATCTCTGTACACATAGTTGTGGTCTGAAACTTCACTCTAGTTTGCACTGTAGGATGTAGGCCAAAACTTTCTATCCCCTGAACAGGAAATTGTGGTCTGAAACTTCATTTTGGTTTGCACATAGTTACACAGGCCATAACCGTGTAGGCGGCAGTAACTAATTTTGGTTCAAAACTTGATCCAAGTTTCTTAGCATTTTTTCATGACAAAACCTTTTAATAATTTAAATTACAAATTTTGGCAATTTGTAAATAAACATCATATTTCCAAGTTTAGGTTAGCAAAGATTACGTGTCTGTACATCTTATGTTAAAAAATTGGCAGCATTCAACTAAAAGGAGATTTTGTATGGGATCAAGAAAACTTCAAGTGGGCTTTTCTCCAAAATGGCTGTTTTAGAGATAGACAGTTCTTAAAGAAAAGATATGGGTGTTTGACAAGTACGGCAATAAGTCATTTGCTGCAATAGTTACTCGGCAGGACACATCCGCTTCAGGCAATGTATACTCCAGTACATAATTTGAAGTGATTCTATGCGGTGGTTCACAAGACATTGTGTGGACACAATTGACTACATAGTCTCTGGGCGGAGGACAATGAAGAGACCCATGTACGAACCATTAGGCTAGCTCCTTTCCTACTCCAGACGAAGGGCAGGGACCTACGTACAACCCTTAACCACAAAAGCCAATGTTGCTTTACCTCTCAGCATACAGGGGTTGTCCACTGTGTTTCCTTCAGTGCCGCACAGACTGCTGAGGACCTTGTCGTTGATGCCGTTGGAACCGAAGCCCGCGTAGCTCTTGACGTGGAGGTTGCGTTCCTGATCGGTAGTCACCGTCACATCACAGCCTTCCTCGCTGCGCTCTGTCGGCATGAAGGCCAGCTGCAGAGAGCTGCCCCCCATCTCCAGCAGTCCCACCGAGTTGCATCTGTTCCTGAAGAACAGAAATTTTGAGACACACAATGGTAGTTCTCGCTTTGTTTCTCAAAACTGCAA
>CM065688.1:40412607-40415107 GCA_017654935.2 Phymorhynchus buccinoides
CACAACCGCATGCACACACGCACGCACGCACGCGCATGCACGCACACGCACACGCACGAACGCACACGCACGCACGCACACGCACGCGCACGCACACGCACACGCACACGCACGCACACACACACACGCACACGCGAATGATAGCGGGCGACGAAACTCATGGTCTGAGCAGGTATTACGAACTGTTACCCTCAGGACGACGCTACAGGACAGCCAAAACCAGAACGCTAAGAACCAGTCACAGTTTCATCCCCACTTCCATTTCTTTTATGAATAAATAAATGATAATGTATATTTCTTTTAATGAATGATCATCTGTTTTATAATCAATGTGCTTTTTTTACCAGTGAAAGTAATATTTTAAATCAATATTTTCTCGTCTTTATACAAGTGTACGCGTGCGGTGCGATTTTCTCTGCATGTGTGTGTGTGTGTGTGTGTGTGTGTGTGTGTGTGTGCGTGTGCGTGCGTGCGTGTGTGTGTGTGGTGCATGTGGGCATGTGTGTGTGTGTGTGTGTGTGTGTGTGTGTGTGTATGTGTGTGTGCGTGCGTGCGTGTACGTGCGCGCGCGCGTGTGTGCTTGCGTGCCTCTGTGTGTGTGTGTGTGCGTGCACACCCCCTCGCACGCGCGCGCGCGTGTGTGTGTATTTGGCTACGCGCGCATTTATGTGTGTGTGTGTGTGTGTGTGTGTGTGTGTGTGTGTGTGAGAGAGAGAGAGAGAGAGAGAGAGAGAGAGAGGAGAGAGAGAGAGAGAGAGAGAGAGAGAGAGAGAGAGAGTGTGTGTGTGCCAGTGTAGGAAGGGTGCGATGGGAGCATGTACATGTGTTGGTGCACGTGTGCATACATGCATGTAGGCCTATGCCCTATGCGTGTGTGTCTGTGTTTATGTACGATTATATATGGGTGTTATTTATTTTGCTCTTTTGAATATTTGACATGCACAAGTATTTCTTATGCCTAATTTATAATCTTATGTTGATAAGTATTTTATTGCACTGTGAGTGTATTTAGCATGTTTTTGATTATTATAATGTTTGATATGTATTTTATTGTACTGAATGTATTTAACATGTTCTGAATGTTATGTTATAATGTTTGATGTGTGTATTTTAATGTTGAATCACAGGCGTAACAATGAATTTCTCTTTTGAGATAATAAAGTATTGTTGAGTTGAGTTGAGAGAGAGAGAGAGAGAGAGAGAGAGAGAGAGAGAGAGAGAGAGAGAGAGAGAGAGAGAGAGAGAGAGAGAGAGAGAGAGAGAGAGAGAGAGAGAGAGGACTCAAATTCAGCGTGTGTGTATTATAATATTGTCTTCAGTCTCGGGTTACTGAGCTCTTGAGCTCTTTTCCCACAAGTGGCGCATTAGAAGGCATTATGTCAGCGAGGTCAAGCTCACTCTCTCTTTCTTTCGGATTCTGTTTGTTTCGCGTGTGAGCAGCAAACATTAAAACAAATGCCTTCTATCTGATCAAGAGAAATAAAACAAGCAAGGGCCACCAAAAGAGCTAACTGTCTCTCAGGAATGCAAGTCTCAATAGAATTTTGCCACTGGCGTCCTAGCGCATAACATCACCAGTCTCCCGAATCCTCCGAAGTCGAAGTGTAGCTGGCCACGTGGCGGGGTAATCAAAAACGGTCACACACGTAATGTTCCCAACCCTAGCTGGTTCATTTGTACCATATAGTGTTCAAGTGTTTCGGCTGTTGGGATGATCCCTGGAGTCTTTCAGCCAGGGTACGACAACAACACCAACACAACAACATACTTCTGGTGCATGGTTTGGCAAATGTTAAGAAATGCTCCCTCCTCTGCCCCTTCTATGCATTTCAGACGGTTTCATTTAGAGTTAGGAATGGCTCCAACCCACCTGCGTGCGCATCTCGACCATTCCAACGGAAGTGTCGCCATCTTAGTCCTTATTTGTGTGTAAACAAAGTGAAAATGTTATCTAAATGTGTAAAGAAAACATCCAGATGTTATAAATACAGTTTAGATAAGTTTCGAATTGGAACAGCCAAATACGCAGCATCGATCTGGCATTTTTCAAAAAAAGGTAAGGACTAAGATGGCGGTCTCCCATAATATGGCGCTCCTTGTGGCCGGATATGACGACACGTGGGTACAAGCAATAGGGTTTGGGAAAGGGTTAGGTTTAGGGTCAATTAAGCGTCAATCTCATAACACATTATTTTGTGTGTAGACGGTTTCATGTTAGGGTAGGGTTAGGAATAGAGTTTTGGATAGCGTTAGGGATAGGTTATGGTCAGTTTAGTGTCAAATACCCAAAATAATAAAAAGTTGATGACAATAAGCTGACCTTGAACCTATCCCTACCCCTATCCCAAACTCTATTCCTAACCCTAACCTGAAACCGTCTGAAATGAATGGAATGGGCAGAGGAGGGAGCTTTTCTTAACATTTGCCCATGTTTTTTAACATCAAGCACATTGTCAGTTGCTTATTCAAATACAAAGCACACCCAACAGCTTAACCCTAG
>CM065688.1:40422607-40427607 GCA_017654935.2 Phymorhynchus buccinoides
CCCGTTTATATCTGGTTCGTATTATACATTGATCAAAAACTGGTTTTGAAACATATATATAAAAAAGAGGCACTTACTTATTTCTTTGCCGTTGATTTCCTCGGAGACAGTGAAGTGGTTGTCATCAAGTCCCAGACCTTCCAAAAACTCAGCAATGAACAGACCGTTGCGGCAGTCAGAGGACACGTAGTATTTGGAACCTTTGAACTCCGCAGCTTCTGCAAATGTCTGAAAGAGAACACGAGATGGCATAACAGATGACAAAAAAAAAAATGAAGGATCGTGTTCTTACAGCTACATACAAACAGCAAATCAGATATTCCTTTTTTCCTAATCCTTCAGATTCCAGATTGAATGACGATAGCACTTATATCAAAAGATGTTTAGCATCTTTTTAAAAACAAAAAGGATTTTTGGGATGTCATTTGTCATTTAGGCCTTAAATACTGTTGGGTGCAAAATTCAACATACCACAATGAATTCATACTAACGTTTTATGCCTTCTTTTGCATTGGGGCAATTCTGCACATCAGGAATAGTTAGTTAACCGGGACAAAGACTCTAAAAGGGTAAGATGGACTACTTAAGAGTTACAGCGAGCCGGGCTGATAGAGTTAGTGGGGTAGTTACACCAGTCACAGTGGCGGCTATCCAAAGACTCAGATTGGGATTTTAACGGAGAATTCAACTGGCCTATCGACGTGTTTTTAACCTAAACGTGTCACGTTTAAAAGGGACATAACCAGTGTTTCTGTCCTCACTACTCATATATGGAAAAGGGACCGGATGTTAGTCTTTTCTTTTCAGTGTCTTTGACCGGGATAGTCTAAGTAGGCCTACAGAGAGAAGAAATGGGGGGTTAATAACGCAAAGAAACAAAGTGTGCGTTAGCTAAAAGGAACACACTCTTGTGATCAAAACAAAGAAGCATGCTAATTGTCGCAATACACTTTGCTATCTTTGGCTTTTTCCCCATGGCAGCACAGCAATACCCTAGCAATAATATGACTTCTATAGCACTGTGTTGTCATGGGAAAAGAGCGAAACAATAGCAACTGTATTGTGACCATTACTGACCAATCCCCTCCCCCCCCCCCCCCCACTCCCTTCTCTATCTATTTGTCTCCTTCTTCCACACCCTCGCTTCATCTTGTCCGTACTGGTGTTACAATAATATAGTGACCTTTCAGTCTGATAAAAGGGATGGCATGCATAATTAACGCGCATTGATTACGGAGAGCCCGGATGAAATAATAAAGCTATCATTTCGTTTATCCATGAATGTTCATATGTAAATCGAACACACGTTTTGAGAGAGAGAGAGAGAGAGAGAGAGAGAGAGAGAGAGAGAGAGAGAGAGAGAGAGAGAGAGAGAGAGAGAGAGAGAGAGAGAGAGAGAGAGAGAGAGAGAGAGAGAGAGTAATTGGTTTTTACTAAACCCAGCTAGTCAGACGTATTCCTTCTCCTCTGCCTGTTTTTCTTTATTCTTCTCCATCTATTCCAACTTACTCATTTCATTGCACCTTCCCTCGACTCCATTGCATATGCCCCCCACTACACCATCCAATCCTCCAGCCTTACCATCCTACAGTACTTGGTGGCATTCTGTCTCAAGGCATCCACGTTCAAGGCGCGTGTCTGGCTGTCGACAGCCTGCAGGGTATCCAGGGGGTATCGCAGAGAACCGATGGCGTAGAACTCCAGACTGTGGGCAGCGGCTCCGCTCTCTGTGGTGACGGCACAGTCTACCATGCTCTCCAGCGTGTCGCTACAGGTGCCAGGGTCGCTCGTGCCGGCCACGTCGACTTGTTGGTCTCCGCAGGTCGTGCTGCCACTGTCCCCTGCACACAGTCAGGAATAACATGTGCGTGTGCCAGTCAGATGTGCCCGACTTTACCGTCCATAAGGCGGCGAATGGAGGACTGGGCAAGACTACGGATTATTTTCTTGTATTGCAATATCCATTTAACCTGGTAGGTAGTTTATTGACGGAAAAAAACTTGATTGTGCCTCTTTCCGTAAATTTTGTTTTCTTTTTCTCACGAGTTTAATGTCGGTGTTGCCAATTTGGTTTGAAGCGGAGACGCGTTGTTCAGGGGACATCCCCACTCTCCTAGCCAGAAAGAATTTAAGGCAGCTGGCGTTGGGGAAGTACCCACAGGCCAACTCAACACACGAAGCATTACGCGACGAGAAAGAGACCGTTGATATGAGGCAAACAACTAGTTACAACGTCAGCTCCTTCCCAATGGGATATGACGACATGCCGTCCACATTATTACGCCCCTTTCCAACAGTATCATATAACAATTTAATTCAAACAACAATAACTTTGGAGAAACTCGAGGGAAACGCAAAGAACAATAACTCTGGAGATCGCACCCGATCCCATTACCTTCTAGCATACAGGGGTTGTCCACCGTGTCTCCTTCAGTGCCGCACAGACTGCTCAGGACCTTGTCGTTGATGCCGTTGGAACCGAAGCCCGCGTAGCTCTTGACGTGGAGGTTGCGTTCCTGATCGGTAGTCACCTTCACATCACAGCCTTCCTCGCTGCGCTCTGTCGGCATGAAGGCCAGCTGCAGAGAGCTGCCCCCCATCTCCAGCAGTCCCACCGAGGTAGACCTGTCCCTGTGGAACAGAAACGGGAACAACCTGCTTAGTTCTACACCCTGATATTCTGAGCACAGTGTGGCCTATTAATAAAATCTACCCATTTTCCTTTGGCCATAATTCTAAAGTATTTCTCAGCCATCTTTCATCCTTGGAGTCTGTAGATAGGTAAGCCTATAATTTATCAGTCCAAGCCACTCTTAAATCAATAGCGTTTTATTATAATATTTAAGAGTGGCTTAGACTAAAAACAATTGTACATGTCTGTAGAATCTGAGGATGAAAAATGACACAGAAAGGTGTATTTTGGGTTGAATTATGGCCAAAGGAAAAGTAGTAGATTTTCACGGGCCGCCCTTAATATCGCCAGTTCTAAATACTGATAGTCTCACTACATTTTGGGAATGTTAATGTGTGGAAACTGTCATAAATAAGGTTAGGTGGATACATAGATATATATGGAAGCTTAACTTTTCCCACTAGGCTAGTGATCCCACAATGTTAAAGCCACACACAATAGAGATATCAGGTTAGGGTTAAGGGAATGGAGGGGTGTGGTGTTTCTGAAATCGTGTTTCCTTCTTCTTTGCCTTCTTGTTTTCTTCTCCTCTAACTTCTGGTTGCTAGTGTATTTTTTTAAGAAGAAGAAGAAGAAAAAGAAGGAAAGAAAGAAAGAAAATGCGAATCCTTAGTTGCTAAAATGGCAGTGAAGTTTGAGAATGACCTGTACATAGCGTCATGACTTCGCCTATCCACTGGTGATAGTCGATGTAGGCCATAGACAAAAAACCCATTGGTATTCATGAATGAAAGACAACTTTCCATCAACAAATGTCTCGCAAAACGAGAGAAACAAAAACATGTAACCTTCAACGAGAAAGCATCGAAAACGATCAGACTTAATATATGCATTGTGAATTTATTGGGTGGTAGGCTATGTAATAGGAGCTTTGTAAATACAGAGTGCTTTTGTTTTTGACATTTGACCTTCTTGTCTTTTGTTTTCATTTATCTTAATCCTATAGACAGTAATTTGGGAATCCGGAATAAGGTCGAAAGTACGGTTGCGCCTAAGGTCGAATGTACAGGTGTGCTTAAGGTCGAAAATAAGTAATGCACACTTCAGCCTAATGTCGAATTGCAGAGCTGTGCCTAACGACGAATATACGGTTGAGCTTAAGGTCGAATGCAAAGTTGAGCCTAACGTCGAATTGCAAAGTTGCGCCCAAGGTCAAATTGTAAAGATGTGCCTAAGGTCGAATTAACGGCTGAGCCAAAGGTCTCTCTCTCTCTCTCTCTCTCTCTCTCTCTCTCTCTCTCTCTCTCTCTCTCTCTCTCTCTCTCTCTCATTTTAGCGGACCTATTTTAGCATTGTCTTAATAACACACTGGAAGAATCGAGAATGAGAGAGAGAAGTGTGTGTGTGTGTGTGTGTGCGTGTGCGTGTGTGCGTGTGTGTGTGTGTGTGTGTGTGTGTGCGTGTGTGCGTGTGTGTGTGTGTGTGTGTGTTAATAACACAATGGAGGAAGCGGGAGAGAGATGTTTTTATCACAAATGTCATATTAACAGCGTTCACTTATTTTTTTATTATTAATTTGTAGTGCGGAATCAGAACATTTCATTGAAAACTGACTATCTGTATACATGTATTCTGTTCTATGTTTTGTGCGAAACTTGTGATATTTGAGTGTGTGTGTGTGTCGGTACTCAAGCCCGTGTACCTGGGAACTGAATCAATGTAGGCTGTACTGTGCAATTCGACCTTAGGCACAACTCTGCAATTCGACCTTAGGCTCAACCATACATTCGACCTTAGGCACAACTTTGAAATTCGACGTAGGGCTCAACTGTGCATTCGACCTTAGGCTCAATCGTAAAACTTACATGACATTTTCGACATTAGGCACACTTGTCAGTCATGCCATTTTGTTTCGACCTTAGGCGCAACCGTACATTCGACGTTATTCCGGTCACCCATAATTTCTGGTCTGGTATGTGTATGATGTAAAGACAGAAAAAGAGCTGCTCAATATTTAACTTCTTTTCAAACCTCAATAGACTAAGAAAAGGACAGGGCGCTCACTCATTGGGTTTTCGTTAAAACCACATTCATCAAGCAGACGAGAAAACAAGGACTCACATGTTGCTTTGGAAGAATCCGTTCAAGAAATTGGCGGCCAGCCAGGCATAGGTACCCTCCTCCTTGCCGCTGAGAATTCTCACGTTTTGCTCGCTGAAAGTAGTACTAAATGGATTCACTGCTCCATCGGACAACACGGCTTTGACCTTGTTCATCAGCGTCTTAATTTCGTCTGCGTCGTTCTTTCTCGCAGTTCGCATGCCTGTAAAGAGGGCTCATCAAGATTAATCAGTATGATGAAAATGAT
>CM065688.1:40437607-40440107 GCA_017654935.2 Phymorhynchus buccinoides
GTATGTTAAGTCCTTTCGCGGACATTTGTCCTCTCGCGGATACCATGATATACAATAAGCATAGGGTCTCCCGTAGCCATATACATTCTTGATCAGCATACCACAATCTATTCAGATCCTGAATTTTAAACCGTCAGTGCAAACCTCCGCCAAGGAAGACCCACAAAACCGAAATTTCCTTCCTTCATGTCCGAGCTGTATCTCATGAACCAGTGGGTAGAATGGCTTCGAATTTTGTGTGGTAGTGTAACATGGCGAGTAATGAAATAAATGCTTGCAATGAATACACAAAAAGCAGAAACATGGTCATTTAGACTAATGTGCACATAAGGACAAAAAGACCACGAGGGGACTTAACACACGTACATACCCGGGGATGCGCAATTGAGTAATTTTGAAACAGGCACAACTGAGTGGTAGCTTTTTACATAGCACCATAAAGTCATCCCGCTAAAAGCCAGCGCCGTGCTTTTAGGTCCCTATTCACCTACTCCTTTTTCACCGATTCCTATCTCAACTGTTCCTATCTCACCTATTCCTGTCTCACCTACATTATCTGAGAGGGTCTGTTTCACCTATGGTAACAACTTGCTCGTTTCTTTGTGTGTGTGTGTGTGTGTGTGTGCGTGTGCGTGTGCGTGTGCGTGCGTGCGTGCGTGTGCGTGCGTGTGCGTGCGCGTGCGCGTGCGCGCGCGTGTGTGTGTGTGTGTGTGTGTGTGTGTAACCATTACCAGCCTTGTGGTCTAGGTATATTTATATCCGATGCATCTCAATTGCGCCTATTTGAATTACCCCTATACACAATTGCGCCTGTGTCAGTTGCACCCGTTGTAGTCATCAATCGCGCCTGTTGAAATTGTTCATGAGAAAACTAGACCTAATGGAAAGTTAACTTAAAGGGTTTATTCAGGGTCTTTTTAAGAGTTGTAAACGTTTTCAGATATACATGGCTTTGATTGCGTTGTTTAGATGAACATAAATAAATGCCATAAATGCAATGAAAGGGCGATTTTTTTTAATGTTTACTTCGTTTTTGTAAATAAAACTATGCTCAGAAATGGAAAAACATCGTCTACTAAAACGAGACTTTCACCTGGAAATGACGACACAGAACTTGAATGCCAAGGAAGTAGAATCGCACGATGCCAATGTCAATGCGCTCATGTTGGGCGCATGAACTGAAAGCAAGTGTGTCAAACTGTACCTTTCATTGATTTCCTCAGCAAGACTCCGTATACTTAAAAATGGCTGCAAAACTCAAAAGACTGAACTCAAACAATCACAAAAACTCTAAGAACAAACAAGACCGACAGTCGAGCCCCAATCAGTTTTTAGAACTAATTCTTGTGTTGACGTCATAGTTCTTTCCTCCTGCGTCACAGGTACTATACGTTATAGGTCTAAAAAAAATTCAAATACACCTCGAGTTGAAATTCGATGAGCGAGACAGCATCAAAAGCCGCACTTCAAATAATAATTTGTTTCAATTGCGGCTTCAGGTGACTTGGAGACGAACAAGACATAACAAAAAAAAGGTGAGAGAACCGCATTCTTCAAACTACAGCAGTCAACAAAAGCGCATTTTTCGCTGAGAGCCGATTTGAAACGATTTATCAGCCAAAAGAGCCCGAATAAACCCTTTAAATTGAGATTTGGGTTTCAGTAGATAGAGACAAGTTTCCTTATAAAGATACGGAAAACAGCTTTTCTAGTTTTGAATTTTATAGTCATCTGAAGTTTATCTTCATAAATTGCATTAAATTGGTGAAACCAGGCGCAACTGATGTACGTACCCGGATAGGCGCAATTGAGTAATTTTCAAATAGACGCAATTGAGATATTTTCAAATAGGCGCAGTTGAGTTATTTTCAAATAGGCGCAGTTGAGTAATTTTCAAACAGGCGCAATTGAGTAATTTTCAAACAGGCGCAATTAAGTAATTTTCAAACAGGCGCAATTGAGTAATTTTCAAATAGGCGCAATTGAGTAATTTTCAAATAGGCGCAATTGAGCAATTTTCAAATAGGCGCAGTTGAGGGTTTTTTTCCAAATAGGCGCAGTTGAGTATTTTTCAACAGGCGCAGTTGAGTAATTTTCAAAGAGGCGCAGTTGAGTAATTTTCAAACAGGCGCAATTGAGTAATTTTCAAAGAGGCGCAGTTGAGTGGTAGTTTCTATCCTTCCTCGACATAATAGAGGTTAGAGTTTTATGAGTATGTTGCCCCACATGGCCGAAAGGCCAAAGAGGGCGTTAAACATTATTTCTTCTATGAGTATGTTCATGAGTATGAGTTATTTAAAATCAGTCGACCACACGGACTCAAGTTAAATGAATAAATAAATATCTTTTTCCTATGAAGGGTGTAGACCTACATATTTGTTGGTATTATAGCAGCATGCCCAAATATTATACATTTCATTATTTTGTGTGCATTTGTCTCTTCATACGTACTGTCCTCCTTTGCGCAATTGTAAACTCTCTTTTGGTTTCATTAAAATCA
>CM065688.1:40445107-40460107 GCA_017654935.2 Phymorhynchus buccinoides
GTAGTAGTAGTAGTAGTAGTAGGAGCAGTAGCAACAACAGTAGCAACATGAGGATAGGAAGTATGATTAGGAAAAACAACAACAACAACAAGTTGGCACAGAGTATAGCAGTCGTGCGAAAATGTATTATTCAATAAACGCTGTGAAATTCAAAAATTATTCCTTGTCGCAATCTCTATTGTGACACATAGGCCTATGTTACGTCCAATCTGTGAAATTACCTATTTCATGCAATGGGCAAAGTATTTTGCCCAATTCATTCATGAAATGGACAACGTATACCATATGTTTTTAATTCTTATTCACACAGGTATTGATTAAGGTTGATTCAGCCGTAGCACACCTTTCTGCATTGTATTTGCACCCCAATCCACAACACTACCAAATGCTACTCTGGAGCTTGCCTGTTGCATCAAAGGCTTTGTCAAATTAAGTCTGAATAAAATATTTTTTAAACTCACCTGCGGGTGTGATTTCTTATTCGCTTGAACCAATTTGTGATCTCTGTGTGTTTATGAACAAAAATAATTTTCATCCATATTGCTTTTCTAAATATCAAGTTTTATATGGAAGCATACCTTTGTTACCACATACCGCTAGTCCCACACAACGTTGTTTGTGTGTGTGTGTGTGTGTGTGTGTGTGTGTGTGTGTGTGTGTGTGTACAATGCACATGTAGCTATATTCTGGATGGGCTTGTGTGTGTGGGTGTACATGTATGTGTATGTGCGCGCACATGCGTTTATGTGGGTTTGACAGACACAAGCAGAGAGAGAGAGACATGTTGTGGGAATAGCGGTATGTAGGATTCGTTGTATCATGAATGTAAAATTACAGTTTGGGACTAGCGGTATGTGTGTGGTAACAAAAGTATGCTTCCATATAAAACTTGTTATTTAGAAAAGCAATATGTTTCACGGATTGGGCATAACATATACATTATCCAACAAACCTGGGTGTTTGGTCAGGGAATAGAAAAGGGCCATTCACACAGACGCACTGGACACACCGCACAACACTGTCCTGTACTAGCGCTGGACATTATTATAATGGTCAACTACTGCCATTCATTATCCAGTGTCACTCACACACAGACTTGACCAATCTATTATATATTCAAATTGCTATTTTCTAAAACGGCAGCTGACTGTTGATTAAATAAAGACGAACGGGCAGTGGTGTGCATGAGTGTGTGCGTGTGTGTGTGTGTGTGTGTGTGTGTGTGTGTGTGTGTGTGTGTGCGTGCGTGTGCGTGCGTGTGCGTGTGCGTGCGTGTGCGTGTGCGCGCGCACGTGTGTGTATGTGTATGTGTGTACGCACGCGCGCGCGCGCGCGCGCGCGCGCGCGCGCGGGCGCGCGTGTGTGTGTGTATGTGTGGTGTGTGTGTGTGTGTGTGTGTGTGTGTGTGTGTGTGTGTAGAGAGATAATGTTGTGTTCTGCGTTGCAAGATGTATATAGGTTGTATGCCCCTTTATATAAATCTAATGTTGAAATGAATGAAGAGCTTATTTCTTTCTAAAAAAAACCACTTAGACAATTAAAAGAATCGTGGGACGTTTTCACTACGAATAGTCGACTCACAAACTGGTTACATTTGGAGTTCAGTAGGACTAGGCCTATTTCTATTCATCCCACTCTTTTGGATATGAATTTATTGGACATTATGATAATTAATATACTATAATTACCGTATGTCAGTCATTAATGTTTTTATCTGGTCGTCAACGCGATAGCCGGGACAAAAATAGCCTCGACATCTGGCATTTGACATCTTGTTTTGACATTTATTTAGAGACTGAAGTTTGGGTACCCTTTCAACGCTAGCCATTCCTCAGCCAAAACTTACCTGGGTAGAGAAAATATTTTGTCTGCAATATTGGGGATTCCTCTGTGACATGCATAAAATAGGGCCTATCCTTAAATCCCAAGATTAAGAACATAAGGTCACTGGATACCAGACCCTCAAATTGATGCCTTTCAGTGACATGGGTGTTTAATCATTATGGTGCCAAGAGGCGATAGTGGCGATGAAAGGGTTTAAGGGTAAAGCGGAGAACATTAGCCTTCTATCTAAGGTAATCATAGAAAGTTAAAGGCTCAGCCACCTTACACTTGGCTTTACTTTGCCATCTGCTGAGCTGCTGCAAAAAACGTACGAACATAGGAACAGACTGAAGCCCGTCTATTATTCCTTAAAATATCATTTTACACTTTCAATATGGTTTTACAATTAATGTTGGCATTCCATTGAAAGTGTTAGGGGAAGACGGGGTAAAAAGCGCATGGGCGGGTAAGAAGCCCACCCCAATTATCTCATGAAATAAAGAGCATTTCAGTCAAATTTGCCCATGAGACGAATGCTAGACATTAACGCTCGTCTCATGGGCAAAATGAGACTGAAATTTGCTTCATTTCATGAGATAATTGGGGTGGGCTTCTTACCCGCCCATGCGCTTTTTACCCCGTCTTCCCCTAATTGATGCCATGAATGGAGGTTTTTTCCTTCTAAATCAGCAGCGCATAATTTTAGTTCAGACTTTAAAGCCTTCGGAAGAAAATGACAAATGCACGTGCATGTGTACACAGTTCTGCGAAAGACTTTTTTTTATATTTTTCCTGTCCCATCTTCTGGGTCGTACAGTGGCGTTGCTCCCACGCCGCTCATTCCGAATCCCAACTCGCATCTTTTTCAGGTCGCAGAATCCGATACCAGAAGTCCAATGGGAGTGAATCTATGTTAGGCCGTCAGGAGGCAACCAACCGAGAAAACACTGCACTGCTGCTGAGTCACTTCGGTGGAGTTCAGTAGAGCCTGTTCAGGACACCATCTACGAAGCCCCCTACTGACGACACTATTCTCTTAGTCGCGGAGCCAGCGTGAGTGAGGTCCCTCCCCCAGGGCGCCACCACGACCGTCTACCGACAGCTCCCCAGACCACACTGATCCCCATGACTTTGACCCGAACGCACCAAGGCATAAACTGGATTGTAAACCGAAATTGAGGTCACCATGAGAGCAGGGCATGCAAAGGCACATAATTTGAGACATTTTTTCTTTTTAATGATTGATGAAAATTAGGCGGATGACTATGATGATGCTGATGCTATGGAGTTCTGTATCGGTCTGAGACTATATGACAGGGCTGTGTTCTACGCTTCCTTTCATAATGATACCCTGGCGTTAACCAGGCCCGAGAACTACAGACACCTGCAGTGTTAGTCTTGAAATTAGAGCAACACTCTCAAAATCGCATCCGTTAAGCGGATGAAGCTCGACTGCGTGGTTTCAGTCTTCCCACTGAGCCCAATAGCCACTCACTCTGGGTAGGAATCGGTCCAGGGCCGAAAAAACCCTCGCCTCTGATGGGATTCGAACTCGTGACTACGCCACGGCGGCTGTTCTGCGAAAGACTTAGTATTTGTGTCTGATAAAATAAGTCCAGCAATGGTTGCCTGAATAAGCATTGGTACAAGTAGAAAAACAGAAGCAATAATTATATTAAATCAGTTATACTTTTTCAGTGAGTAAAAATATTGGTTTTCTTCATAAATAAATTTCACGAAGAACATTTCAGTTGGTCATCTGGATACTTCTCTTTTCTCCCCAATTCCCTTTCTCCTTTTTTGCTTTCTACGAACGGATGTTGGCACTTTTACTGGAGGCCCATAATCGGACATCACCGACTAACACACGCAATCATACACACACACACACACACACACACACACACACACACACACACACACACACACACACACACACAAGCGCACGCACGCACACACACACACATGCAGGCACGCATACAGTTATTGTAATAGTTATTCTGTAGAATTGGTCTAAAATGTCTTCCAGACCCATTTCCACAGATAGACAAAGCAGAGGTATGTGAGAAAGATGTGTTAATGTATCTGTGCGAATAAACTTTTGTGCCTCCTTTTCAATTTTAATATGTGGTACAATATGTTGATATTATTTTGCTTTTCGTAAGCTTTCCGCTGTTTACTGTGAATATTTATCTGTTCCATGTTTCTTTTTTCTATGTACTTAAGCAATATGGTTTGTGTTTAGTGCGGGTGTGTTTACATTTTGTTTTTGTTATATGGCTTGATGAAAAATAAGCATGCTTATTCAATGTCCATCTTTAGCCATGTTAATGAGAGTACACAGAAAAATGCACATACACACACGCGCGCGCACGCACAAACATACACGCACACACCAATATATACACAAACACATGAACGCATGAGAGAGGGAGAGAGAGAACACTGAACACTGAATATTAAAAAACTTTATTTAACAAGGATAAAGGTTTTAGGCGAGAGAGAGAGAGAGAGAGAGAGAGAGAGAGAGAGAGAGAGAGAGAGAGAGAGAGAGAGAGAGAGAGAGAGAGAGATGGCCTATTGCGCTGGTAAATACACACACTCAGATGCAGACACATAATTTTGCAAGAACCGATAAATTATATTTTAAGAGGATGATAATTTATTAAAAGAAAAACTAACAATTGCACAGCGAATGCACACAAACTACACAGACGGGCATAGTGACACATAATCATAATACAAATCTCAAATCAATCTCTCTCTCTCTCTCTCTCTCTCTCTCTCTCTCTCTCTCTCTCTCTCTCTCTCTCTCTCTCTCTCTCTCTCTCTCTCTCTCTCTCTCTCTCTCTCTCTCTCTCTCTCTCTCTCTCTCTCTCTCTCTCTCCCTGCATCTCTCTAATAGACATTTTGACGAACATTAAATTCAAAACAAATGTTTCTCGTTTCTGCCTTTTCCTTTCTCTGGCCTCAACCCACCTCTCTCTCTCTCTCTCTCTCTCTCTCTCTCTCTCTCTCTCTCTCTCTCTCTCTCTCTCTCTCTCTCTCTCTCTCACACACACACACACACACACACACACACACACACACACACACACACACACACACACACACACACACACACAGTTAGTGGTGTTGGTGGTTTCTTTGATCAAACACACACACACACACACACACACACACACACACACACACACACACACACACACACACACATGCGCACGCACATGCAAGCACAGACGGTGTCCACTCAATGGTAATCACACTAAGTTGTCCCCCTCCCCAGGTTCTTTGAACGGCTCCTCCTCCGGTTCCTCACACATCTTGATCTTTGGTTTGCCCTTGTATGCCTTCCAGATCTCCTGAACTAACTCGGACACCAGGATGTCTGTGGCGTTGTTGGCGAACAGACGCAGAACCAAGACTCCGTCGTCCCGGAGATATTCATGGCAGAATTTCTTAGCCAGCGTCTTGTCCGCCTTGTCCTTCAGTTCGCCCTGAAGCTTCAGACACTTCTTCACGAAGCTGTCCCGGCTCTTGCTGAAGTAGACCCGTCGCATCCAGAACAGAAAATTGGCGCTGGTACTTATGGACATTATCAGCAGCCAGAACCACAGAACCAAGAAGATCTTCTCGTTGAACATGTTAATTGGGAGCACGCACTGAAGGGTGTATCGCTGGATGTTTTCGAATTGCCTCTTCTCAAAGTCGCACAAGGTGAGGAGTGGAAAGCGTACAGAGTGGACCCATTCCGTTTTCCTGATCAAGTCACGGAGAACCTCAAAGCCGTACAGGCCATACCATCCCCCCAGGAAGGAGTTGAGAAGGAAGAACTGGCCGATGGCGTTGACTAAATAGAAGAATTTAGTCAACATGTATAGTCCGGTCAGGTAGGTGCCGTCCCTCTTGCCGAAAATAAACAAAAGTCTGGGGAAGCGATTCCGGAGTCCAACGAAGAGGCTGTCGTGGTAATGGCGGTGCGACTCTAACCAGCGGTCTAAATACCCAGCTATCAGGCAGATGGCTTCCTTCCTCTTCTCCGAGAAGCCAATTTCAGAGCAGCCACTGATGAGCTTGTCCAAGTTGAGGGTGGAAGCGGTGTTGAAGGTCCGCCAGAAGAAGTTGGGCAGCTTAAATAGAAAGGCCATGAACATGAGGATGACGGGCACCCACTGGTAGTAGGTCAGCTCCGCGGCTTGGCGTTGGGCAATGCTCACGGGGATGCTCTCGTCCAGGGGAACGTGGTAGGTGTTCTTCACCCAGCAGTGGCTGTTGGCGTAGCCTATGAGGGTCCCCGGGAAGTTGGCGGGCATCATGCAGTCGATGGCGGTGCCTACGTACATAATGCCCGTCTCCACGCTGAGGAGAAGGATGATGAGGGCCACCGAGTACAGGTGGTTCAGTCGGTCGCTGGGACAGTCTTCCAATAGACTCGACAGCCGCGTGAAGTGGACTGCATTCAAAAAGGTGCCGAATCTGCAACCACAAACACATTTTCCTGTTAAAAAAAAGTACATCTGGATATCCATAGCTATGTTTCACGCACACATCCACGCACACAAGCGCACGCATGCACCAACACCCAAAAGCAAACACTGCCAGAATGGTCAACATACTGACCGTGAGCCATGGAGAGAAGAATTAAGGAGAGAGAGAGAGAGAGAGAGAGAGAGAGAGAGAGAGAGAGAGAGAGAGAGAGAGAGAGAGAGAGAGAGAGAGAGAGAGAGAGAGAGAGAGAGAGAGAGAGAGAGAGAGAGAGTCTTGTTTTGATGTTGGTCGCCTTCTGCTCAATAAAGGCTGCATCGTGAGCCAACCTCTTTCTTTGTGACATTACTGTATTGGCGTGATTGAAGACGTCAGCCTAATGCGATCGACGAGGTGATCGCATTTTGCTGCTCACAAAAAGTAGGGGATATTGATTTTGCAATTTCACCATGTGTTCAATAACCAGACCATAAGTTTCATTTCATGTAACAATGATAGTTCAGCCTTTATTGGCTGTAAAATCGAAGACAGAAAAATCAGTGTTAAATTGTCACGTGACTGCCAGAGGCGAAAATCATCAGTGGGTGTGTTATTCGAACTCACAAAACACCTTTACACGGTTGACAGAGTGTTGTTCCACTGCTTGCTGCCAGGCATTCAAGGCAATGCCTACTCATGCTCTGGAACAGTCTCCTGAAGATTTTCTGGACGATTAATGTTTTATCCCGGCGTCCCTATATCCTCTTACGACTGTTACAATTGTGCAAGCTGACATTGAAAAACGCCAGCGTTTGGCAGATTTTAACCTCCAAATGACAATTTTGTACATGAATGCCACATTTTGTGCAAGATCACTTTCACATCCATGAAATCCAGACCTTCCCACGGTCTACGGTCCTCTGACCATTTTCAATAGAATTCCTTGCATGAAACCGTGTTCCAACACATTTTCAACTGTTTTATGACTATTGTTTTGGACTTTTGGATATTACACCCATTGATATCCGTCTTTTCTGGCAATCACGTCATGTTTTAAAATTAATTTGATTATAATTGAACTAAAAAACATCACAACGCTACACATGAACACAAACAGGTGAAGATGGGAAAAGAAGCGAAGTATCAAAACATAAATTTTCGTCTTAAAAAATACTTTTTCCAAGACGATGAGGCGTTAACATACTTTTGTTTTGAAATTGAATATAACTAAATATACTGATCCTACAAAACACAATATCCCTTACTTTTTGATAGCAGTGTTCTTGAAAAAAAATGCCCCGACTGAACTATCAAGAGGCTTATGACTGAACGATTGTTAACAGTGAACCACCGATCAAACCCATAACTCGGTTTGTAGAGTTACTTTTTTGTGGATTTTACCAGCCGCGAACAAAGTGAGCGAAGCTGGTAATGTTTTCAGTGGATTCTGAAGCCGACTATGTATCTATCTATCTATCTATCTATCTATCTATCTATCTATCTATCTATCTGTCTGTCTGTCTGTCTGTCTGTCTGTCTGTCTGTCTATCTATCTATCTATCTATTTGTGGATTTTTACCAGCCGCGAACAAAGTGAGCGAAGCTGGTAATGTTTTCAGTGGATTCTGAAGCCGACTATGTATGTATGTATGTATGTATGTATGTATGTATGTATGTATGTATGTATGTATGTATGTATGTATGCATGTATGTATGTATGTTTGTATGTATCTATCTATCTGTGTATCTGTGTATCTGTGTATCTGTGTATCTATCTATCTATCTATCTATCTATCTATCAGTGTGTGTATATACACGATAGCTTCAACGGAGGGACCTAGGACGCTCGAATGTTGCATGCGGATAGGTACTGACAATAAATATGTAGGCTAGGTTCGAAAATGAAAGTCATAGGTCAACGGTGAAGGTCACTAGAGTCGAAGATATATTTTAGCACATTTATGCATAGGACAGAGAGGAAAGAGTGCTGAACTGCACCAGCCTAACCAGACGATCAGCCAGGCGTGACATGCCTTTGTACTCTCTCTCTCTCTCTCTCTCTCTCTCTCTCTCTCTCTCTCTCTCTCTCTCTCTCTCTCTCTCTCTCTCTCTCAAGCCGTCATTGAACAGCCCAGGGTGTAGTGGTTGCGTCATGCTCTGTAACCCCTTTCTTACATGTTGAATAAAATGGGGTGTGAGGTGATTTTGACGTGTTTACGAAAATCAAGTATAATTTAATGCAACAAATAGCGCTTTTTTTAAATGTGCCTGTTTCAGTTAGTACATGCCATGAGCTTTTAGCCAACACCAAACACTTTATATCTTATTTAGTTAGATATGTCACAAAATCGGGTTTTTCTTTTGGAGTGATTCTTTCGTTGTTTAAAGATTAAAAAAAATAGAAAAGAATTAGTGCAACAAAAAGTGCTTATCGTAAATGTACACTTGATACAATGTACACGGAATAATTTTCCCATTAACATCATGTACTTATATTTAATATTATTAAAGTTAGCTCAGTATATATGGCATTCCAAACGTCAAACAATTATTTGCACGATTTTTAGTGGTAAAATTAGGCACTTTCCTCATTCTGTGCACACAATTCATTCTGTGGTGCACACAATTCATTGTATGCACATAATTCATTCTGTGGCACACACAATTCATTCTGTAGGACAGAATTCATTCTGTAGGACAGAATTCATTCTGTGGCACACACAATTCATTCTGTAGGACAGAATTCATTCTATAAGACATATTTCATTATGTGCACCAAATCTATTCTGTGAGATACACATTTCATTTTGTGCGCAGAATGAATTATGTGTCCCACAGAATAAATTTTGTGCACAGAATGAATTCTGTCCTACAGAATGAATTCTGTCCTACAGAATGAATTCTGTCCTACAGAATAAATTCTGTACTAACAGAATTCATTCTGTCGGAAACACAATTCATTCTATGGAGAACGAGGCTCATTCGCATACAAAGTGACGTCACGGGTGTTAGACATTGACCTACTAAGCTCCTCAAGGGAGCAGTTAGTGTGTTAATTAATGATGAGGGAAAATCTGTCTTATATGAATGAAATAGTTATGATAGCACTGTTTACATTTGATAGATTTGTTTAAAACATTGGAAGTATAAGAAAGGTGATGCAAAAACTGCTAGACTGTTCCTTTTTCTGGTTTGGTTTTCTTCTACGAAAATACATCTTTCTAAGCTCTACCGCTCATAAAATGACCAGTGCTACATGACATACATCTCTCGTGATAAAGATACCCTGCGAGACTGCGAGTCTACCATTTTGGAAAAGGGTATAAGCATACGCGTTGGTTTGTACATCGGCTTCTCTGCAAATAATTATTTTCTTTTATTTGAAAAGAAAGTGGGGGGGGGGGGGGGGGGGGGGGGGGGGAGGGGGGTGGGGGGGGGGGGGGGGGGGGGGGGGGGGGGCTTAATTACACACCGTCACTGTTTTCAGTGTTTTCATACACACCGTCACTGTTTTCACGGACAATATAATAAAGTTTTGAGTTTCTTTTAAGTTTTAAGACAGTTGCATACATTTCCAACACATTTCTAAACTAATGAACACTCCCTAGGTACCTACAATCAACGTCATATGCAAATGAGCCTCGTTCTCCATAGAATGAATTGTGTTTCCCACATAATTCATTCTATAGGACATAATTCATTCCATAGGACAGAATTTATTCTGTAGGACAGAATTCATTCTGTACGACAGAATTCATTCTGTGGGATAACAGAATTCATTCTGTGCACAAAATTTATTGTGTGAGACACAGAATTCATTCTGCGCAAAAGATGAAATGTGTATCCCACAGAATAAATTTTGTGCACAGAATTAATTCTGTCCTACAGAATGAATTGTGTGTGCCACAGAATTAATTCTGTCCTACAGAATGAATTCTGTCCTATAGAATGAATTGTGTGTGCCACAGAATGAATTATGTGCACAGAATGAGGAAAGTGCCTCATTTTACCACTAAAAATCGTGCAAATAATTGTTTGACGTTTGGAATGCCATAAGTACAATCCGTTAAAATCAGGCTTTTATTTTTACAAGGAGGGCGCCTCACGGGCAAACTGTTTCTTTTTGTCACAAAAAAAAAAAAAAAAAAGTATCACGATTAAAGAAATGGGAAAGGGGCTGAGGCGGATTTGGGGGAGGGGGTGGCTACTGGTTGCACGGACCTCCTTCGCCCCCCTCCCCTTCCCCCCCCCCCCCCCCCCCCCCCCCCCCGCAATCGTCTGACACACAAAAAGAAGAAAGAAATACACGCTCGTGAAAAACAAACAAGATGGCAACGCCATATCAACGAACTTCCACATAAATGAAAATGGGGTTTAACGTCCGCTCGGCTGCAAGCAGCACATATGAGACAAACCATCAACCAACCACCATCAACATCTGATAATTACCAGCCGCGAACAAAGTGTGTGTGTGTGTGTGTGTGTGTGTGTGTGTGTGTGTGTGTGTGTGTGTGTGTGTGTGTGTGTGTGTGTGTGTGTACGTGCGTGTGTGAGTGTGAAAGTTCCATCGGATTGGCCACTCATATTTCAAGTGACATGTTTTATGCAACATGTGTAAGACAAGTGAAAACAATTCCAATTTAAAAGATTCAGAGTCAAAATCTCACACATGCCTAATTCAAAATTTAAAAACTTGACAATGTAAACTGTAGTGTTAAAAACAAAGAACAAAGAATAAATCAGAAATGGGTTTTGACAATACAAACTTTCTCCATCTCCGTGATGCACCACCACACAAAATGTGAAGCAATTCTGTTTCCTGGTTCATGAGATACAGATCGAGAATGAAAGATGCTGCCTAAAGAAGGAAATATCGGTTATCAAGGTCAAACGTCAAGGTCAAGGTCAGCACAGTCATGAATATGATAGCAACCTTCCTTTTTAAGATGTCCACCCCTATGCCAAAATTTGATGGGAATCCGTCTAGTAGTTTGAAAATCGATACACCGACAAACAGTACACAGACAGACCCGTCCCCTGGCCGGGTAAAAGCAAGTGCAACAGTAGTTAGAAAAGCAGGAAGTCTTTGTCCTTTAACACATGAACTTGAAAATGACGGAGACAGACATACAGACGGACAAAATGATTCCAGAATATTCCTACCCTCTACCTAGGAAGGCGGGGGCCGTTTTGGTTGTTGTAGGGCCGTTTTCATTATTGACAGTAGGGCCGTTTTGGTTTTCCGAGTAGGTCCGTTTTGGTAGGACAAGGGCCGTTTTCGTATTTTGAGTAGGGCCGTGTTCGTTGTTAACAGTAGGGCCGTTTTCGTTGTTAACAGTAGGGCCGTGTTCGTTGTTAACAGTAGGGCCGTTTTCGTTGTTAACAGTAAGGCCGTTTTCGTTTTCCGAGTAGGGCTGTTTTCATAGGACAAGGGCCGTTTTCGTAGGGCCGTTTCCGTCTATGCTAAACGCGTAGGAGCTCTCTCATGGTTTAAACAACTTTATTCAAATACCAATAACAATAATGAGGTCGAGGGCGTAAAGAAAATGCCCATGACGTACCCCTACCGAAGACTGTACAGGGGAAGATAAACATCCGGTCTCTTTTCCCTATATGAGTAGTGAGGACAGAAACACTGGTTATGTCCCTTTGACTGGAACGTGACACATTTTACACATCGATAGGCCAGTTGAAAATTCTCCGTTCAAGTTCCAGTCCGAGTTTTTGGATAGCCTCCACTGTGAATAGAGACCGAATGTATCTGTCCCCCTACACTAACGATAACTCTATCAGCCCAATCCATCTTACCCTTTTAGAATATCTTTGCCCGCTCGTCTACACAATACATAATCAGAAGGTGATCAATTCTTACCCGCCCATGCGCTTTTTTACCCCGTCTTCCCCTAATCAAAGAAGGTGACCCAAAAACAAACCGCATTGACATCAACATAATAAATAATTCATGCAAGACAAACAAACAAAAAGAAAACAACGATTAAGATGAAGTGGTGTCAGACATAAAAAGAAGCGCCTTTGTGAGCAGAAGAACGAAGAAAAAAAGCCAAAAAAATGAGACAGGAATAAATAATAATAATGAGGAAAATTTATATAGCGCCCATCCTACTATGTAGGCTACAGGGCGCTTTACACAAAATTGGTGAAAATGGAATAAAAACATGAAACAAAAATCCAATAACATGAGCAGACAAAACAATACAGGTCAGCTTCGTAAACAACACAATAATGGATCATCTATGTATCTAATGGTCAACCTATGGCGATATTTTTCACGCCAGAGGGCAGTGAATGCACTAGGGGCTTATCACGCGATTTTCTTACTTGGGCATAGTGAGAGAGAGAGAAACAGTGATGGTAGGAAACACTCACTGTGGATCTCTCTTTATCTTTATCCCCAACTAATAATATAGAATATAGAGAGGATTAGCCCCACACGAGCGTCATGGCCTCTGGCGTGACAAAAATCGCACTAAGTCTCTCATTAGCAAAACGTGCATATGCAACCATACAACAAGAATGCATATAAGCCAATCTTCAATTCGGGTCAGAGGCATACCTGCGCTTTTACCTTAAGCAATTAAAGTGAATTTCATTGTAACTCTAGAAAATTCATTTGCAGTAAGACAGAAAACACACGTTATATATTAGCTAAAATCGATTTGAATCGTGGATGAAAATGTGAACAGTTTCAAATACAGAAATGTTGGTTTGATAATTAAAATCCTGCCATTCAAGAGAAAATCAATTTGAATAAGTTCAGGATGAAGGTTAAGAATGGTATTGGAACGAGAAGCAAGGAACAGAGGGCATGACCACAAATAGCTCTCTCATGATGTCCTGACGAGGAAAAGGCGGAAAAGTCACGGGCAAGAGCAAGCTTCGCTCTGTTCCACGAACCCACAGGCTTCTGCTGGTGCCCCTGTTTACCTTGTGGCTCTTTTGGAGTACCTCGCCGCTTTCGTTTTGTTTTTTTCTCTTGAGTTATGCACAAATAGTATTATTTGTGCATAAATATTCTAACTTTTTTTTAATCAACACCAAAAAACTACAAAACTTAAAAAAGGAAAAAAAACCCACGAGCACAACTAATTGGATTTAATGTAAAGAGGATTAAATGGAAAACAGAAAATGAAAAAATGCTGTACTTACGACATGATTGCAGAGTCGTTGAATAAAGACACGCGGTTAGAAACACTTGCGGTTAGAAAAACTTGCTGAACAATCTGCACTGTCTCAATGCTGCACCTTACACCCCGAGAACGTTTCCACAACTGAAGACTGCGAGGATGTCGAGGTTTTTATAGACCCAGGCCTAACATCGCGATGTGCCCCCCCCCCCCCCCCCCCCCCCCAAGACATGAGAACCCTTGAAAACGAAGAAAGGGAGTCAATCATGGACCGAGTAGAAGCCGATCACACGTCCTTGTCACAGAAAGCGGCATGGATACAAAGGATTAAAGAGTGAGACTTTAGGCCTTGCGGGCACTGGTCACTCATCGCGTAGGTTTCTAGGGTTAGACGTCTCCCCCCCCCCCCCCCTATTGTTTACGACTTATAAGTTAGTCCTACTGATTGTGTTGCACAGAAGTGTGAAGAGAGTCGTGTCGTGGTCGGATTGCCTACAGGGCATCAAGTTGAGGGTCGTTGAGAGCAAGCTGCGGACAATGACTGCCAGCAATTATCGACACTTCGCTACGGATCACGCCAACGTGGGTCCACTACCATGCATAGAAAACCCTGACGGTCTGTTAGTAGTAGGACTAGACACAATTCTCCAAAGAAGCCGCAGAATCATTGTTCTGAACGACTGTCTTCACTTGATTTTTACGATACAGTTTTAGGAAACACTCTCGGAGAGGAGTGTCTTCAAGTGGTGGTGGGGGTGGGGGTGAGGAATTGTTCTTAACAAATGACTGAAACAGACTGCAACGTCACTGGAACACGCAAACAAACAACTACACAACAAAGTGACGTTATTTTATTCACAAGAGACAAAACAAAACTACTGGATATTTCGGCGATTACGCCTTTATCAACACAGACAAACAATTAAACAGCAAACATCAAATATAGCAAAAGGAGCAAAAAACAGGCAACAAAAGAGGCAAAAAAACCAAGATCAAAATAAAAAACACTATTTCCCCTCTACAGTCCAATGCAGAAATAATGCAACTAAGTTCAAACCAAAGAACACAAATCAGGGGGAAAAAGAAAACAGAAGAAAGAAAGGAAAAAATGTTTTGAGATGAGAGAGGTTGGGGACAGTGAGTACGCAATCATAAATGGCAGAAGTTGGAAACAAGGGTCAGTAGGGGATGGGGAGAGGGGGAAAAATGAAATAGATTGTTGGGTGAAGAGAACAACTCTCGTGCTAAAGTGGACACATGTAGTAGAAGCTGACATTACATTGCAATTAAAAAATGAAAATATAGAAAGAGGGGGAGGTGAGAGGGGCGTGGGGGGTTCGCCGCCTAGCGCATCAAACCCTGGCCTGACCCCAAAGTGGGGTGCTTCACCCTGGCACCGAGGGGTGAGGGGGAAAACGGATGTTCTCCGAGAAAAAACCCACCCTAATCAGACACACTTGTCTATGACATGAGAAAGAACAAAATTTTAAAGGGATAAACGATTAAGGGGGAAAAACTCTCAGGGAGAAAAAACACCTACGCGGGTGGTCAAAGACAAGTGCAACAA
>CM065688.1:40465107-40580107 GCA_017654935.2 Phymorhynchus buccinoides
AGATGCGTCATGCTGCCGTTACGCGCATAACTAAGAGATAGTTAGGCCCAGCAAGTCCGACTTCGGCTGGAGGAAATGTTTTTGAAATGTTGATATCTATATCAGCTTATATCTCCCTCCATAGGAACTGTTAGAGACATCGCCCATGGCGATTATCCCTGGAATGAAAATGTAATTTGAGGAGAGGAAAATAATGAAACAATAAAGTTTTGAGGTAATTTGTAACGAAACATGCATGTATCAGTCTAGGCCTATGCAATTTTATTGTTTCAATTTACAAGTTGTTGATTTTTCACTCCACGAGATGCAAGTCTAGTATTTCTGAAACAATATACATATCTAGTGAGTACCATGTATAAGCAATGTTGCTTGCTGTACTCTTCTTTAAATGTTGTTGCTGCTGTATTGTGTAATTTGGAATGGGGTAAGACGGGGTAAAAAGCGCATGGGCGGGTAAGAAGCCCACCCCAATTATCTCATGAAATGAAGCAACTTTCAGTCTCATTTTGCCCATGAGTCGAGCGTTAATGTCTAGCATTCATCTCATGGGCAAATTTGACTGAAATTTTCTTTATTTCATGAGATAATTGGGGTGGGCTTCTTACCCGCCCATGCGCTTTTTACCCCGTCTTCCCCTACATTTGTTTAAACCAATTCTGAAACAAAAGAATTCCCATAGTATTCTTTGTGAGGTCCTTTTCCACATGTGCCTGACCACAAGGCGTCACGTGTGTTCTAACCACTGTTGATCTACTTGCCAAATCGACCGACCAAATACGGACTGCTAAGAGGTGGGGGTGGGGGGGTGGGAGGGGGGGAGAGAGGCATGTGATACTGACAAGCTTGACATTGGCGACTGACATTCCTGGCGTCTTTGTCAAATCACAGGATGACATACAGATGACATCAAGATAACAAGAGAACCATATATTTTCCTTCTCCTACTAAACTCTCTCTCTCTCTCTTTCTCTCTCTCTCTCTCTCTCTCTCTCTCTCTCTCTCTCTCTCTCTCTCTCTCTCTCTCTCTCTCTCACACACACACACACACACACACACACACACACACACACACACACACACACACACACACACACACACACACACACACACACACACACACACACACACACACACACACACACACACACACACACACACACACACACACACACACACACACACACACACACACACACACCCAAAAAATCAGTCACGAGAAGGCGAAAGAAGAAACGGCGAAATGGGAAAAAGCAGTTCAAGTCAGAATAGTATGGCAGTTAGCTATCACACGTGAGTGGTCAATCCTTGTCTCATTCACGTGATTGTGTGGATTATGCGATTCGGGCTTATATAAAGTCCTGGACCTACCGTTGCGACGAACAGTGCAGAGAAGGACAGAAAGAGAAGGACAGATAGAGAAGGACAGAGAGAGAAGGACAGAAACAAATTCGACAAATAATTATGTTGTGTGAAGAAGGTGAGTGACTGGAGCGGATTAGTGGGTGGGGGTGCGGATTCGATTTTGATTTGACTTTGGGTTTGATTTTCTATGCGGGCATGGGCGAACGAGTGTATGTTTCTCTTCATTTATATTCATTTTCAATTCTTAACTTTTCAGTTTAAGCTAGCGAAGGCGTATGCTTTCGTTGTGGTTTTTTCTCTTCCGTTTGCATCTATTATTATTATGCATGTGTATATTTTTATGTATCTTGTATAATCCGTAGCTAATATGTCCTGGGATTCTATTGTTTATTTAAAGAACAGTGAATTCGTATTACGGGCCTGTATTATCATGTTCATGCGTATTTTGTATGCTTTGTATCTGTAAGGCGCTTTGATACTTTTCCTATTTATACAGGTCATACTGTGCCTATGGTACATCCCCACTTATAATGTTCAAGAGGTGGGGTTTTTTTCCATTAACAGACATACATACAAATACAGCAGAGTCCTCGTTCTAAATTCGAGTCATTCTCTTGGTGATGCAAACTGGGTGTAAGTCTACAAATAACCAGCGTGGGACTAATGGTATGAATAAAGAAGAAAAAAATGTAGAAGACTAAAAAAAAAGAAATAAGCATCAAATTTGTTTTGCCCGTTTTACGTTTAGTTTGTTGTTACAAAAACGGAAAAGAGTAATGTTGGGTTTTTTTACTCTGTTACCCATGTCACTTTCAGAGAGAAGCACGGCCAAACAGTATCAGCTAATGATTTATCTCTACCATAACCGTTCAGTTCAGTGTTCACACTTTCTGTTGATACCAAGCACTTTATTGTTAGTGTTTGTTTAGTTATCGGGGAAAAAGAAGAAAGAAAAAAGCTGAAATCCGTCGTCGACACGGAATAGCCTCAACAACTCGGGACGCGTTTCTCTGGCAAGGCTAACGACGGGGTTGTTGAGTTTCCACTTTTGATTTGGAATGAAATAGGCCTACCATACATTTGGCAAAGCAGTCTCTGGTGTTGAGATGACTTTGGTTAGTAGCCCTCTCTTGTAAACTAAAGTTCAAGTTTTACGTCTTGTCGGCCGACATTTCTAATTAATTTAGATCTTGGGAAGAAGGGGAGGGGTGAAGAGAAAAAAACGTTATTCTTTAAATATAGTTATTTTTATTATGTATTTTATCATTTCTTTTTGTTTTGAAACTATGTTTTTGTCTTGAGTAAAGGTCAAGATTTATATTAGGTGCCATGGCTAGCACAAAACTACTCTAGGTTATAAATATATATACTTTTGTTTTAAAATGTTAATTTAAAACTTTTCGCTATTGCTCCCTGAGCTATTTAGAGATTAAAATTTTCAGGACCAACTTTTAAAAAGCAATACAAATCTTTAAAACTCGATTAAGGTCTGAAGACAACTAACAACAATATACATACGATCTTTATTTTCAACCAAAGTTTAAAAACAATCAAAATATAAAAAGTGAATTTCGACTTGACCAAGTCCAAGAGATATGCTTTGATGCGTATTATGTATTGGAGTATGATATATTTAAGTTATGAAAGAGTGAGGGTCCCTAGCGTGTATTTAAAATTTACAAACCCTTCGACTCCAGAGGCATTGAAACATATGTCTGTCGAGTCTGCCTCTCATGTTTGCTTTCCTTCATAAATTAAGGGCCAGCCACACGTTCACTAAACGGTCCATAGGGGTCTCAGACCGATTGGAGGCTAATCTCATTATCATCAGTTCACTAAAATCGCACGAGTGAACGATACGATTCGATCACGTGTTCTTGAAGCGCGAATCACATTTGTTTTTCAAGTCGTGCGATTTTAGTGGACTTGTGGCAGGCCCTTTAGTCCTTTTCCAAAGGATCCCCTCCCCTCCTACTCTGCCTTTAAAAAAAAAAAAGACCCTCCTACCGATTCGTTTAACTGACAGAACACTGCAATAATACAGTTACAAAATATGAATATTACTTAAATAATAGGGACTTTCCTGGCATTACAGTAGGCCTACTTCTAGGGTCGTCCTACTATCTTTATTAACACATGTTTGGGAAGGATGGAGGGGGAGGGGGGGTCAGTCTTGCCGATATGACATTATTGACACTCAGGGCTTGGCGTAATGGCTTCGCGAACGAAGATCATGGAGGTTGTTGTCCACGCTGACTGCAGGCACGCTCCTGACTGATGAGGCCAATCGGAGGACGATACGCTATTCCTAGTCCTAACCGCTGTTAGCTAGCCCTTCCCCCAACCACTCCTCCAACCATATTAGGGGGTGGGGCTTGGTTGGACTGGAGGCTGTCTTTCAAGCAGACGAGTAGGCTATCAGAAATTATTGCAGTTCGTGAGAAGAAACATAGAATCGAAGAAGTTCAAAGGTAGAGATGCAACAATGCTGAAGTACAAGCTTTAAGCTTGTGTTTCATTTGCATTTGTTTATGTTGCTGCTATATTGATTTTCAATAACATTCGTTTAAACCAAACATGCTGAAGATGCAGGGAGAGCCGATACATGTAAGGGGGGTGGGGGATGGGGTGGATATGCATCTCGACCTCGGGATACCGTGGAGCCTGATTAAGTTTTTGATGCATATAGATCATTTTTCTATGGAGTTATAAACAAGAACTGGGCTCTTTTCAGAGGCAATTTTGGGGTAAAGCATTCTTGAAATATGTAATATGTGTGGATAAAGGAGTATACTGTATAGCACATTTCATGTTGGAAAATGGACAGTTTATGTCGTATGCACAATTTGAATACAAATATAACCTTAATATGAGACTTCGCTCCGGAAACAGCGGAGGGAGCTGAAAAAACAGCCACTGTTAAAAAAGAGAAGTTCAAAAGTCATGATCAAGGTCACTAGGACAACCAATACTTTGCACCGCAGATGATCTCGAGGCAGTCTACTAACCTGCCAACATTGAAGCCTGTGACTGAAAAAAATAAAACAAATATGTCCCAAACACCAATTTGACACATCCACGGCCTATGTCCTTTACTGTGACCTTGACCTTCATCAGTACCCAATGTTCGGAATCACCATGAGGCAATACTTTCCCATACCAAGTTTGAATATTGTAAGTTCAAGGATGGGAAAAATATTTTTTCAACATTTTGATTTAATCACCGTTCACGTGATAGTATCTGGACTAGACCCGTTTGAAACTCGGGTTATGAAAACGTTTCAAAGTTCGTTTTCAAATCGATTATGCCGGCCCGATTATGCTTGCTTTCAGTTGTTACCATGGCGAATGAAGTACGTGAAGGCATGAGGAGAGAAGGGGAGGAGGCGATGGAGGTTGCATACAGCCTTCTGGACCTCAACAGACAGAGGTCCCCACCCGCAAAAGTAAGTTCCAGTCTCTGTATGTGTGTGTGTGCGTGCGTGCGTGCGTGCGTGCGTGCGTGCGTGTGTGTGTGTGTGTGTGTGTGTGTGTGTGTGCGTGCGTGCGTGCGTGCGTGTGTGTGTGTGTGTGTGTGTGTGCGTGTGCGTGTGTGTGTGTGTGTGTGTGTGTGTGTGTGTGTGTGTGTGTGTGTGTGTGTGTGTGTGTGTGTGTGTGTGTGTGTGTGTGTGTGTGTGTGTGTGTGTGTGTGTGTGTGCATGCGTGCGTGCGTGCGTGTGTGTGTGCGCGTGTTTGCGTGTTTGTGTGTGTGTCCAATGTTCCCCCCAAGTCAGTCTATATTGTTCCCTTTATAACCTTGCATAACTTTTATCTTAGAAATGTAATACATTTTTAGGTTCATTTTTCATTTTACAGAGCCATTCAAATGAATTGTGTTTGCTTACATTTCTGTAAATGACACATAACATCAGATTGTGTCACAAGCCGTGGAATCAAGTTTTAAGCTGCTCATGTTTACCAGCCGCGAACGAAGAGAGCGAAGCTGGCCATGTTTTCAGTGGATTCTGCTCATGACTGACTATCTATCTACCTGTCTATGTTAACACGATAACGTTTGAACGAAGGGACCTAGGGCGCTCAAATGTTGCATGCGGATGGGTACTAAGAATATCTAAGCCAACATCGAAATGAAGGCCATAAGTCAAACGTCAAGGCCAATGGAGTCGAATAAGCAGCCGAACACCTGGCGCGATAACGGAGGGACCTAGGATGCTCAATTTTGTTTTATGCGGATAGGTACTAAAGATATATAGGCCAAGCTAAAAAAAATGAAGGCCATAGGTCAAAGTAACTGGGGCCGAAAATGCTGCCGAGCACCTGGTACGATACAAATTGAACAGAGGGACATAGGACGCTCACATTTTGCATGCGGATAGGTACTAAGAATATCTAGGCTAAATTGAAAAAAATGATAGTCATAGGTCAATGTCACTGGAGCCGAAAATCCTGCCGAATACCTGGCATGATAACGGAGGGACATAGGAGGGACATAGGACGCTCAGATTTTTCATTTATTTTCTTTCTTTCGTGGTATGTGCTTACTACTTCTGTGTCAATAATTCCTTTGATGGTTTTACGACAAATAAAAGAGTTTGAGTTTGAGTTTGAGTTTTGCATGCGGGTAGGTACTAAAGATATTAGGCCATGTTTAAAAATGAAGGTCATAGGTCGAAGGTCAAAGTCATTGGCGCCGATAATGCTGCCAAGTACCTGGCACAATAACGATTGAACAGAGGGACCTAGGACGTTCAAATTTTGCACGCGGATAGGTACTAAGAAATGCTAAGCCAGTCATAGGTTAAAAGTCAAGGTCACTGGAGATAAAATGCTGCCAAGCACTTGGCAAGATAACGCTTGAACGCAGGGACATAGGACACTCAAATTTTGCTTTGTGGCTAGGTACTAAGGGTATTTAGACCAAGTTCGAAATTCAAGGTCATAGGTCAAAGGTCAAGGTCACTGGACCCGAAATTGTTGCCGCGCGGCTGGTGGTCTAGCGTCTTAAAGCTCTAGTTATCTACATAATATTATGCATTAGTGTAAGTTGCATTTTTAGCTTAATGTAAAAAGCTTTTAAGACATGGTAGATTAGTATACAGCTAACAAACCATCATGCATTGCATTCTTTGAACGAACAGGAGACGACAAAACAGAAGCATTCTTGTGACATCTGTGGGGGAAAATTCACAGAGAGAAGCAGCCTGAGAAAGCACGTCAGTAGCGTACACCGTGGTAAGCTGTTGTACTGGTTCTTGTTTTCTTTGGGGTGTTCTTATTGATGTCATCAAATTTGTTGGGGTGGGGTGGGGTGGTCATTGTGTTTGTTTTGTGGGTTTTTTGGTGGGGTCAATTTTTATGGGGTAGGGTGTAGAAAAGAGAAGGAAGAACCTCTTGACCGAAAACTTAGCTTCTTCTTTTTCTTCTTCGATCGCTCAGACAGTTTCCTGTCAATTATGAGTGCAGATGCTTCATTCTGCCGTATTGCGCCTAAATAAGAAAATAGTTAGGCCCAGCAAGTCCGACTTCGGCTGGAGGAAATCTTTTTGAAAGCGTTTCTTGGAAAAAAAAAGGCAGGTGAGGCAGACATATAGTAGATGATATTAGAGCAAAGGGAAAAGCCAAGGAGAGTGACATATTAGAGGAAGTTACAAGCGCAGAACTTCCAGAAGGTGGGGGAACTATTTTATTCAAAAGGCCCTCTGGTATCCCCACGGGTGGAAAACGTAACTGACAAGTGTTCAATACAGTCAGCAACGGCTCCAATTTCGTGTTAAAAAACCCAAATTGTTTACAAATCTATTACTGGCTACCATTGATAATACCATGGTAACTCTTCGGATCTTTTTCAGCTTGATGTCAATGGCTGGAATTGTTGAGATATTTGCTACGAGTTCATTGTCCAAACCCATTTTGGTATTGTTGCCTTAGATGCTTGTTGGTACTACGTTATACGTTTGTAAAAATCTAGTAAATGAGGCGTTATAGCTGTTTACTTCCAAATGTTTTTGTTGTTGTCAAGTGTGAGCTGAGTGGTGTCTTTTTCTGGCCAGTTAAGTTCTACTTTCTGTTTCAAATAAAATGTATCATTCAAAACAGAACAGTTAGATAAATGTGTCTTCAGATCATTGGCGTTCAGGTAAGTTATTGAAAATTCATTGCAATGAATAAATAGACTAGAAATACACTGTGACAATGATGTTTTCGGTAAGAGTTATGGAAACTATGTATATAAAGCAACAAAACCGTCAGATAGTCTGTGTAATAAACGATTGTGTCAAGCGGTCCACGTCACTCAGCCTGAACAGACCAAAAAAGGTCAAAGGTCAAGGTCAAGAAGCTTCAAAATGTCTCCAATTGCATTTCTTGATTGGGATACAGATAAATAATATATACCATATATTTACCTTAAATTATATGCGACATAAAGAAATCCAAGGATTCACACCATAAACAATGACACTTTTTTCTTTTTTACTATGGCTTGTACCCACGTGTCGTCATATCCGGCTACAAGGAGCGCCATATTATGGGAGACCGCCATCTTAGTCAGTAACTTTGTTTGAAAAATGCC
This sequence comes from Phymorhynchus buccinoides, assembly GCA_017654935.2. Taxonomy (NCBI): domain Eukaryota; kingdom Metazoa; phylum Mollusca; class Gastropoda; order Neogastropoda; family Raphitomidae; genus Phymorhynchus; species Phymorhynchus buccinoides. Next base: position 40,473,041 of record CM065688.1, read on the forward strand.
AGATCGATGCTGCGTATTTGGCTGTTCCAATTCGAAACTTATCTAAACTGTATTTATAACATCTGGATGTTTTCTTTGCACATTTAGATAACATTTTCACTTTGTTTACACACAAATAAGGACTAAGATGGCGACACTTCCGTTGGAAGGGTCGAGATGCGCACGCAGGTGGGTGGGAGCCATAAAAAAACCAACCATCATCAAATACAAGTGTTACCTTCTACTGGAGGTGGTATATATAAGTTAAGGTCAAGGTCATGAATGTTAACATTACTTTGTATCACACATGACATTTCTGGCCATCTAAAATAATTGTTTTTTAAATTGAAAAAAAAAATCTGGTTTTCTAGGCCATTTAGAACCGCTGTCCTCAACTAGTAGGCTATGCAATTTTTATTTTAATGGAGGAGCACATTATGCTTTTATAATTTTTTTTTTCAGGTTAAAAACCATTTAAATGCCTCAGACCCCACATGTGGTCAATAATTCAGTAACATTATGCTTTTATTATTTTGTGGGGTTTTTTTCAGGTGAAAAACCATTTAAATGCCTCAGACCCACATGTGTCCAAACATTCACCAGGAATTTTAACATGATGGAACACATGATGGGTCATTATGGCATGCGGATCAGATGTTGTATGTCTGACTGTCATCACGGTGGCTTCGCTCATCGTGCACATTACAGAGTAAGTACAGTCACGTTGTGTTGTGCTGTGAGTGTGGCACGTGCTGTGAGTGTGGTACGTGCTGTGAGTGTGTGGTACGTGCTGTGAGTGTGGTACGTGCTGTGAGTGTGGTACGTTGTGGGGTTTGATGTCTCTCTCTCTCTCTCTCTGTTACGATGTAACGTATAGACTTTATTTAGAAAAGGTTTTGTGTTTATGTGGAGCTAGATTTGTCTGGGACTGTATAGAAACTTCCAGATTGTTACTTTTGCTTTGATTCGATAATTCCATTCTTCTCTGGTTTGGTCTGGAAGGTTCCAGTTGTTTAAAGAGAGGTGTAGATTTTCCGATACTTACTGGGAGTTGGTGGAAACGATTAGAACTTGAAATTTGTTTTTACGTCCTCCGACCTGCTTAGAGACACATACAGGATATTTGTTAGGATGAAGATGGGGAGGGGGGGGAATGAAGAAGGGTAACCAAGAATGAATAATGACGAGGCATGTTTTTTATTGGGATATGGTAGGTGGCTTAAATAAGTTAAAATTAGTAGGTTGCATAGGCCTATAAAATAAACATTCTGGACTTTCAGCTAACCATCTGCTTTTTCCACTGTCAAACTTCCAGGGCCATGGGTTAAAAAACAAACTTTTAAAACTTTTATTGTTAACATCGAATCGACTGAAAAGGGTCTGACTTTAAAATAAACATTATTTACAAATATGTGCAGATCTATTTGCATATTGCCAACCGGAACTTTCGTGTCCCAGTTGACTAGAAAGTTAAAAAGATAAAAAGTTAAATTTATGTTTCCAAGGGAGGTTACGCCTTAAAAAACCGAATAGAATTAGAATCTTAAATCAATTTTACGTCCTCCGACCTGCTTGAAGGCACACACGGGACATTTGCTGATATGGGTGATGTGGGAGAACAAAATGGGGAAGGGGCAATATTGATGAAGTATGTGTTATTTAAAGTGATATATTATGGATATTTAATACTAGCAATGTATGGGACTTTAGTATTGCTACTTACCACGATCACTCACAACAATACCTGGTAAGAATTAACCTTTTCTTCATAGCATAGTCTATTCTTAACACATATGGATCGGTGCAGGGCGTCAGCCACGGCGCAATTCACAGAAAAACAGCCCAATCCGGGAGATAGGTCGGAGATCGGGTTTGAGTTATCGAGTTGCAAGTAAACATTAAACCTAAGCTAAGGAGAAACAAACAAAGAAGACACTCCAACTGAAAGAACTGAAGCGAGAGCTAGGCCTTTGTAAGTTGTAAACAGTCAAGATGGCGGCTTACAGTTTGGGTGCAGTTAGCGAAAGACGATGCTTCCCAAATGCACACAACAAACTGTGCGAGTTATGTTAGGCTTTTTTTGTGCTTGTTCGAACTCTACCCCAACCCTGCTTCAAACCCCATCCCTATTCTGGCCGTTTACTAATTGTATATTCACTGTTGGAGTTTTTGATAATATTAACTGGTTAAAATAAGATGTTGACGATGTTGATGATGAAGTCATAAGTCATACGTTTCTTTTTTTGTCCATTGGCATTGTACAACGCACATGTAAAATAAAAATATTAAATAAAAGTATGAAACATAAATTTACATTAACAAATATGTAACTCTCACACCACACCCAATCATTCATCCGCTATCTTGCCCACTCATCATGCAACCCAAAACCACTTCCGCCTTCATTTTTAACCCTTTCTTTTCTTTTTTCCTTTCTTTCCTCCTTTTTTCCTTGTTCCTTTTCTTTTTTCCCCCCCCCCCACTTTTTTAAAAACTTGTTTTTCCTACCCCCCACCGGTATCCTCCTTTTAATTTTTTTAAATTATTTTTTTTAGGTAGGCTTTTCCCCGCTCTCTTTCATCCTATTGTCTGTGTGGCTGACTAAGATGGACGGGTGCATCCCATAAGAGCGCGTTTCACACCTTTTTTAAAAGCGGAAGTCTGAAAACTGAAGCTAGAAACAGCGCAGTTTTGTGTTCGATAAGCGCGCATCTTTCGAATTTAAGAAAATTCTAGAATGTCAGAAAGAGCGCGTTGTGAAATGTGACGTGAAAGTTTATCGTAAGTTTATAGAAAGACCAATACAGTCATATCAATGGCTTAGAGTCAAAGTCAACTATCTCCATATAATCGATTGACTTATTATTGACCTTATTGCAAAAACCAAGAAACCAAGAACCAAGTAGTAAACAAGTCAGTAACTAATATACGATAGAGATTCATGTTCTGTAGCTCCAGTCGCATAATTTTAGATGGTTTCTGGAAGAGATCGTCTGCCCCGCGCCTTTTGCAATTTCTTCGAAATTCTTTGCCAGTCATGTTACGATCACTCTGTGTTTCGTGGTCACAATGCTCATTTGTGAACTGGACATTGCTGTGTTCTAGGTCGGTCCTACACCTTGCTTTGCATCCATTCTTCGTGCACCTCCACGTCTTCGAATTGGCGTAGGTGCGATCCAGTCGATAGAGGTATCCGTTGACACGTAGCGATGGCTTTCCTTTGTTTGTTGTGGTCAACGATACAGTGTCATCAACACCAGCCATATCGTATGCTTCTTTATTCAAAACAACAACGAGACTGAATGTAAACAAACAGACGGGTGTTTGAAACTCGCATGAATATCTGGTAAATTTCTGGTGACAACGATCTCACATATACAAACAAACGAGTCTTTAAAAACATGAACTCATGTCGATGACAACGATCTCACCAATGCGCTCTTATTAGCACAAAAAACACACATTCACGTGCGCTCTTTTTGGCATGAACACGCGCTCTTATTAGCATGCGAAATGCGCTGTTATAGACGCGCGCTTATTAGCGATGTTCTCTTTTCGATGTCTCCGAGATGAACATTTCCAAGAGCCTTAAGTGTTTTTATTTGGTACAAAAATGTCTGGGTTTCTGTGTGACCTAGTGTTTGGTGTACTGACACATTCATATTATGTGAAGCTGGTGTAAGACGAAAGCACCTAAATGACAATGACATGAACCAGTATAATGGTGTCGTCAATATTTTAACCATTTGTGTCCCACAAAACCTCTGGGTTTTTTATGACAATAAGAACGTTGTTCTTGTTCTGTCAATTTACGAACCGCACTGTGGCTGACGCCCTGCACCGATCCATACGTATTTTAACACTCCTAGTCTGCTTGTATTTAGTACTCAGTGACATTAAAATACTTGTGTTCCACACAGATAACGATACAGTTCCTATGCCACCAAGCACACAGAAAGAATGGGAAATGTAATCAATCATGTTCTGCTTTTTTGTTTCAGCAACATTTGCGCACGAAGCATGGCTTTCAAAACAATGAAGCTTTGAGAAAACCACTGGAAAATTTCTCCATGGAGCAGAAAGGGATGTTTAAGCGAATCATCGCTTCACATGTTTCTCCAAACCCTGCCCCCGCGTCAGTGGGAACGCCCCAGGGGATCTCCGTCCCTGCCACACCGTCCCCGACCCTCTCTCCTGCCTCAACATCATTCAACCCCTCCCCTGCGTCATCATTCTCCACCCCATCTCTTGCCTCATCATCCCCGACCCTCTCTCCTGCCTCAGCAGCATTCAACCCCTCCCCTGCGTCATCATTCTCCACCCCATCTCTTGCCTCATCATCCCCGACCCTCTCTCCTGCCTCAGCAGCATTCAACCCCTCCCCTGCGTCATCATTCTCCGCCCCATCTCTTGCCTCATCGTCCCCCACCCTCTCTCCTGCCTCAGCATCATTCAACCCCTCCCCTGCGTCATCATTCTCCACCCCATCTCTTGCCTCATCATCCCCGACCCTCTCTCCTGCCTCAGCAGCATTCAACCCCTCCCCTGCGTCATCATTCTCCGCCCCATCTCTTGCCTCATCGTCCCCCACCCTCTCTCCTGCCTCAGCATCATTCAACCCCTCCCCTGCGTCATCATTCTCCACCCCATCTCTTGCCTCATCATCCCCCACCCTCTCTCCTGCCTCATCATCCCCCCACCCTCTCCCCTGCCTCGTCCATCTCCACCCCCTCCCCTGCCTCATCTCCCCCCACTATCACTCCACCGCAGACCCTCCAGGATCTAGCTTTAGCCTATCTGCAGCATCTGGAGTACCGCCAGTATTATGTCAATTACATCTGCTACATCTGTCCACAGACTGAACCACTGGACCTCTCTGTGCGTCCTCTGTAATAGCGTGTGTGTGTGTGTGTGTGTGTGTGTGTGTGTGTGTGTGTGTGTGTGTGTGTGTGTGTGTGTGTGTGTGTGTGTGTGTGTGTGTGTGTGTGTGTGTGTGTGTGTGTGTGTGTGCGTGCGCGCGTGCGTGTGCGTGTGCGTGTGCGTGCGTGCGTGCGTGCGTGCGTGTGTGTGTGTGTGTGTGTGTGTGTGCGTGCGCGCGTGCGCGCGTGTGCGTGCGTGTGTGTTCGTGTGTGCGTGTGTGCGTGTGTGCGTGCGTGCGCGCGTGCATTTGTGTATTTGCTAGGCGGTGCCCCCCGCCCCTATATCCCCCCTCCTCTCTCTCTCTCTCCCTCTATTTCTCTCTCTCTCTCCCTCTCTCAATTTCATTTTTAATTGTAATGTAATGTCAGCTTCTGCTACATGTGTCCACGAGAGTTGTTCTCTTCACCCAACAATCTAAACCCTTTTTCCCCTCTCCCCACCCCCCACTGACCCTTGTTTCCAACTTCTGCCATTTATGATACTCACTGTCCCCAACCTCTCTCATCTCAAAGCAATTTGTTTCTGTTCTTTCTTTCTTTTCTCTTCTTTTTTCTCTCGTTCATGTAAGATATATTATTATGTGAAGCGTCTAGAGCCCCCACGGGAGATTAGGCGCTATAGAAATGATCATTATTATTATATTATTATCATTATTTGTGTTCACAAATGCATGCCTTGCTCTTTGGTTTCAACTTGATTGTATCATTTACGCATTGGACTGTAGAGGGGAAGCATTGTTTTTTATCTTGTTGATTTTTTGCTCCTTTTGTTGCCTGCGTTTTACTCATTTTCCTATTTTTGTTTTGTTTTTTGTTGTCTATGTTGATAAAGGCGCATTCGCCGAAATATCTACAATAGTAGTTTTGTTTTCTCTCTTGTGAATAAAATAACGTCACTTTACACTTGTGTCATTGTTTGTTTGTTGTTTCAGTGACTTTGCAGTCTGTTTCAGGTTTTGTTCTTCTTTTGGAAGGTTTTGGAATATAATGTGGAATGGAATTGGAGTATAATTACAAACAAGTAGCACAACACTGTTTAAAAAAAATATCACGAGCTCTGTTCATCCTATTTAACGAAGTTGTTTTTTGTTTTGAAATAATGAACATACATCGTAACCAAACTGAAATACAAAACCTGTTTCCATCTTCAGTTTAGAAGTTTTTGTATCCATTTCTAAATCTTGAAACTGGGAAATAGTTGTATATAAATCATACCTGTGTTCATCTTGAATTTAGCAGGTTTTTTTTTATAATAGATCTTGAAACTGGGAAATAATTGTGTATAAACAGCGTTGTTCTTGAACAAAATTAGTATGGCTCACAATTTTCTTGTTACCTGTTGATTTCTACGACTGATAATATCACACAGCCAAAGAGAGTCTTCTAAAAGTATGATTCTCTTAAAGGGTTACCCTGACGGATGAGTTTTTGGACGAAACACGTCCAGAGTACCAGGAAAACACTCTTTACAGAGATTGTAACACTCACTTTGCTCTGGTTTCCTAGAAATCAAACCGTCAAATCGGCGATTCCTCCTTGGCGGAGGTGCTGGAAGTCAAATTCTTTCACCCAAATGATGGCGTGTGCCGTCTCTTTTCTAATGGCCGCCTGCGTTCAGGCCTTCTTCTTTGTTCGCTCAGACAGTTTCCTGTCATATGAACGTAGATGCGTCATGCTGCCGTTATGCACCGAACTAAGAAATAGTTAGGCCCAGCATGTCCGACTTCGGGCTGAAGAAATCTTTGTAAGAATTCATAGAAAAAAGACAGGAGAATGGATCAGTGAGACAGAATGATAGCAGATGACAGTAAGCAAAGGGAAAAGGCAGAGTCAAAGAGAATGACAGAATTAGAGGAAGTTACAAGCACAGAACTTCCAGAAGGTGGGGGAACTATTTGTACAAAAGACCCCCCGGTATCCCCACGGGGGAAACGTTCAGACCAAAATGTTCGCAATACAAGCCCTTTTTAAAAAATATATAAATTTTTATACAGATTATCTAAAGGAGTTTCGCTCACAACAAAGGAAACAGCTCCATTTTTTTTAATTTTTACTGCACGACAAAAAAAGAAAACGCTTCAACCACAATGAGTGACCTTCACCCACTCCATCCAAAATGGGTACTCTCTCCGGCATCTCCGTTCTGACTTTAATTTCTAGGAAACCAGAGCAAAGCGAGTGTTCCGATCCTTGAAAAGGCTGTCTTTCTGGTGATCTTGACGTGTTTCTGGCAAAACATCATCCGTCAGGGTCCACCTTTTAAGGCGCGTGCGTCCCCCCCCCCCTCCCCTCCCCTCATCTGGATATGTCTTAGTTTGATAAATCTACCTCTATGCAAAGTCCTTGTCGTCTTTGATCAATGTCAGAAGAGTTGAACATTGTATCTGTATTTTATTGTATTTAATATTGTTTTTCAATCTAGTTCTTTTAACCAATCTACCTCTTTGCCCGAAGATGTTTTTACTGTTAAGTCTATGGAAGAGAGAAAGAGAGAGAGAGAGAGAGAGAGAGAGAGGGAGACACTGGACACTGGACACTGGACAGGAAAACTTTATTTGAGAGAGAGAGAGAGAGAGGGGGGGGGTGGAGGGAGGGAGGGGGAAGGAGAGGGAAGATCCATATGGCGCATGAATGAAAGTGTATTATAGACCTATGTGTGAAAAAAAGAGAGTGAAACTTTGAACTTCGGTTTATTGAACATGTTATTTACCTGTGCGCATTATTACAATTAATGAAGTACAGAGACATGCGTGCTTTGTAGGCCTGTACCTCTGATGTGCCATTGATTGTGTGCAATTATTGTTTTGTTGTTGTTGTTTGTTGTTCATTCCCTGGCTTAAAGACTCCAGGTATCCTAACAGCTGAAGCAATGGGGCATTTGCCACGGAGTTCGCACAGTAGATCTGACTACTAAATTGCCCGCGTTTTGCCCGTGTTCGCGGTGACCTTTCTAATCCAACCCTCTAATTTCAATTCAGTGAATTTCAAGGTCGCCCTCATGTGGAAAATGCCCTGTTGAACATTATGGTACACATGCCCCAACTAGGGATGAAAACATTACGTGTGTGGCCGGGGTTTTTTGTTACCCCGCCACGTGTGCAGCCACACTCCGACTTCGGATTTGTAAAGGTAAAGATGTGCCCCCCCCCCCCCCACCCCGCATTTCTCGGTTAATTGCAATTTTCCGTTTTTGCCTTTCTTACCAAACATAAAGCTGTATTGTATTAACCTTTTTAGCTAATAACCTTTTTGGAATACTAACCCTATAGCCCTAACCCTAACCCTACCCCCACCCTATAAGACGGGAAAACGCAATGAACCACGACTGTGACAAATGGCGCCGTGTACTGCAATACATAGGGGGTGGGGGGGGGGGGGTGTCCTATTAGATAATGGCCTAGGGTTAGGGATAGGGTATGTATTCCAAAAAGGTTATTAGCTAAAAAGGTTAATAAAATACAGCTTTATGTTTGGTAAGAAAGGCAAAAACGGGAAAATGGAATTAACGGAGAAATGCAGGGGGGGGGGGGGGCACATCTTGACCTTTACCCAACATTTTGATGTAGCCTTGGTGTTCTAGCATATGCAAGATGCACAAGAGTGTATGGTGTATAATGAAGTGGTTATAAATGCGTTTTGTTCTTTTAGCTTAACAACTTTATCGATTGAAAATTTGGGATGTTCCTGGTATTGCAGTACCTCCAGGATCGTCCCACTATCTTTATATCTATTAATGTCCCACGTGTGCCTGTGCTTGTCAACGTTAATCTGACTTTCATTCAAGATTGTATATTTTGCAATGAAGACGTGTTCTGAACATACATTTTTTTACTCTTGAAATAAAATAATAATCTGTCTAAAACTCTCAGTACTTTCTTTGCTGGATGAAAGGGTGAACCTATGAAAGTGTGCTTTGATCTCTCTCTCTCTCTCTCTCTCTCTCTCTCTCTCTCTCTCTCTCTCTCTCTCTCTCTCTCTCTCTCTCTCTCTCTCTCTCTCTCTCTCTCTCTCCCCCCCTCTCTCTCTCTCTCCTCTCTCTCTCTCTCTCTCTCTCTCCCCCCCTCTCTCTCTCTCTCTCTCTCTCTCTCTCTCTCTCTCTCTCTCTCTCCTCTCTCTCTCTCTCTCTCTCTCTCTCTCTCTCTCTCTCTCTCTCTCTCTCTCTCTCTCTCTCTCTCTCTCTCTAGTGGCCTAAAGAAAATAAAACTTCATTGTTTATTGTTCTCTCTCTCTCTCTCTCTCTCTCTCTCTCTCTCTCTCTCTCTCTCTCACACACACACTAGTGGCCTAACACACACACACACACACACACACGTTCACACACACATACACACACACACACACACACACACACACACATACACACACAATTTTTGAATGCATTTCAAAGTGATGAGCTGCAAAGAAAACTTTTACTACAGGCCAACATTGAATAACTAAACAGCATAGATACTGCACTTGAGCTGCATAGAAAACTTTTAAAGGTCAACATTGAATACCTAAACAGCATAGATACTACACTTGACGTCTTTGTGAATTGTCTCAAAGATGCAAGTTCATGCATGTTCCGGAAGATTCCCACACACAAAATATAGTTTACAAAACAGGAATGCAAACACCAGAAGAGATTTAATTTTTGATGTAAAATAACCAATACATTCTATAGATTTAATTTTTGATGTAAAATATCTAATACATTCTATTATGTCAATTAACGTAGAATTTTGTTGGATTCCATCGCACTGTGGTATCATTGGGAATGAACTAGCTGATAAATTAGCGAAAGAAGGTGCTAGTAGAAAATCTTCAGACTGTTCAATAAAACTATAAAAACACGAAATAAATGTAATGTTAGAAAATAGTATATATAATGAAAAGCTTCCTTCAAAATCTAAGATAAATAATATTATTATGCCCAAGATCTTTATCTAGCCTTATCTACAAAATTCGATTAAACTCGTGGAGGACCAAAGTTTCTAAAGATGTAGAATGCGCTTGTGGTCACCCAATATCAATTCAACGCATTCTTTTAGAATGTCCATTATTATCATTTTGCCAAATGTTAAGATCAGCTCCCTCCGCTGTTCCATGGTGAAGTTGGCCAATCAGCTTAACGGAAAAGGTAAATCGGAGGGAGCTGATGGGCCCTAACCCTAAGCCTTCACCCTGGAACAGCGGAGGGAGCTGATGTTAACATTAGCCTCACTGGGCAAATGGGCTAATATTAATATCAGCTCCCTCCGCTGTTCCAGGGTGAAGGCTTATTAGGGCCAATCAGCTCCCTCCGATTTACCTTTTTCCGTTAAGCTGATTAGCCAACTTCACCATGGAACAGCGGAGGGAGCTGATCTTAACATTTGCCGGCAAATGTAACAAACTATCTGGGATACAAGTTGCACAAATTGGAACTTTAAAAGATGTAGTTTACAGTCATGAAATGATCAAAATTGCTACAGTCTTATCCAGCTCTGGAATTGCAAGATTACTATAGTTCATGAGTTAATTAACTTTAATTTTGTTTTCTTTTGTCACTTTTTTTTGGCTATTAATTTATTAGTTTTTTTGGTATATTTTGTTCCTCCATATTCACAGACATAAAATCATATGCATAGTTACACTTTCTTATACACACGCACTCATATTCACATACACACACACGCACACACACATACACGCGCGCGCGCACACGCACACACACTAAAAAACTTTTTTTTTCTCAGTCTAATATCACCATTGTGTGAACAGACTTTAAATTAAATCAATCAAATCAAATCCCACACAAGACTAAAAGAAAATCTGAATGGTCTCATGATGAATGCTACTGTATGAAAAAAACCCACTAGAATGACAGACATTAAACCATTTTTTTGGCAGAAAAAGAAAGGAAGAGGATAGACTCGACTATGTAACCGACAGGAAAGAGTATACGTGATTATTGAGAAGGAAAAAAAAGAGAGTTCAAATAGAAAAAAAGCAGAATTCTTAGCCAATAAAATACATATGTCACAGTACAGGTCGCAGTTTGGTAAAATCGGCAATTCTACTAGCACGAACTGCGATAAGAGTTTCTGCTAGTATAGAAAGAGAGAGAGAGAGAGAGAGAGAGAGAGAGAGAGAGAGAGAGAGAGAGAGAGAAAGAGATCCATTTCGAAATCCTGAGAGAGAGAGAGAGAGAGAGAGAGAGAGAGGGGGGGGGGGAGGGTTAGAGGGTTTTCTAAATCCTGATACTGTACAATTGAACTAAAAAGTATCAAAACGCTACACTCACATAAGCACAAGAAGATGAAATAAACAATAACACGGCGAATCTAAATCCTGATACTGGGAAAATAATTGTACATAATGCATACATATGTCCATTCTTAGTTTTGGAAAGTTTGTGTATCCATTTCGAAATCCTGAAATTGGGAAATAGTTGTATATAAATTGATTGGTGACTGTAATTAAGCCCCTACAGAAAGGCAGGGGTTAGGTGTGGGGTGGGGAGGGAGCAGAAGATAGGACATATGTTTGAAGAGGGGATGGAGAGAGAGCACGTGGAGAGGCACTTGAGAGTCCACACCTTATTGACACCTTCCTTGGGACAAACAAAGAACGCAGGTTTTCTCAGAGAAATGTTATCACACGTGGTCCATGATTTCCATTGCGACGACACCACTCTGAATGAACATATGGTCCATCTTCATTTCCAAAAGGACACATTTTTGTTAGGAAATATTTCTTAATGTTTGAAGGTAGATTTTTTTTTAATCGACAATGATCAATCTCTATGGTACCTACTCGTTGGTAGTTTGTTTTGTTTTGTTTAAAGCACATATTTAGTAAATTATTCTTTGGGGGAATACGCATTTGCCTATTGAGGGGGGAAATTGAATATCAATAAAACGCGACACCTTCATGGAATCGACTTTCAGATTCAATGTACCGTTTCCCCCGTTTCATGAAGAAAAAGAAAAACATAATTTCAACATTATATCCATAATACGAGCATAGAAAAGTGTTAATTTTGAATTAATTGTTCGGATATAGATTTATTGTTGGAAAAGTAATGTAATAATTAAGGATATTTGTATTGCGCTCTACTCCCATTGCAGGGAGCTCAGAGCTGCTTTACATCAATATTAAGAATAAACAATTAACTACACATAAACACGAACACAATACAATACACAATGAACACTGTAGATAAAAGTATAGCAAGAACAACACCGTTGGGCGAAGATCACTTCTCCCTCCATTTTCTCGTGTTTTTATTTTTGTCTGTCTGTTTCTCTCTATGTTTATTTCTCTCTTTCTGTGTCTCTCTCTCTCTCTCTCTCTCTCTCTCTCTCTCTCTCTCTCTCTCTCTCTCTCTCTCTCTCTCTCTCTCTCTCTCTCTCTCTCTCTCTCTCTCTCTCTCTCTCTCTCTCTCTCTCTCTCTCGTGAGAAAACCCGAAGGATAATCTAGATCTTTTGACGCGAACAGTTTACCATAGCCTACACTGTAGCTTTTAGTAGCCACCAAGAAGGAGGGATGCTTGGTACTTTTTACATTACATGTGGTGGGCCGATGAGGTTTTATTATATCCTATAATTGTGGCGGTACCATTGCCGATGAGGTTTAACCGAGGCGTGGTTACCGCTGCTACACCTGTCTGTATTGTTAAAAATTCGTGACTTTACTGGTGTTGCACTGCCTCCGGGCATTGCCTCCAGTATCGTTCCCACCATCTTTGTATTTACAAATGTCCCATTATGTGTCTCTTCCAGACCGAGAGGACGTAAAACACCATTTGTCATTCATTCGAGGGATGCTTGGTCAGACACAAGGGTAGCTTTGCTAGTGGACTTGACCATTGTCAGTCGACCCACGGGGTGCGTGCCTTTGCGTCCTTTCCCGTTTGGTCTTTTCCCGTTTCGTCCTATGCCTTCAGACAGTGCCGTTTCGTCCGTTTCTTGTATTTAAACATAATACACATGGCGTTCACTCGAAAAGGCACAAACACGTGTACAACAGGTAAAACAGTTTGCATTTATTTTAACCAGTAAAAACGGATTAAAACATAACGTTAAAAAAACTCATGGCGGTTTTGTCACCCAGCTCAGCTTCGGCGAACTAATATAACCACTGAAAAGCTGTACATTTCAAGAGGTTTCCTTCTCAGAGACTAAATTAAAACGTTAAAAAAACTCATGGCGGTTTTGTCACACAGTGGACAAAACTTGATGTCCGAGGAACATGCATCAATGAAGCTCATCAACAAAAACAATGTATTTCACGATAAAAAGTCAACAAAGTAATCGGTAGTAACATTTGTTACAAAAAAACATGTATTTCACGAATATGACGAATCGAAACTGGAGCTAGGACAAAACGGCACTGGGTTTAGCGTCGGCGCGATTACGTCAAACACAGGGCAAAATCGTAATAGGACATAACGGGATAGAACCAATCGGTACCTACCGACCCACGTGGGCGACCAGGGAAGGGTAGTAGGAGGGGGGGGGGGGGGGGGGGGGGGGGGGGGGGGGGGGGGGGGGGGGGGGGGGGGGGGGGGGAGTTGAAACGTAATCGGTCCACATCTTTGTACTAGTAAGACAGGGAGGGAAGGAAAGGAGGGAGGGTGGGTGGTGGTGGGAATGTTATCACACGTGGATAAATCCGTTTCTTTTTGTATTCCCACTTCTGTGATTGTTCTGACTAGTAATCATGAAATAGGATTTACTTTTAGTACAGTATTATCATGTTTAAAAATGCAACAAAAAGCGCAAAAAATGGTAGGGGAAGACGGGGTAAAAAGCGCATGGGCGGGTAAGAAGCCCACCCCAATTATCTCATGAAATAAAGAAAATTTCAGTCAAATTTGTCCATGAGACGAATGCTAGACATTAACGCTCGTCTCATGGGCAAAATGAGACTGAAATTTGCTTCATTTCATGAGATAATTGGGGTGGGCTTCTTACCCGCCCATGCGCTTTTTACCCCGTCTTCCCCTAGCATGTGTCACGAGAAGATTTTTGTTGTAAAAGAATTACCATAATCGGTATCGCCATTACGATACAGCTTGAGAACTTGGGTGAACTCTCTCTCTCTCTCTCTCTCTCTCTCTCTCTCTCTCTCTCTCTCTCTCTCTCTCTCTCTCTCTCTCTCTCTCTCTCTCTCTCTCTCTCTCTCTCTCTCTCGTATTTTCTGTACCATGCATTTAAGGTCCGAGATAGACTTTTAAGTTGGTTAAATATCATGTACATAGGATATGTGTCTTGAGAACTTGGGTGACATAATTATGTCACTAATGATCTCCCTTACTGTCATTACGTATGACTAAACATTGCATCTCACTTATGATATCACATATTTTTGTCTCTGCTATATTCTCTGTTACGTTGATTCTTGCATTTTGCGTTGGACCAGGAATATTGTTTCTATGGTTTTGTGGTTTTGTGAGCGTTGATATCTTTTGGTTCTGCTCAGTTGGACGTTACTGGTTTCTTTTTCCCCCCCGTGAGGATCCCAATCCGCGCGAACTCTTTCAGTACAAATAGTCCTCCCCGTCTTCTGGAAGTTCTGCGCTAGTTGAGAGAAAAACACATTATAAAGTATTATCGAGATTTAAACAAAAATTATAACCATTTCAGTTTTTATTGCAAAATGAAAAGACAAATAATTATGTTATTAGAGATGTAACTGTTTCTTCATTATTCATTACAGGCTAGACTTTCGTTCTTATGTAGGTTGAGACCACGAGTGTTTTGGTCAGTTTTACTTCATTACTTCATTTTTGGTTTTGAAGACGATTATCTTTGTTATCTTTTCATTTTGCTTATTTTGATTATTTATTACTCTGCTTGTTTGTGTGTAGGCCTATATGTGTCCACATGCGGACAGACTGGTGGTCTTTTTGTTTAGCATTAAAATGTTCGATTCAGTGTCACAGTCTCTCTCGATTCAGTGTCACAGTCTCTCTCTCTCTCTCTCTCTCTCTCTCTCTCTCTCTCTCTCTCTCTCTCTCTCTCTCTCTCTCTCTCTCTCTCTCTCTCTCTCTCTCTCTCTCTCTCTCTCTCTCTCTCTCTCTCTCTCTCTCTCTCTCTCTCATGTCTTGCTTCAACACAATGCCTCACCTCACCGGTGAGGCGGAGGTGCTGGAAGTCAATCTTTCACCCAAAGAGAAAGCATTTGCCGTCTCTTTTTGAATGGCCGCCTGTGTTTAGACCAAATCGTTTGCAGGAACTTTTCGCAATACAAGCCTTTTTGTTCTCTTTTTTAAAATTGTATACAGTTTATCTAAAGGAGTTTCGCTCACAACAAAGGAAATAGATCCTTTTTTTGGTTGTTACTTGACTACAAAAAAAGAAAACGCTTCAACCACAAAGAGTGACCTCCACCCACCCCATCCAAAATGACTACTCTCTCCGGCATCTCCGCCAAGGAAGAAACCAGAGCAAAGAAAGGGTTATAATCCTTGAAAAGGCTGTCTTTCTGGTGATCTCGACGTGTTTCTTGCAAAAACTCATCCGTCCGAGTCCACCTTTAAGAGTTTCTTTACACTTTATTGTGAAAAGCAGGTGACTACAAAAGTGTATAACAACGGTTGTGTCTCCCTACCCCCACCCCATTCACCCACCCCACCACCACCACCACTAGTTGAAGACCCTCTGTTATCCAGCCATCCCAAAAGAGTTCACACTTCATCGTTGTGAAAGTAGGGTGAATCATTTGCTAAGAACAATGACAGCACTGCCCCCCCCCCCCTTCTTCCTCTCCCTACACCACCACTTGAAGACACTCTGATGTCCAGCTGTCATGAGAGTGTTTCCTAACCCTGTGTCGTGAAAATCGAGTGAAGACAGTTGTTTAAAACACTGATTGTGCGGCTTCTTCAAAGGAAGGAGTCCAGGCCTACTGCTAACATACCTTCAGGGTGTTCATGGTAGTGGACCCAGGTTGCCGGAATCCAATGAGAGACTTAGTGCGATTTTTCTCACGCCAGAGGGCATGACGCTCGTGTGGGGCTAATCCTCTCTCTATTATTAGTTGGGGATAAAGAAAGAGAGAGAGACAGTGAGTGGTCCTACCATCACTCTCTCTCTCTCACTACGCCCAAGTAAGAAAATCGCGTGATAAGCCCCTAGTGCATTGACTGCCCTCTGGCGTGAAAAATATCGCCATAGGTTGACCATAGCGAAGTCATTCATCGTCCTCAGTTTGCTCTCACAGACCCTTAACTTGATACCCTTTAGGCAATCCGACCACGACACGACTCTCCTCACACTTCTGTGCAACACAGTCTAACCCTAGAAACCTACGCGATGAGTGACCAGTGCCCGCAAGGCCTAAAGTCTCACTCTTTAATCCTTTGTATCCATGCCGATTTCTGTGACAAGGACGTGTGATCGGCTTCTACTCGGTCCATGATTGACTCCCTTTCTTCGTTTTCAAGGGTTATCATGTCTTGGGGGGGAAAGGCACATCGTGATGCTAGGCCTGGGTCTATAAAAACCTCGAAATCCTCGCAAAGTTGTCAGTTGTGGAAACGTTCTCGAGGTGTAAGGTGCAGCATTGAGACAGTGCAGATTGTTTTGTAGCCATTAAATATTGAAATCATCAGATTCTTCGGCTGTAGAAACGTTCGTGGACTTTCAAGTTGTCAACAACAGCGGGCCATTCCAGCTTGTTTTTCTAACCGTGTTTTTCAACGACTCTGCAACCATGTCGTAAGTACTGCATTGTGATGATGATGAAAGTTCGTTTAACATTCTCCGGCCTGGAACAGGCACATGTGGGACATTAATAACTATAAAGGTAGTGAGACGATACTGGAGGTACTGCAATACCAGGAAAGTCCCGATTTTTTTTTTTTTAATAATCAAGATGTATAAGAGTGTAAAAGTACTGCATTGTCATTTTATGTTTTCCGTTTAATCCTCTTTATATTTAAATCCAGTTCCTTTTTTTAAATTTTTGTATGGCTCCCCCCACCTGCGTGCGCATCTCGACCCTTCCAACGGAAGTGTCGCCATCTTAGTCCTTATTTGTGTGTAAACAAACTGAAAATATTATCTAAATGTGTAAAGAAAACATCCAGATGTTATAAATACAGTTTAGATAAGTTTCGAATTGGAACAGCCAAATACGCAGCATCGATCTGGCATTTTTCAAACAAAGTTACTGACTAAGATGGCGGTCTCCCATAATATGGCGCTCCTTGTGGCCGGATATGACGACACGTGGGTACAAGCCATATTTGTTAGTTCGATTAAAAAGAAAAAGTCAAAATAGTTATGCACAGATTTGTCTTTTGCGCATAGCTCAAGCAAAAAAAGATACCCTAGGCCACTCAGCGGCCAGGTAGGCCTACTCAAGAACAGCCGCCAGCTAGACAGTGACACCAGTATCTACGCGTTGCAGTACCTCCAGTATCGTACCACTACCTTTATAGTTATTAATGTCCCACATGTACTGTTCCAGGCCGGAGAAAGTTCCTTTTTTTAAATTTTTGTATATTTTTTAGTTCGATTGAAAAGAAAAAGTCAAAATAGTTATGCACAGATTTTTGTAAGTACTTTTAGATTTTGAAATTTTAACTTTAAGCTGAAGTATTTTTAAATCATTATTAGTTTCTGCCATGGCTCGTCAAAATCTACCTTTAAAACTTCTGTTCTTCTTTTTTAAGGAGTAAAATACTTTGCCCAAACTCTGGCTCAAAGAGCATCTTAGGATTAAAATTCCAGGACCACTTTTTAAAAAAGCTATACAAAGGGTTTGAAATTCAAAGGAAGGTCTATGAACATATTTACAAAACAAGCGAAAAAGTGAATTTAAAAAAACCTTAATCGCATTGGTCTCCTATGAGACCAACGCAACTACATGTTAGGTATTTATGGTAAAACTAGAAATGGGTCCCCTCGGACAAGTTAGAAGTTTAAACGTATTAAACTGGGACGTTAGGGGCCATAAACCAATGAGGCCAAGTCCCAGCAAAAGGTTAAAAGAGAGGGAAATTTTGTACAAGGGAAGAGGCTGATCCGCCAGGGAGGGAGAGAAAAGGAGTCCCATGACTCCTCACTCCCCACCTAGACTTTAAGTAGGGGGATGAATGAATGAAATCGAAATTTTACGTCCTCTCGACCTGGGAAGGCACATATGGGACATTTGTTAGATGTAAAATAATATAAAAGACATTTACAAAACTAAAGAAGACGTATACATGGACATGGACAGGATATATAGAAATATGAAGGGGAAGGATTCTAAAAGCGCAAGATTTAGATTAATGTGGAGATTATCCTGTTATAAATATATAAAATATAGTAGATGGTGTCTTAAGGCACCAGATAAATAATTGTGTGAGTATAAAATTAGATATTATTAAGTAGGGGGATCTGCGGAAGAACGCCCTATATATGGAGAGGGTGGGAGGGGAGGAGCTTGATGGTTGGAAACTTGTTTTGAGATGATCGACACGAATGTGTAAGTCTTAATAGTCTTAAGAGCCAGCCTCACTGCATACGAATTGACCTCAATACGATCCCGATTGTGACGATGTCTGTGAATCGTGATTGATGTCAAATACTTCCGTCTAAAATCAGTTTCATTATTATTACTCACTACAAGCCTAACTTAGGTAGACTCTAATGCACGAATCAAATAAATGCCTGATAAGAAAATACAGATATTACAACGTGAAATTCGTGTAAGCTACAAAATATAGTGAACATAACTGGTAAGATTTGTATTAATTCAATGCAATGTGGCGGTACCATAGCCGATGAGGTTTAACCGAGGCGTGGTTACCGCTACACCTATCTGTATTGTTAAAAAAACTCGGGACTTTACTGGTGTTGCACTGCCTCCGGGCATTGCAGCCAGTATTGTTCCCAACATCTTTGTATTTACAAATGTCCCATATGTGTCTATGACCGAGAGGACGTAAAACATCATTTTCATCAACCTGGTAAGATTTCATCAGATTTATGTACACAGTAGAATTTCACGAGAATCATGCCTCAAAATGTCTCAATCGCATCGTACTGAGATCGAATCGTATGCAGTGTGGCTGGTCCTGTATCTGGGCCTGCACTGCTTCCTGGGTAGATTGTTGCAGTCCCTGGTGTTGTGAGGGACGACATTGTCTTGTTGTCTGTTTTGGTACGACAGTAGATTGGAGACAGCTGCTGCCGTGGATGGGGGTGTGACGCTGAGGCGGTTGCCGTCAATTAGCGCGAACATACAAATAGCGCGAATACCTTCCCTATGCAAATCAGAGCGCGAATGTCTGAGTCAAATAGCGCGAACCCCTTCCAATGCTAATGCCTGCTCTTTCTCTGTCTCTCTCTCTCTCTCTCTCTCTCTCTCTCTCTCTCTCTCTCTCTCTCTCTCTCTCTCTCTCTCTCTCTCTCTCTCTCTCTCTGTGTTTTGCTTTGTGTCTTCGTGTACTTTGTTATGCTTTTCCTTTCTCTATGTTATCATTAAATTTTGCTTTGATAGCATACTGTTGTTTCCTTATGAGTTGTTTTTGTATTTTCTCTTTTCTGATGACAATAACAAAATGTGTTTTCTCTCTCTCTCTCTCTCTCTCTCTCTCTCTCTCTCTCTCTCTCTCTCTCTCTCTCTCTCTCTCTCTCTCTCTCCCCTCTCTCTCTCTGTGTACTCAGTTGTATAGTGGAGTAGTCGCGCTAATGGAATTCTTCGTGCCTTCGCTAATTGTAGGCCTATATTGGATTAGTTGCGTTATTTGAACTATTTGCGCCTCTTGACAATTCCTCTTGATCTGCTGAAAGGGAGAGGAGGAGAAGAGGGGGGGAGGGGGGGGGGAGAGACTTAAATCTGGTTGTTGAATGTTTCCACTGTTGCTGATATCACTGCCGCCGGTGCGAATGCGTTCAGTCAAAAAGCCTAAATGTAGGCCTATATTCAAGCTCTTTAGTTCAATTCAGCAAGGAGTAAATAAAACGATACATTACAAATGTATTCAAAGTTCACATCTCGTCCTGAATAGGCCTTTGTTTGGCTTTGTTCGGTTCAGTAAACGAGCAAACAACTCGGTCACACCATTCAGGCTTTTGGGTCAAGTAAAGCAAATATCACTGCAAACCGAGTGATGGGTTTGATCAGTGTGTTAACTAACAACCGATAATTTTTTTAATAAACCTCTCACAACAATGAGTTCAGTAGGTATTTCTCTGTCTCGTCGATCGCATTGGGCTGACATCTTCAATCGGAAAGCAAAATGTCACAAAGAAAGAGGTTGGCTCACGATGCAGCCTTCATTGAGCAGGAGGCTCCGAATCAAAACAACATTCTATAAGGTCTGTGTGTTCATACTACACACACACACTCCTCTCTCCTCCATGGCTCACGGTCAGTATGTTGACCATTCTGGCAGCGTTTGCTTTGGGGTGTTCGTGCGTGCGCGCGCATGTGCGCGTGGATGTGTGCTTGAAACAGCTAGGCCTACGGATATCCAGATGTACTTTTTTTAACAGGAAAATGTGTTTGTGGTTGCAGATTCGGCACCTTTTTGAATGCAGTCCACTTCACGCGGCTGTCGAGTCTATTGGAAGACTGTCCCAGCGACCGACTGAACCACCTGTACTCGGTGGCCCTCATCATCCTTCTCCTCAGCGTGGAGACGGGCATTATGTACGTAGGCACCTCCATCGACTGCATGATGCCCGCCAACTTCCCGGGGACCCTCATAGGCTACGCCAACAGCCACTGTACTGCTGGGTGAAGAACATTCCCCCGTGGGGATACCGGGGGGGGGGGGGGTCTTTTGTATAAATAGTTCTCCCACCTTCTGGAAGCTCTGTGCTTGTAACTTCCTCTAATCTGTCACTCTCTTTGACTCTGCCTTTTCCCTTTGCTTACCGTCATCTACTATCTTTCTGCCTTACCGGTCCATTCTCCTGCCTTTTTTTCACGAAACACTTTCATAAAAAAAAATCCTCCAGCCGAAGTCGAACTTGCTGGGCATAACTATTTCTTAGTTAGGCGCATAACGGCAGCATGACGCATCTGCGCTCATAATTGACAGGAAACTGTCTGAGCGATCGAGGAAGAAGAAGGTGAAGAACACCTACCACGTTCCCCTGGACGAGAGCATCCCCGTGAGCATTGCCCAACGCCAAGCCGCGGAGCTGACCTACTACCAGTGGGTGCCCGTCATCCTCATGTTCATGGCCTTTCTGTTTAAGCTGCCCAACTTCTTCTGGCGGACCTTCAACACCGCTTCCACCCTCAACTTGGACAAGCTCATCAGTGGCTGCTCTGACATTGGCTTCTCGGAGAAGAGGAAGGAAGCCATCCGCCTGATAGCTGGGTACTTAGACCGCTGGTTGGAATCGCACCGTCATTACCACGACAGCATCTTCGTTGGACTCCGGAATCGCTTCCCCAGACTTCTATTCATATTCGGCAAGAGGGACGCCGGAAGCGCTTCCCCAGACTTTTGTTCATATTCGGCAAGAGGGACGCCGGAATCGTTTCCCCAGACTTCTGTTTATATTCGGCAAGAGGGACGCCGGAATCGTTTCCCCAGACTTCGGGCAAGAGGGACGCCGGAATCGTTTCCCCAGACTTCTGTTTATATTCGGCAAGAGGGACGCCGGAATCGTTTCCCCAGACTTCTGTTTATATTCGGCAAGAGGGACGCCGGAATCGTTTCCCCAGACTACTGTTTATATTCGGCAAGAGGGACGCCGGAATCGCTTTCCCAGACTTCTATTCATATTCGGCAAGAGGGACGCCGGAATCGTTTCCCCAGACTTCTGTTTATATTCGGCAAGAGGGACGGCACCTACCTGACCGGACTATATACATGCTGACCAAATTCCTCTACTTCTTGTTTTCGTTGGCTTCTCGGAGAAGAGGAAGGAAGCCATCCGCCTGATAGCTGGGTACTTAGACCGCTGGTTGGAATCGCACCGCCATTACCACGACAGCCTCTTCGTTCGACTCCGGAATCGCTTCCCCAGACTTTGTTTATTTTAGGCAAGAGGGATGGCACCTACCTGACCGGACTAGGGGAAGACGGGGTAAAAAGCGCATGGGCGGGTAAGAAGCCCACCCCAATTATCTCATGAAATGAAGCAAATTTCAGTCTCATTTTGCCTGAGACGAGCGTTAATGTCTAGCATCATGGGCAAATTTGACTGACATTTTCTTTATTTCATGAGATAATTGGGGTGGGCTTCTTACCCGCCCATGCGCTTTTTACCCCGTCTTCCCCTATACATGCTGACCATATTCCTCTACTTAGTCAACGCCATCAGCCAGTTCTTCCTCTTCGTTTTCAAGTGTTCCCGAATGTGGTTTTTAAAAAAAATAATCAAGATGTATTATGATAAGAGTGTAAAAGTACTGCATTGTGTTCTGACCGGACTAGGCCTAGGGGAAGACGGGGTAAAAAGCGCATGGGCGGGTAAGAAGCCCAAATTATCTCATGAAATAAAGAAAATTTCAGTCAAATTTGCCCATGAGACGAATGCTAGACATTAACGCTCGATGGGCAAAATGGACTGAAATTTGCTTCATTTCATGAGATAATTGGGGTGGGCTTCTTACCCGCCCATGCGCTTTTTACCCCGTCTTCCCCTATACATGCTGACCAAATTCCTCTACTTAGGACGGCTTTCTTCGTTTTCAATGGTTCCCGAAGTTGTTTTTTTAATAATCAAGATGTATAAAGATGTAATAAGATGTATAAGAGTGTAGCCTAAAAGTATTGCATTGTGGAAGTTCAGTTTAACGTCGCGTATCGGCTTTCGCCATGTACGACGGGCTGAACAAACCAACCAGGTATAAACAAAAATGTATGTTCCAAAAGGCTGAGAAGCGATCAGTTGTCTGAACATTAACTAAACATTAATTGCATTGTGGTGTTTTACGTCCTCTCGACCCCTAGGGGCACATATGAGACATTGTTTTTTAATTGCATTGTCATTTTATGTTTTCCATTTAATCCTCTTTATATTTAAATCCAGTTGGTTGAGCTCGTATTTTTCTTTCTTATTTTATTTTATTTTTGTATTCTTTTTATAGTTCGATTAAACAAACAAATAGTCAAACTAGTTATGCACAGATTTGTCTATTTGCGCATAGCTCAAGCGTAAAAAGAGACCTAGGCCACTCAGCGGCCATGTAGGCCTACCCAAGAACAGCCGCCGGCTAGACAGTAACATTAGCACCTACGCGTTCAGAATAGTTGCCCTTTCGCAGAAACCTGTGTGTTCGGGGAACTAACTGGAGTACGTCCTGCGCGGGAAGAGCGAGAACTCCTACCCTTGACTTTTCCGCCTTTGGCCTGCCGTTTCCTTCTGAATATTCAAGTGTAGCCTAGAACCAAGTAAGCTCCGTAAATTTTTAATGCAATATTACGATTATTTCCTGACCAAGTTCATCAGTGGCTGCTCTGACATTGGCTTCTCGGAGAAGAGGAAGGAAGCCATCCGCCTGATAGCTGGGTACTTAGACCGCTGGTTGGAATCGCACCGCCATTACCACGACAGCCTCTTCGTTCGACTCCGGAATCGCTTCCCCAGACTTCTATTTATATTCGGCAAGAGGGACGGCACCTACCTGACCGGACAGTACATGCTGACCAAATTCCTCTACTTAGTCAACGCCATCAGCCAGTTCTTCCTCCTCAACTCCTTCCTGGGGGGATGGTACGGCTTGTACGGCTTTGAGGTCCTCCGTGACTTGATCAGGAACATGGAATGGGTCCACTCTGTACGCTTTCCACTCCTCACCTTGTGCGACTTTGAGAAGAGGCAATTCGAAAACATCCAGCGATACACCCTTCAGTGCGTACTCCCAATCAACATGCTCAACGAGAAAATCTTCTTGGTTCTGTGGTTCTGGCTGCTGATAATGTCCATAAGTACCAGCGCCAATTTTCTGTTCTGGATGCGACGGGTCTACTTCAGCAAGAGCCGGGACAGCTTCGTGAAGAAGTGTCTGAAGCTTCAGGGCGAACTGAAAGACAAGGCGGACAAGACGCTGGCCAAGAAATTCTGCCATGAATATCTCCGGGACGACGGAGTCTTGGTTCTGCGTCTGTTCGCCAACAACGCCACAGACATCCTGGTGTCCGAGTTAGTTCAGGAGATCTGGAAGGCATACAAGGGCAAACCAAAGATCAAGATGTGTGAGGAACCGGAGGAGGAGCCGTTCAAAGAACATGGGGAGGGGGACAACTTAGTGCGATTACCATTGAGTGGACACCGTCTGTGCTTGCATGTGCGTGCGCATATGTGTGTGTGTGTGTGTGTGTGTGTGTGTGTGAGAGAGAGAGAGAGAGAGAGAGAGAGAGAGAGAGAGAGAGAGAGAGAGAGAGAGAGAGAGAGAGAGAGAGAGAGAGAGAGAGAGAGAGATGATGTTCTTTTTGAGGCCAGAGACAGAAACGAGAAACATTGACAGAATATCAGGTCAGGTAGTTAGGACATTAGGCCTCGCGGCCTCTTCACTGTCCTGTCATTTTTGTTTGAACTTTTGCACAGCTGAGAGGTTTTTGTATTTTGTTTTCGGCAAATCTGCCTTTTAGTCATGCTCGTATTGTAGTTTTGATATGTTGGTGTATCCACCAAGGAGGTTTTTGAATTGTGTTAGATTCTGTGCTCGTTTAATATGTGCAGGAAGAGTATTCCAAAACTTTGTTACTCTGTTAGAAAATAATTTTTTTCTAATATTAGTTCGGCTATACTGGGTTAGTATTTTTAAATCACTATTACGGGTTCTTGAGTCAGTTCTTAGCTGGAACAAAGATTTATTAGTATTGTTATCACTGTGAAAAAATTTGTAGATATAAAATCCATAATATGGATTTTGTTTTGAATTTACTGTTTGACAAACCGTGTATTAGAGAGAGAGAGAGAGAGAGAGAGAGAGAGAGAGAGAGAGTATGGATTTTGTTTTTTAATTTACTTTTTGAGAAAACATTATTTTATTGGAATTTGGATTGTTTTTGAATGACTCTGGTTGTCCATTCGATGTGCATGCTTTCGTTGTGGTTGGATTGTGTCTTGTGCAAAACCAAAATGATTTCCTTTGTATTACGATGCATTGGCTGATTAAAGAATCTTGAATCTTGAGAGACAGAGAGATTTGAGATTTGTATTATGATTATGTGTTGCTATGTACGTCTATATACATGTACTATGTAGTTTGTATGCATCCACTATGTAGTTGTTAGTTTTTCTTTAATAAATTTTCATTCTCTTAAAAAATCACTTCTTAGTTCCTGCAATATTATGTATGTCTGCATTTGAGTGTGTGTATTTACCAGCATAATAGACCATCTCTTTCTTATGCGTTCATATATATGTATGTGTGTGTGTGTGTGTGTGTGTGTGTGCACGCATGCGTGCGAACTGTGTGTACATGTTTCTGTGTCCTCTCTTTAATATTGTCTTTTCCATACTTCCCTGTCTAAATCTCCTTCGTATTTTCTTTACCCATTCCCTTTCAGTGCCTCTTTCTTCTCTCCAAAATGTCTTTCTGTTGCCGAGTCAGTATGTTCACCCACCCTACCGCCATGTCCCTCCCCTGTCTACTACCCCTCATTTATTTAGTTCAAATTTCTTGAATGCATCAAAGTCCTTCCCAAAAAACTCAATTAAATTTACTGAGTTTTATTCAGACCAGACTAAATAGAGCTTGAAGCATCTTTCCAAAGTCTTGCTCATTTACAATTACATTTTATGCAGAAATTTACAAGGGACTGAAGTTTTGTATGACTTGAAAGTACAATTCAAAATTAAATAGTCTCCCTCCATTTTGTCATCGCTTTGCGTGTGTTCATCAGTAGGATTCCACTAAAGGGGCAGTCACACACATACGAACTGTATGCGATTTTGATGATGTTACTCCTGAATCACGTGAAATTCATTGATTGGGTCTATTTGAGTATAGTGAACGAAAATAGTAGAATTATTTTCAGACGGAAGTATTTCACACGATTCATGACTCACATCGTCAAAATCACACGATTCATAACTCACATCGTCAAAATCGCAGTGCATTCAGATGTGATTCGTACGTGTGTGGCTGGCCCTTAAGACAGAGAGCAGAGGAGTCAACAGCTATTCCGAAAACCTGGGCTAGCATATGTCTATAGCAATGCCAGCTAAGTGGTAGCTTAGACACCCCCTCATGTTTCTGACTCCCAAAGTCTGGTTCTTTCAGTTTCATGATGATAACCCTAGGCTGATCCTAACCCTATCCCTTTCCCGAGAATGGCAGAGTGTTGCTTCTCAGTGGATATTTTCAATGCGAAAATTTGATGGGTGATGTGTAAATTACAATTTCCCTACTCTTTCTAGCTTATCAACTCTTAACAAGTTCTCTTTCGTATCTTCATCTTCATTTGCAAACCTTTTAACCCTTTCGCCACCAGCCATTTTTCAGACCAAAAATACCATTAAACTTAACTGGGTAGAGAAAATAAAATACAGTGGAACCTCCCTTATAAGACCTCCCATTAAAAGACTCCCTCCCACATAAGACCTACTTCGTTCAGGTGTTTCCATTGTATAAGACCTACTTCTCTGAGACATTGCCCTTCTTTGTAAGTATTAAAATTACCTCCCTTATAAGACCTCATTTTGGATTTTTTTGAAGGTCTTATAAGAGAGGTTCCACTGTATCTGCAATATTGCGAATTCCTCTGTTACATATAATACATTATAACATTATAACGTTATAACATTAGGCCTATTCTTACCTCCCAAAAGTAAGAAAATAGGGTCTTTGGATAACAGGTCCTGATTTGATGCCTTTTAGCGACATTGGCGGTGAAAGGGTTAAAAGTAGATGAACGGTGCTGTGCAATGGGAAGTCAATGGGGGTTGAGGGGGTGAACAGCATCATGCATGTAGCCCATCATATGGAGCTACTTTGGAAATACTCTTGGAAAGGACAATCAACTGCCATGTCATTTAGCTACATGGGTGCTACTCCTCAAAATGAAAAAAAAAATGAAAGGCAGGGGTCCAGGGACCCATGGCCCCGGCAGGGTACATGGGCAGAGCCCCGTCAGACGATTCAGTGGGGCAACTTAAGATAGAGATATAACGAGACAGACAGACAGACAGTTAAAATGATACACAGAGACAGTTTGAGTCTGATAAGCCTTGTAAAATTATTACATTGCCTTTGTAAATGTCCAAGATAGAACTAGACTAAGTTCAAAACGCCCCAAATCATTTTTTGATGAATTAAAAAACACTGAAGTTCAGTTTCTGGTAAAATTAAAAATACTGAAATCAGTATAAAAATGAAAGAGTAGCACCCATGTAGCTATGTGACTGAACTTGCTGATCATGTTGTTTTTTAAAGCACACTCATACACACATACTCACACAAACACTCATGCACATACAGTCATACTGCATTTGCAAAGATCACTGAATGCATTGGTATAATAATGTTATATTCTTGTACAGGTAACTAAACAGCCCATTGAAAACATTCCAAATACACTCATCTCTCTTTGTTAACTCCTTGAACTACTTTAATATCACACATACATGCATGCATGCACACTCACAGACACACATTCTATTCACAGGAAATCATTGAATGTATCAATGATATAAAACTTTTGCTTCTCAACAACAACAAACATTCTATGGAAGCATTCATAATGCAGAGTTCTTACTCTTCAAGGGGAACAAAATTCAAGGGTTTTTCAAGGGCTTATTTGGATTTCTAAAGGGGCCCCAGAGATGATAAAATGAGCAAAATAACTTCACCCCCAAATGCAACATTATCTCTAAAAACAAACAGAAAAATGCTAAGTCCTTAACTGTCTCTTTTCAAACAAGCACACAAAGAAAAAAATACTTTACTTCCAAACTCAACAGTATTCCCACAGAAGGCTACTCTTCACACAGGCAAAGCTGATCGGAAGTTGTGGTGTGATCGTCCACAACACTTCAGCTTTTACTGTGTTGTGTATAGTTTTAGGACCTTGTTTCCCCTTCATTTTTCATTTACTGTAGCTAGCAAAGGCAGCTTCACAATCACCCATACTCCTCACATCCACTACTTTGTTGCACAACGTAGACAAGAATGGGTGTTGAATTTCTACAACTGGGCTATCCAGCCGCGATACTTTACTTTTTCGAGCCACAGAGGGCTAAAGATACAATATATCCTTTCGCCATGTTGACACAATTGAGCGGTGAATGCTTTCAATTTTCAAAAAGCAGATTATCTACTCACCAATGTGAGAGGAAACCATGAACGGAAGCAAATGCAACAGAAATGCAATGCAATGCAATGAAAATGAAAATGCATGAGTGAAAGCAGACGACGGAAATGCAGAGCCGATCGAACGAAAGCACTGCGATCTCTTTGTCAATTTTTCAATTTCGAGTTTGTGAAATGTGAATAAATTCAGCCCCCAAACCTAATCAAATTATATATTATGTAGGACTAAAGGTTCATCACATGACAGATTTTCAAGTGGTTATTAAAATGTTGCTCATTTTAAAGCCTTTTTAAGCTCCTTTTTGACCAATTTCAAATGGTTTCAATGAAAGTGCCAAGGATTCTTAAGGGGCGTATGAACCCTGTATTCAATCACAATGATCCACCCCCCATTTCCTCAACTTCCCCTCACATACACAAAAACCATTCAAATCTCTTCTTTCTTTTTTGAAAGTGGGGGTATACGAGGGGTCATTGAATTCTTTAATTTAGTCATAAAAATAAATCTACTTTTCATTAGATTAGGTATTATTAGGTATTAGTTACTTACAGTCACAGAAGCATGTGTGTGAAATTCGGGTCGCCCACACCTGGAGAGCGCGTCGCAGCCAGAGGCGTGCCACCCAATTTTATTTCATGCTATTTTTTTGGTGTGACTGATGAGGAAGGAGGGGGTAAATTTGGACTAAATGACAACTTTTTCGTTGCCACTGGGCTTAACGTGTGCTAAGTGCATGGGTACATGGGACCTCGGTTTATCGTCTCATCCGAAAGACTCCACATTCAGACCATAAGGCCTAGTGCAAAGTCTGAAAGTGAGAGGAAAAATCCCCTGTACCCAGGTTCAAACTCGGGTTACTTGACACGAGGCGAACGCGTTACTACTGTGCCACTCTACAAATCTATCTTGAAAGTAAAATACAGCCTAAAAGACAAACAGAAACTTATGAATGGCTGAAAATAATATATGGCTCAACAACCAAAAAATGATTGAAAAATGACCTGGTTCAGGGTTCATACAAAATTCTTTCTTCAAAATTCCCAAACCCTACTGACCATTTTCCCAAACCGGGCATCTTGCCACATGCGGTTAAAGTCGGTAGCGAAACCCGAATGTAAAGGCACAAGTAAAGTAACGACAACTCCTCGTTGACTTCCGGCTCGAAAAGCGAAAGTAGACAAACGGCAATGGCCCCTTTTGTTGGTTTGCTTTGTTTATTCCATAAAAGGTTTTAACGGAAAGGGTAGAACCAATTTTAAAGACCTGTTCACACATACTGGCCACTGCCAAAAAAACATTCTGCCGACTTGTAAAAATTCCCAAACTTTCACAAACCTAGGCCAGGCTCTGGGAAAATTCACAAACGTTCCAGGACTTGAAAATGGTTCATAATTTTCCCCAAACTTTCACAATTGTATGAACCCTGTGTTACTAAAAAATAGCATACATCACTTTTGCACTAAAATGAATAGGAAATAATTTTTTGATTGCTTTGAGTTTTGGTGTAAATGGATGCAATATCTGGATCTTGTCATGAGGAATAAGAGATGTGTGGCAAAACAATTATTTTCAAAACGGCTGTGACAAGATCCAGATAATCAGATTGTACAACTGTGTGCAACATATCAAGCAAATGTCTTTTATAGTTTTTTAAATATCTTTTCAAAAAATGGCAAAAAAATGCTCAATTTTCACCAACATTTTGACACAACAGATTTTGGTGTACTGTTACGCTTTTTTTAATATAATGCAAAAATGGCACACAATCCATGATACAAAGAACAAAATTTGAATTTCATATGAAATTATAATCATTTTAGGTTTTTTTCAAAGTTCAATATAACTTCAAAAAAGAAAAGAAAAGGTGATTTTAGCTCTTTTAGGCTAGGTCTACTCCCTTAATCAACCAACCCCTTTAAAGACCCACCAGATCACGTGTCAAAATCACGGGTTTCAAGTGTTTTACCTCTTATAGCTGAAAAGAAATCTTGTTTTGACCAGGTCTCACTCCCATACAAATGCCCCCAAATTCAATCCGAAACATCATTTTAAAGAGCAGCCTCAATTTGAAGTTGGGGACATCTGTATGTGGGTCACAGCTACCCAGAAAAAAACCAAGGGACTTAATCGTGGTGCGTCAGTGTATCTTTAATTAAGAACTCCCACTGGCTTTCGGCCCTCCTCCTACCCCCACCCTTCTCAACCGCCCCTCTTCTTCCTAAACAGTTGAAGTTCACGCCCGGCTGACCAGAACATTGAAGAAATGATAAACCTCATCCACGTCCATCACCCCTACCACCGTATCGCACTCCACGCACTTCACGGGGTGGAACTGGTCATTGGAAACGGAAGAAGAGTTACTAGCGCTTTCACCCGCACCGTTCCCTCCCGCTGCTTGGATCCCCTCGCCACCACACGTTCCAGGCTCTTCCTGCGACTGTCCCGATTTCTTGGAGGACTTTTTGAATTTCTTCTTCTTGGCGGCTTGTTCAGGAACGCTGAGAGTTTCCGAGTGGTTGACCTTGCAGTTCATCACGAACATGGCCCGGAACTGGTCGGGGTAGATGTCGTGTCTGGAGAAATAGGAAACAGTTAAAAAAGATATGTAGTTACGAGTTTCTGGTACTAGTTGAGACAGACAGCAGTATGTAAAGCCTATCAACAACTCCATAGCAGAACTAGTTGAGGTAGATGTCATGGGCAAACATTGTGCAAAGCTGCCAAGGACATAGACATCAATCAAGTGTAATCTTTCACATTCTAATGATAGATATGAAGAAGCCTGGAAAATATGAAACAGTATTGAATACAGACATCATTGAAGCCAAAATTTCCTCCATTTGGGGATAGATATCATGTCTGGG
Source organism: Phymorhynchus buccinoides (assembly GCA_017654935.2). Taxonomy (NCBI): domain Eukaryota; kingdom Metazoa; phylum Mollusca; class Gastropoda; order Neogastropoda; family Raphitomidae; genus Phymorhynchus; species Phymorhynchus buccinoides. The sequence goes on from CM065688.1 coordinate 40,503,992, forward strand.
GAAAAAAACCACAGGCTGTAAATAACAGACATCATTAAGCTAGAACATTTCTTTATTTGGGATCTAGATTTCATGACTTGGAATATAATTATAATATAGGAAGTAGTACAAGTACAACATAAAGACACCAGTTACATTTAGCAATTCTACTGTACACTATCCCCTCAAAATAATATACAGTGGAACCTCAATTATAAGACTTCCCATTATAAGACTCCCTCCCACATAAGACCTACTTCTCTGAGACATTGCCCTTTTTGTAAGCATTAAAATTATCTCCCTTATAAGACCCCTCCCTTATCAGACATCATTGCCAGCAGTCCTCAAATCTCTTTGGCCGATAGAGTGGGGATGCACGTACCCTGGGCAAGGCATCTCCACTATAAATAAATTCTAGCCCAACCTGCCGGAATAGCATCTGCCCCCTCTGCTATCTGGCAGTCAAGGTCGGAAATGACTGACTGGCATACAGTACGTTTAGGCAATTGCCCCTCAAAATAATATACATGTATTATTAATATGATAGCCTTCATTACCTCTGGCAATCAAGACACAGAGTGGTCATGCACGCCGGGCAGTCCAACACGGCATCACTCTTCCTTGCCGATGCACGCTTTGTCCTCTTCTTGTCCTTCCTATCCTCAGCCTTTGGGGCGCCAAAAGAGGCTGCGCTTCTGGCACCGCCGTCCCGTTGACGCTGCCGGTCAACCCATCTCTGGTCATCGTCGTCCATGTTGGGGTCGTAAAGTAGGTCGTCGTTGGTGAGTTTGGTGTGGTGTTTCTGAGCCCTGGTCTCCCCTTCCCCTTCAAAGTTGTCCTCGTCGTCAGAGTCGAAGTAGATGGCATTGTAGAAAGGTTTTGGCTCCTTTTCTGTGCTACTCTTGGTGGTGGTGGTAGTGGTGGTGGTTTGTGTTGTATCTGTTGTACCACTACCAGAGGCTGTGGATGATCCTTCAATGGCTTTGTTAAAGCCTGACCGGAAGGAGAACAAAAAGTGAAATTAGGAAAAACATTTTTAGGGTAAACACGATGCTTTAATCTTTTTTCGCATACCAGAATACAAAAAACAATATGTAAATATTCCAAAGTAATAATAAAAAACAACAACCCACAAACAAATAATGCAATTAAGCGGATGACATACATACAAAAAGGAGGGAAAAAACCATGACACTTACAGTTCTCTTGCTAAGGTCATGTGATAAAGACAACTTTCAACTAATTTTCAAGATTGTTCTTTGTTTCTAACTTCTAAGGCTTTTGCAAAGTTTTCATCTTGACAAACACAATAACTAAGTCAACACAGAATGCACAAGTGTAACATATAATGTTTATTGTATATTAACAACAAACACAAATGGCTATGCAGCAACAAATGTGCCAATGCTAAATAGTGCAATTATCCACCAGAAAAGTTATACAAGAAGATATCATTCATTTAAAACCAGTGATGCACCGAGGACGGAAAAGTGAAAATACTGAAATGGCAAAACAAGAACATCATTAGGACAGCATGCTGTGGTTCATGTAGACATCAATAGGACCCAGTAAGCCAATGTTAAATGCCAATGGGACATTTGTCTTGACAGGGTGGAGTTCAATAACAAAGGGACATTTCAGTTTTTATGGTACTATGTCCTATGACGTGGGCTTCCGTCTCCGGACATCACTCTTCAACATTTTAATTTCTATTATTTCTTTTCTTATTACTATATTAGGCCCCCCCAAAAAAAAACAAAGTTTGTTTCTGGTTTCACGACCGACCCTATTTTTTGGCCGCCGACCCTAAACTTCTTTTGGATAAACAAAGAAAAAAACAACAACACAAAAGTAATTTGAGCAGACGATGCAAGGGAAACAACCAATGCACTCGGCACAGTCAAGGACCGTTACTTGCGCAGACATTTGTGACCCTACATCCGCCGACAAAATGGCAGGTGCTAGACACGCGATTGCAGTTTCAATGCCAATGTGATAAATATATTCACACACATTAGAGACCGAACACAAATATAATATTTTTTTTTAAAGCCTACCTACCTACCCTATTTTTTAAACTGATGAAACCCCAAACAGACATTTTTTTTTTGGGGGGCCTTACGTTACTCATTCCTCTCACCTCTGGATTTTTCCAGCATGGACACAGTGTTGTCCAGCTCTGCGTTCATTTCTTTCTCAAACTCATCCTCGCTGGATGACTCTTGCCTGGTGTCTGCCATCGCCTGCTGCGGAGCCTTCTTGGACTGCAGCGCGCTTTGCTGTCTCCCTGAGGCTTTCTGGCGCTGCTCTTTGGCACGACTGTGGCACAGGCGTTGACGCTGCTCAGGAGTGCCATGCAGGATGATGTCAATTTCATCTTCAGAGCTGTGCATGAAACAACAAACAAAAGTTTTTTATTTGGTATTTGGTCTTTGGTATATTAAACTTTAAAGTCACAGAGACAAGTTTGTCTTTGTGAAATTCAGGCTGCTCCCACCCGGAGAGCATGTCGCCGCAAGTACAGCACCACCCACTTGTAAAAAGTGTGTGTGCGTCAGTGTGGGTGACTTCCAGATAACAGAGGACGCAGCTGCTATTATGCTTAATTCAAGAGGGCTGGGCGGGGATTTTGTTTAAAGTGGAAATGCCTAGTTCAAGCTAGATTACAGTACATCCCCACTTTTAAGCCAAAAGGATTGATTTTATGACAGTTGATGTTGGAGAAAGTCCCCAAAGATCAAACAAAATTCCTCAAGACATTAGCACTAACAACCAGTGCACGCGCATCCAAGTTTGAAAATCATGGTCAGTCACAAAAAATTAATCTGTACCACGATTTTCCATATCTGTAGAAAATAATTACTGCACAGCTCATACTTTACTATTGGCATCCATACCATACCCAAATCTCCTACAATATTCTTTCAAGCTCTTGTATTGTACTTTTGTATTGACAGTTGTCAGATGCATGCCACAATTGACTCCTCCAAGTGTTGTTTTTTCACTTGATGTCTTTCCAAAACTAAGATTATAAATTTTATGTGATGCAAATGACTGAAAGTATCTATAGCCATTAAAATATTAGCATTTTATTAAAGTGAAGGAAAAGGATCGTCACAAAATTCAGGTACAAGTTCCAGCTTGAGTTTTTTGAGTTTTACTCTTGATTATAAAAAAATAATTTTTGTTGGTGAAAAAAAGATGAAAAATGCAAATAAACAAATGAAGTTGCTTATAAGTTGTATTTCATTTCAGTGTGTGTGTCTTCTTCTTCTTCCGCTAGGCAGCCAACTTCAACAGGCTGAAAGATTCTGCTACACCTAGTACGAAAATAAGAATTTTGACATTAGAAAGGGGTGTGCCTAATATATGAAAACAAGCGAAAACAGAAGCTAAAGTGCATTTTTGATCGTAAACAAGAACAAAAAATGTTAAATTTGTCTAAACCCTACCAAATTTTGCATAGATTTGATCTTTAATCGACTGTTGATCCATATTTAGATGTAATTTCCGATCTGCATTTTTTTTATAAACCAGCTTCCGCTAGCCATTACTTCCGCCGACTGAACTTTGTTCCACTTCTCACCATACAATTAAATCTTAATGAAACTTGGCAGAAAGGTTCCTTAGATGCTGCCCATGGTGTTAAAATTGACCTAATGACCCAAGATCAGCATAATCCCTTTGAATCAGATTGTCTCTTATGTTTTCGCCCGTTTTCGTATAATTATTAGGTAGACCGTTACAAAGCAGAGATAAAAATAATAAATGTGGAAAGAAAGAGAATGGACAATAGTGTCCACAATAGTGTGTTTCATTGTGTGTGTGTCACTGTGAGTGTGTGTGTGTATATAGGGGGGGGGGGGGGGGGGGAAGAAAGAAAGAGAACAAGCCTGAAGCATAGGACTAGTAGAGAAGCAAGGGAGATACAAAGAGAGGGACTCAGAGACAGAGATAGAGATTATGTCATAGAGAGGGACTCAGAGTGTGTGTGAGAGAGAGAGAGAGAGAGAGAGAGAGAGAGAGAGAGAGAGAGAGAGAGAGAGAGAGAGAGAGAGAGAGAGAGAGAGAGAGAGAGAGAGCAACATTTTGTAAACCTTTCAGCGGCCTCTTGGTCACTTTCATCGCCAAGATCAAAATAGTCGTAAGATCTGTCCGTAACAAACTGCGACATTTTTTTTATAATGCTTTCAGAATTCTCAGGTTTCAAGCACTGAGCAAAACACAACGTTAGTTTATCGTGTGGAGCGGAAATGAATTTCTAGGGAAAGACAACTCATAATAAGTTTGAAAGGTTTAAAACCACAAATACAAACTAAAGCAAAAAATATAATTGCCTGGCCATCGAGAGGGATGCGAACCACTATACTGACATCAACGAAACAACAAATTTATGTGTGTGACAGCAAAGACATTTTACTCGTACCTGGTGACAGTTACTAAAGAACATTTTTTAGGATTAGGATTAGGATTAGGATTTACGGACTCAAAACATAACCGTAAGGCTTTCCTGTCCCATCTTTTATTTTATTTAGTTATTTGTCTCGGTCTGTCGCACACTCAGTTTTTATTAATATTATTCATCGTAATCATACATAACTGCCTTATAGTCATTCCATTCGTCGAGAAGGTTTTAAAAAATGTTAGTATTCTGTGCTCTTTTCATGTTAGGTGGTAATTTATTCCATACAGGTGCAACTCTGTTAGTAAAATAAAATTTTCTATTATTAGTCCTGCAATGTTGAATAAATATTTTGTCGGTACTGTTCCTTGTTTTGTCAAAATCTGATATTGTGAATAAGTCATGTACATTTAGGTCATCTACACTATTAAATATTTTATAAGTTTGAATTAGGTCACCCCTAATTCTCCTTGCCTTTAATGTAGGTAAATTTAATTCTTTCAACCTGTCTGAATAAGAAACATTTTGAAGACCTTGTACTAACTTAGTTGCTCGTCTCTGTACTTTTTCTATCAAAGCTGACTGTCTCTTTAAACCTGGATACCAAATACAATTTCCATATTCTAAATGAGGTCTTACTAAACCTTTGTACAAGCATAAAAAAGTGTCCGTGTTAGTTCTTCTTCTTCTTCTTGTACTAAGTATCCTCCTTCAACATTTTGAAGATTATGATACTTAGTAGTGGAACTGTTTGATGGGGCACTCAAACTCAAACTTTTTTTCATTTGTCGTTAAACCATTGACAAATGTATATTTCGAGGGGTCGGCAAAACCCCAAAACTTAGTAAATTAGGTCAGGTCAGGTCAGGTAGGACGACTAGGCCTCGCGGCCTCTCAAGCGTCCTTTCTCTTGGTCGTTGTTTTTTCTTTCTTTTTTCTTTAAATTCAGTTGGCACAGCTGTGACGGTTTTGGTAGACTATTAGTCATACTGGTATTTTAATTTACTAAGATTTTGGGTCTTTGTCCAGGAGGTTTTTGAATTTGTTAGTACAGTTTTGAATAAATTAAAATACCAGTACGACTGATTAGTCTACTAAACCGTCACAGTTGTGCCAACTGAATATATACAAATTACAATCAAGAGGACACTTGAGAGGCCGCGACCTGACCAAACATATTTTGCAAGCGCCTATGCCTACGGAAGGCGGAGTCTCTTTGATCAACCAATGAAAAAGCACATAACGTTTTGTGATCAGTGCGTCAGAATCTCGCAGCCTCTCAGCTCAGTTCGAAATTCAAAGAGATGCGGTGGCAGACGACAGCAACTGATTGCGCATGATGGTGAAGTGATGGATAAGCGGCAGCCTGAAAGGAAAATTCGCCGATCACCGTCGGTGAAAAGAAAAAGAAAGGCGTTGCCTGTTGGACAGAGGGTGGGTATCTAACTATCTTGGGCAAAGACAAAGTGGTTGAATGAACAAGCGAAAGTAGACGAATTTCAATCTTCACCTAATTCTAAACAGTACTAAGTCTAAGTACTAGATTAGTACTACGTAGCCTAGTCCTGCGGCTGCAGCCATACAATATGTGACGGTACTATAGCCGATGAGGCGTGGTTACCGGCATACCGCTACACCTATCTATATTGTTAAAAACTCGGGACTTTACTGGTGTTGCACTGCCTCCGAGCATTGCCCACCATCTTTGTATAATTTACAAATGTTCCATATGTCACTTGTGTCTATGACCTAGAGGACGTAATATCAATCTGCAGCCATACTGCCACTGGCATACAACCAGGGCAAAGACACGGTTAATTTTTGGAAGTGTTATAATACTAACAAACGAAAACATTGTTTTAGTAACCGTGTTGCTAACCTCTGGAACTCACTGCCATCTACTATATAGTTCTAACCAATTGAAAAATCTCCTGGACAGTAACATTTTTAGTCAAATATTTTTTGATTTTGATGATTGATTTCATTTGAAATCGTAATTTTTACCGCATGCAATAAGCAAACCTGTACTAAAACTGAATTTCAAATGGATGGGACATTTTATAAACTGCGAGGCTTGAAGTTGAAGGCTGAAGCCTGGCCCTACCTACCTACCTAGCTACCGGTAGTGTAATGTTACAGTGGCTTTAGCCAGGGCACTGTGGCAGGGCCTGTCGCATGAAAATAGGTAGCTCGTAAAAATAAGTAGCTCGCTACCTATGACAGTTTGTATTTGCGACATTGAGCATGAACCACAAATTTCACTTTTTTCTAGGGTTAGGGTTAGGGTTAGTTAAATGGTTAAAGTACAGAAAAAGTGAAATTTGGTTGTCGCAAATACAGACTCATAATAGCGAGCTACTTATTTTTACGAGCTACCTATTTTCATGCGACAGGGCCTACTGGAAGCTGATTCAGGTCCAAGCTTGGTTCCTCGAGCTGATCTCATCTGTCAAACCTCTCTTGTCCCCCCTCCCTCTTCCTTTTCTTGCTCAGTTGCTCCCCGGCCTCATCCCCCTCTTGGCCTCTTCTGTTTTCAACTGCTCTTATCTGGTTTGGCGACCACTGTCGACGTGGTTTGGCCCAGCATTAGGCTGGGTTTAGGGCTGGACTAGGTCTCCAGCTTGCTGGGGGCTGAATTATTTTTTAGCCTGTCTGGCAGCTTCACTAATGGTGAGCGCAAGACTATTCATGGGCACTGTTTACCTCTTTTTCCATCTCCACCTAGAATACCTTCATCTCCACCCCCTTCACCCATTTTAAGGATTTATTTAATTTAAATCACTCAGTAATTAGTGAAGGAGGAGTAAGTCTTGCATGACATGATGCATGCAGAAAAAGATATCTGATCTGTTTGAACCATGTTTAACTGCCTGTTAAGCATACCCGGTTCAGCCAGGAACACTTGGGCCCCACATGATGCATGCAGAGGGGAATGTGTATATATATGAATCATGCATGACCGCCAAGCAGGCCCCACATGGTGCATGCGCGCAATAAAAAAAAAGAAGAAAAGATGTGATGTATGTTTTCATGTGTAGTGCTTCAGCACCCTCGAGGTGAAGGTGCTGAGCGTGGGTGACTGGACTATTTCAGGACTATTTTTAATACATCGGCAGAATCTTCAACCTGATGAAGGAGTTAGGACTATAGGAGGTCAATCCAGTGTTCCCCATGCTTCCAAATTTTTAAGGGTCATCATGACCCTTTGCCCCCAAATTTTAAGGGTCATTTGAACATTTTTGAGGGTCAATATAAAGGCCATATACAAATGGACAATATGCTCTAAAATAAAGACATGAAGCCAGTCAAATTATTCACACCAACTTGACTTGAATTTGCAAGCTACTTTCTTCTTTTCATCACTACTGACAGTTGAAGTAGAACTTGAAGGGCCTGGAACTGGTTCGAGGGTTTTTGTTACCTCACTTAAAACTTCAGTCTTTGGAAGAACTTCGTGTCGAAGTTTTCGCAATCCAGTGAAGCAGCGCCATTTTTTTGCTTCCAAGAAACGCGGCTAGGCTAGGCAGCAGTGCACGTGCGAGCAGCATGGGTGGCGAGAAACAAAGGGAAATTACTCTGTGGTTCATGATAGTTTTTTGTCGTCTGCTTCAAGCATGGCATAGTAGTGAAAGAATAGGCCCAGTATATTTGGTTGATCGTTTCCCGCAAGCCGAAATGGCTTCGACATTCTGATCGCGGCGAACACGTTTGAGAACAATCGGCTGAGAGAAAAACTGTACGTCACAATGCGTATTGACTGAAAAATGTATACGTCAAACTTGAAACTTTGTACGTAATTTACGTACAGATCTGCATAATCGGGAACGCTGTCAATCGATGAGAAAAAGAAGATTGAAAGGCTAGCAAAATATTACAGTAACGTACAAGCTACAACTACAAGAAGTCTAGCTTTTTGTGTGTTCAATTTGTCAGACTTTTAACCTAGATAATTGTGATCTGTCCAATCAGAGTACAGTACACTCTGCATCCTCATTTAGACATGTCAGCGTTTTAATTTTTAACCGATTGCCGATCGAGAACAACGGTTAAAATCGGCTTTGAATCGGTTGTTTTTGTTGGAGAGCTCACCAAATGGGTTGAAAAATGCTCAAAATCGGCCCTAGCGGCCCCCTGGACCCCCGGCCGAATCTGTTGTTTTTACTCTTTTATCTGTTGTTTCATTTCAAAATGAAAACCCTGCATATATCCACAGAACAGTGCATGCTTGGCTGAGATGCACCAAGGATTAAAAAGTGATCGATAGGACAAACTATTAAGAAAATCAATAGGGCAATTTTTCTTTAGCTAGAACTTTTAGCTCTTGCAGTTCTAAATGATCAACAGAACAAAGTCCACCAATGTTAACTTTTATTAAGACACTTGTCCTGATATATGACAGGGGAGGAAACAATTGTTCATTTTTAATTTTAATAGGACTAAGTCATACTCGTAGGGAACGGGGCGGCCTCGGGACATCACTGGCTTATAGTCTACCAGAAAATCAGGGTGTTGTTTTCTAATTATAGCCTACAAAAACCTCAAGGATAGGCATGCTTGGATATTAAGCAAATTTTCCATTTTTCCTTTTCAGCTGACATTGGAGCGAGTTCTGGGTCTCACTGTGTCCAATAATGCAGCATTTGCTTGTGATCCTGTCAATGGAACCATTGCTTATCCTGCAGGGTGAGCATTCTTTTATAACCTTTGTTTTAGGCCTAATTTGCTGAAATTTATTATAAAATATAGACTCTTTCTCTTTGCAATTGGAATAGGTTTACAATGGAGGTTAAAAAAAAGTGCCTTGGTTGATTGATGCTGATCAAGAATATATCTGGTTCTTGGGGTCCATGGATACGTTTTCCAAATCCAGTAATGTTGACCAACAGGCGTGAGTCACTTAATGGGTCTTTGGTGGAAGTTTGCTCTGTTTTAGGTGATGCTGATCTTTGATCTCTCCAGATTTGAGTATAAAGAGTTCAGGGCTAAAACTCTAAAAATAGTATAAAAAAACCTACAGTGGAACCTCCCTTATAAGACCTCATTTTGGATGATTTTTGAATCATCCAAAATGAGGTCTTATAAGGGAGGGGTCTTATAAGGGAGGCAATTTTATACTTAGAAAGAAGGGCAATGTCTCAGAGAAGTAGGTCTTATATAGGAGGGAGTCTTATTATAATGGGAGGTCTTATAAGGGAGGTTCCACTGTATCAAGATTTGAAGATGTATCATTTTTTTTTCCTCAAGATTATTTTTGGTCAAAGACCTTTGGTATCCTCTCCAACAAACTTCAACACCCTCCACCCACCCCCTTTTTTGTTTTGTTATGTTTCAGGTGTGTTATTGTGCTGCTCAACCCAAGAAAGAACCGTCAGACACACATCTTTAATGTGTCCAAGAAGGCAATCACGGCTGTGGCCTTCTCTGATGATGGCAAGCATCTGGTCACAGGAGAGGTATTAAAAGAGAGGGAGGGAGAGAGAGAGAGAGAGAGAGAGAGAGAGAGAGAGAGTCAAGAGTGAGAGATGGGAGGATGGGAAAATCCAGAAAATGGATGATTGAGTGTAAAGCTAGCGACAATGGCCCCCAACAACCGGTGTCAAAACCAGTCCTGGGGGAACAAAAACCAGTGCAAACTACAATATCAAAGCCCCTGTTAAATAATTTAACAGTCCTAGCAAAAAAATTATCAATTGTTCAGTATTTTGGTTTTGCAATCAGTATTTTACTGATAATTACCAGTACATGTGATCACTAGTTATAATGTTCCTATTATCCACGTGGTGGTGGTGAGGTTGTTGCTGACTTGTTGATCCCAATTCCCACTGTGATTGTGCAGTGCGGCCATCAGCCGGCAGTGAGGGTGTGGGAGGTGGGGGAGAGGACCCAGCTGGCGGAGTTCCACGGACACAAGTTTGGCGTCAACTGTGTGGTGAGTCTGGTCAGCTAGGGGCTTAATGAATGCGACTGCTAATCCAGTCAGCATGCAAGCTAAGTGACACAGTCTGTGTACATAAAGAGGAATTGTACTTGGGTATGCATCTGTGGCAAAGGATTTTGTGTGTTGCATGACTCATTATGTCAGTCTGCCCATCTTTGTGTGTATGTGTATATATATGTGTTTCCGTTTCTCTGTCTCTTTCCCCCCCCCACTCCCTACCTTCACCATTAATTTTCTTAGCGAGTATATATATTTATATGTTTGTGTTGGTTTTACTTCACATACATGTGCATGTCTGTGTCTGTGTGTGTGTTTGCGCATGTTTATGCATGTGTGTGTGATTAATGCTGTGTGTATGCCATAGTTTGTAAGCATATCTGTATTGTTCCAAACAGTGAGATCAAACCACAGATGGCAGGAGGCAGTAAAATATGGCCAAAACATCTGTTGGCACAGTATATATAGATGGGTGATACAGCATAGAGTGGTAGTGGTGGGGTGGGTGGAGAGTTCATTGGCCCTGAAAAAACAACAACAACAATAAAAACAATGTGTGAGAATTACAGAGGAAAGGAGGAAGTGAGTGGAAAGGGGTAGGAGAACATTGACAACTTTTCACGAGAGGAGGAGCAGAGATTTAATTCAGATTGAATAAAGTTATGATTTTTATTCACTTTTATCTTATACTGCCATATTGTTCTGACTATAAGACACACCTTTACATGTATGATGCGCACCCCCAAATTTTACCCAAATTTCAGATTTTGTTATTAAATTTTCTATTTTATTAGTCATATTATAAGGCACAGGGGACTGAGTCTGGGGAAAAAAGTATTGCTGTATAGTCCGAAAAATATGGTAATATACTACACTTATACTTGACATACCTGCTCAATCAATCAGTGAGCACCATAGACATTTTCATTTTCACCAAATTATGTAGTTATATAACACAGTGTATATATGTGACCTAGCACCACGAAAGGGACATTAAGTGGCCAAATGACCATTCTGAGACAATGGTACAGTTAGTCTTCAGACAATTCTCTTTCTAATGATATAAGAACCATTCTTATAACTTTTTTCGTTTGAGAGTTATGAGCATTCAAAGTTGGTAGGGTGACTCGGCCATTTTGAAAAATCAGTCTAAAGTTTAGCCTAGCTGAAGAAAATAATAATAATAGGATGGAAGTTCAGTTTAACGTCGCGTATCGGCTTTCGCCATGTACGACGGGCTGAACAAACCAACTAATGTATAAACAAAAATTTATGTTCCTGAATCACTGTCTTAGCCAAAAGGCCGAGAAGCGATCAGAATTCAGACTGCATAATAATAATTAACTAGATAAACCTGTGCTCCGCACGGCAGCATGAAGCATCTGCATTCATAATTGATAGGAACCTGTCTGAGCGATCGAAGAAGAAAAAGAACGAACTGGTTAGATGTAAATAATGAAAAGAGACCAAAAAATATGTGGTGGTGCCCCCTCCCTTCCGCCCACTCCCCTCTCCTTTAAAAAAGATGATGACCCCCCCCCCCCCCCCCCCCCCCCCCCCAAAAAAAAAAAATGGCGAGGGGCCGACTCGAACCCACGACCACGGACGTGTGTAGAGGTGCGTGCCGCGACCTACTGATTTGCGGACGCGCCGCTTTACCTATTGAGCTATCAAGGCTTCTTAGACAGTCGATGTAAAAAATTTATTATAAGAGGAAGAAGGGAAAGCAGTCAAGTCGGACACCTGACCCAGCTTCATGAAAGCAATTGCGCAAGCCTCGCACAGAACAGACTTAGGTTTTGTCACTTTGAGAAAAGTAGGTGCTAAATGTTGTGAACACACACACACACACACACACACACACACACACACACACACTCTCACTCTCTCACACTCACACACTCACACTCACACTCACTCACTCACTCACTCTCTCTCTCTCTCTCTCTCTCTCTCTCTCTCTCTCTCTCTCTCTCTCTCCTCTCTCTCTCTCTCTCTCTCTCTCTCTCTCTCTCTCTCTCTCTCTCTCTCTTTGTAGTAGACAGCACACACTTAATCATTGCTTGCTCGGTTTCCTGTCAATTCATGAGCGCAGATGCGTTATTCTCCGTTATGCACCTTTCAAAACAAATATGGTTAGACCAAACACCAAACTTCCAGAACGTAGAGGAACTATTTGTAAAAAAGCCCTACTTGCCTCCCTCTTCTCCTTCCTAGCCACCCCTCCCCCTCTCCCTTCTAACCAAAGCATGTGGTTAGACAAAACACCAAACTTCCAGAACGTAGGGGAACTATTTGTAAAAAAAAACTACTCGCCTCCCTCTTCTCCTTCCTAGCCACCCCTCCCCCTCCCCCTCTCCCTTCTTCTAACCAAAGCAACCATAGAAGTTTCTAGGTGCAGTGAGTTAGGCCTAGCCTTGGCTTTTTGTTATCACACGCACAGTCTAAAAATGAACCGTTTTTAGCAGACGACACATTCTGCTACTCAGGCTATTGCAGCATCGTGTTTGCCCCCCCTCGGTATGTACAAAGGGGCCCGATTAAGGATTAATCCACTATTGTTTTTGAAAACATTTTGGAAGTTTGAGTGTTTTTACCTGGTGATTGTTGTTGGGGGCCTCCGACATAAAGCCATTAAAGGTCATACAGGGATCACGGCTGTTCCCTCAAGCACAAAAAAATCTAAGTTTCGCGTAAAGGATATGACATCACGGCTATTCCACTGTCACGGCTATTCTGTGAAACTGTCTTTCTTGAAAATCACTCCCTCCGTTAAGCAAATTTTATGTGAAATCCCGGCTTTAAACGACGACTTGGCGAATTTCACTTGAAAGCAAAAATCGCCGCGACTTAGGAGAAAATAGAGATTAAAAATTCTTATCGGCACGCGTAGTATAATATAGATAATGCTTATATGGCGCATAATCTTGCAAAGCAACTCAATGCGCTTTTCACTCGCCATTCGTACAAACATTTCTAACAAACTGGTTCACGTATCCTCACCATACATCTCTATGCATCAACCTACTCATTTCAAAGCACTTCTTGGAATATTTAGAGACCATAATAAAGATTATCCTTTATAAATATGAAAGATGAGATGTTAGAGAACACGAAAATACCCATAACTGAAAATTGATAAAAATGAGATTTTTGACTTTGCAAGCCTTTTATGAGAAACTAGCCCAGCGACTTAATGTCCCTTTCGTGGTGCTGGTTCACATATGATCTAGTCCTAGAATGTTGTGCATAGTTTGACAATCACAGCCATGTAAACAATGATGTTCAAATGACTAGCATAAAAAAGAGAACAGTGTGGTTTACAATGTACATGTACGTAATTTCAGTAATGTTGTTTTATTTAGATCTATGCAAAAAAGCTGTTACTTATTGTTGCTGACGTTTTATAGGCAGGACAATGCAACAGGTGTTTGACATGAATTGTGCTTCTGTGATGTGGTGTGTGGTGTGTATGTTTTGTGTGTGTGCCTGCGTTTGTCTTTGTCTGTTTGCGTGCATGTGTATTTGGGTGCAATTGAATTCATGTTTTTAAGAGCTGATATAAACAGAACACGTAACATTTTTAGCATTTTGGTATTTAATAATCATAAAAACTTATATAGTTTAAGTCAACAGCTTACCTGTTACCAACTGTGACATCTATGAACACAAACGATAGCATGCATTCAAACATTGGCATAAAAAGCAATAGGTACCTGTCAGAAAGCTTTTCATACTACAGTGGAACCAACCTTTATGACCCCCTACTATAAGACTCCCTCCCACTTAAGACCTACTTCTCTGAGACATTGCCCTTCTTTGTAAATATTAAAATTAAATTACCTCCCTTATGCAACTCTCTCCCACTTAAGACCTTATTTTTTATGAATTTTCAATGTCTTAAAAGGAAGGTTCCACTGTAACTTGGATGAGAATATGCAAACACATTATATCTACAGACTAACATTATGACACAAGTGTATAATACTATAATCAGGGTTCATAGGGGCCTTACCCGTCCTTATAATAATAATAATAATAATAAACGGATATTTATATAGCGCTTTTTATCGAGCACAAAGCGCTTTACAATCAGTATTGAAACACTCACACACGCAAAACAGACGCACACGCACGTACGTGCACGCACGAGCGTGAACGCGTTCTTGCACACAAACATACACACACATACCCACACACATTTCATCAAACACACAGAAAACACATTCTCACTGAAGCGCACACAAACTTACTCAAGCATACACTTGTACAAACACGCGCACACGCACGCACACACATACACACACGCGCACTCACATACACAAAGCACTCACGTGTACTCACACTCACAGACACATACTCACACACACTCCTCCCCCCCCCCCCTCTAGTGAACACAATCTCTCCTGCGCACGCATACACTCATACATATGCAAGCAGATATACCCACACAGAACACACACAACACACTCACACACACACACACCTGCTTGGAAGTGCGGCCGTGGGCGCACGCACACTCACATTCGCGCACACGCTCACAAAGTACATACATACACATACACACACACAAATTACATACATACAAACATACGGACATACATCGCACATCGCGCACACACGCACACGCACACACACACACACACACACACACACACACACACACACACACACACACGCACACGCACACGCACACACACACACGCACGCACACACACACACACACACACACACACGCACACGCACACGTGCACATGGAGATGGGGGTGTTATTGGAAAGACTGCCGGAACAGATGGGTTTTCAGGTTTGTTTTGAACGATGCTAAAGATTGACTATGTCTGACAGCAGAAGGCAATGAATTCCAGAGTTTGACTGCTGATGATGTAAAAGCTCTACCACCGTGCCTATCACGTTTAAATTTTGGTATTCGAAAGATCCTATTGTCATTTGCTGAGCGGAGAGATCGAGATGGAACGTAAATTTCAAGAAGCTCAGAGAGGTATTGCGGTGCTGTTCCTGATATGATCTGATAGCAGAGACAGGCAGCTTTGTAGTTTATTCTTTGTTGAACGGGTAGCCAATGTAACTCTTTAAGTAGAGGTGATGTGTGTTGAAGACGCTTGGCTTTGAAGACCATTCTAGCAGCAGAGTTTTGAAGTTGTTGTAAGGGTTTGAGAAGCGCCTGTGGGCAACCAAGTAGAAGGGAGTTGCAGTAATCTAATCTAGACAAAATGTATGAACTGACTAGCGTTTTGGTTGCCTCGGTCGTGAGAAAGGGGCGTATAGAGCTGATTCGCCTGAGTTCGATGTATGCAGCCTGGCAGATCTTAGTGATATGATGTTGCATGGAAAGGTCTTCATCCAAGAAAGCACCAAGGTTGCGAATATGTTCAGAAAAATGGATGTTGGAATCTCCAAGGGCAATGGTGGAGGGCAGAGAGCTAGAGTCAACAGATGGGGGAAGCACTCTAAGTGCTTCAGTCTTGTCATCGTTTAGCTTAAGTTTATTGTTTGACATCCATGTTTTCACTTCAGTGACACAGTCTTGAAGAGTGTGAATAAGCTGGTCGTGAGCTAGCGGTGAAGCATGATGATTGAGTTGAGTATCATCGGCATACATTTCATGACGGACAGAGTGTTTCGCTATGAGGGGGGTCAATGGGGTGGTATACAGAATGAACAAAATTGGTCCTAACACGGAGCCTTGTGGGACGCCAAAATCAAGAACTGACTCAGAAGATTTGTTTTCATTTACTACAACTATTTGTTATAAGTCTTGACCAATTGAAATCTCCAAGTAAGGCCTTACAAGTGCTTACATTCACTTCAAGGTCCTTACAAGTCCTGACAGCTGCCAAAAACTGCCCTGAGCAGCAAGACCATACTCAAAATAGATCGCAGAAGCAGCACTTTTACACTTGAGAAACATCGCTCAGCACCTACTCCACCTCCCCCCCCCCCCCCCCCCTTCCCGTTTCAACTGACCGCTTAGCAGACGAACGATGCACTGCGAGTTGTCAAGAGAAATTGGACTGAAATCTCATTCTTTATCCTGGTGTCGTTTTGCGAGAAAACGCGTATATCTGTGTCAGCCATAGTTTTTTTTAATCTGCTTAGACATTGTTCACAGTGCTGGGAAAGTGTTCCTTTCAAGATCGTTGGCTAAAAGATGGACATTATCCTTAGGCCTACAGGTCCTTACAAGGTCCTTACTTGGGGATAGCTGAAAGCCCTGGGAACCCTGTATAATGTATCGTAGATGCATGCACACCTACACTGCAACACACAAACACACATGCTTACACAGGCATCTTTCTAATCTGTTACAATATTGTGTGTGTATTGGTTTTCAGCCATTTTCTCCCAACCTGAAGTAAATAAATAAGTGTCCATAGTGTCTCTTTAAGTTTCCACATATTTCAAATCTGTAATATTTTGCGTGTTAGATAAAAAAAAAACAGGCTCCACTGAACTCCATCGGAGTGACTCAGCAGCAGTGCAGTGTCTCCTCTGGTGGTTGCATTCTGAGATTTGTTCTCCTTCAACTGCTGGTTTTTCATTCTGCGACCTGATAAACTGGGGTGTGGCTGTGAGTTGGGGATTGTGATGAGCGGCGTGAAAGCAACTCCACTGCATGGCTCAGAAGGCGAGACAGCGAAATAAAAATGTTGTGTGTTGGTTTTCAGGCATTTTCGCCCAACTTGAAGTACGTAGTGTCGGTAGGGTCTCAGCATGACATGATGGTCAACGTGTGGAACTGGAGAACTGGCCATATGGTGGCTGCCAACAAAGTCTCTTGCAAGGTGACGTGTCTGCTCTGTGTGTGTGTGTGTGTTAATTGTCATTCATTTAACATCTGTCCATTAATCGTGATATTGGATGTTTGTGTGTGTGTGTGACTCGTGTTTGTGTGTGACTCGTGTTTGTGTGTGTGTGTGTGACTCTAGTCTCTGTGTCAGTGTGTGTTTGGTATTTGGTACTTTATAGTCACAGAGGTGTCTGTGAAAATCGGGTTGCTCCCACCTAGAGAGCGCGTCGCAGCCAGAGGCGTGCCACCCAATTTTTTTAATTTGCATGCGATTTTGGTGTGACTGGTGAGGAACGAAATGGGGAGGAACGGTAATTTTTGACCAAATGACAACTTTTTCATGTGTGTGTGTGTGAATATGATTTAAGTATGTTTGCACTATGAATTATTCAGTAGTTTCACACTTTGCTTAGTGTAGCTCAAATGCAGTATTCATGCCTCCTATGTCTGTGTTAATGTTTAATGTTGTTTATAGCCCCGTCGACTGCTACGGCCATGTCAGGGCTGTCACCACGTCAAAATGTCAGCACATAAGTGTGTCTGTGTGTTTAGTGCATAGTGCATATATTCTAATGGCCTTGCTAATAACCAACAAACCATATAAATCGTTATCCATCCATGTGAACTACTGGGTCTGTGAATTATTGCTATGCAATGACAACAGTGCTCATTCTATTCATTAGAGGAGGTCAAAGTTTCTGTCTTATTTCAACATGAAATGTCTTTAAAGGCATACATGTCTTTGAAATTTGCATGACTGTCTTTCTATGTCATATGAATTGTTGGTGCACATGTTATATGGCAGGTGAGCTCTGTGATGTTTGGGGCAGACAGCTCCTTCTTTGTCACCGTGGGCAACCGCCACGTCAAGTTCTGGTATATGGACAGTAGCGAATCCAAGGTGAGTATTATTCTTAATTTGGGACAACAAAATAGGCAACAAGTGAAATGTTTTTACGTTAACTAATTTATTTTAAGAGGACAGAATCTAGTGATGAAAAACTAAAGAAAATGGGAAGTGGTTCTAAGTAGCTGATTAATAGTTGGGAGAAAGAAACTGCAAGGAGTTACAGTGGAAACCAGCTAAGGGTGGTGCTGTATCGGCGGCAACACGCTCTCCAATGGGAGCAGCACAAATTTCACACAGTTTCTGTGACTAGAAAACAAAAATAAAATAAATAAAATAAAATAAAACCAAGTACGACAAGAAATCAGATAATGATAATTTACATTTTTTTTTTTGGGTCCAAATTTTATCGTTTGCAATCCTGTCATAATATATCAAAATAAAATTTCAGTCCTTTCATATTATTGACTTACCCAATATCCACTGTATCTTATTGATAACAATTCTAATTCATGTTTATTCGTCTGAATTGTTTCTCAGAAAATGTTTTTTTTTCCTGCTGGTATGTTCGCAATGGCCAATGCACATATGCCCAAACATCCTTTTTCTTCCCAAACATTTTTTAGATTAACCAGACAGTGCCTTTGGCGGGCCACTCAGGCATCCTGGGAGAACACATCAACAATTATTTCGGCGACATGGTGTGTGGGAAAGGCAGGATGGCTGGAAGCACCTACGTCATCAGCCAGTCTGGTCTGTTGTACGAGTTCAACGACAGGAGGCTTCTGGAGAAATGGGTGGATCTTAGGGTGAGTTTGTGTGTGCTCTTGTGCGTTGCTGGCTTTTGTCATTGGATGACGTGAGCTTTGAGTTTGTGCTAATAGTAAAGAGAGAGCTGGAGCTGTGTGATGAATGATTTTCTGCAGCAATGTAAGCTTACAGCTTTGTCTTTTGTGAATGACCATTACTCTCTAATTAGATAGGCCATGGGATTTTTTTTCACCTTTTGGAACCATCTCAACACCAACTGTCTCAAAGTCCTCATGGCCAGGAGAGGGGATGTATCACGTGCAAGGCATCTTCTTAATAAACAAATTCCAGCCCAGCTATACAGAATACCAGTTTTCTCCTCTGCTGTATGTTGGTCATGGATGGGTATGACCGACTAGGACGCACATATACATATGTCATTATGTGAGTTGCTGTTTTGTATTGTTATTGGATTTTGTGTGTGTGTCTGCGTCTGTATCTGTGCCTGTGCCTGTGCCTGTGTGTAAGTTGTCAGAAAATCCTTTTTCAAATCCTGTACAGTGGAACCTCGTAAGACCTCCCATTATAAGACTCCCTCCCTCATGATACCTACTTCTCTGAGACATTGCCCTTCTTTATAAGTATTAAAATTACCTCCCTTATTACCTCCCTATGAAAGGACCTCATTTTGGATGATTTTTGAAGGTCTTATAAGGGAGGTTCCACTGTATCACCCAGTGCAGCGCATCTTCGTCTTTGAACCCCTGTCAATATTTGCCAATAAAACGCAGGTGGACATTACCGGAAGAAGAAGAATTAAAAAAATATTAATAAACTTGACCAGTTACAGTTGATTTTCAGACCAAGGGTGCCAACTGTATGACGGCAGGAGAGGAGCACATCTTCATCGGGTGTGCCAATGGTTTGATACGAGTGTTTGACGCTGACAGTCTTCAGTATGTGGGCAGCCTCCCACACCCACATCATCTGGGGGTAGATGTGGCGAATGCAACATCATCTAGGTGGGTGAGAGAGAGAGAAAACGATGAAGGAAGAAATTTTATTTATAGAGGGTAATAGAATAAGCAAATACATGCGCTTTTGCATCCAGCCCTCTGAATAAAAAGTAATAGCTGAAACACAAAGCAATATAAAGCATGCAAAACATAGCCAAACATAATAGGAAGACATGATAAATTAGAACCTAATTCTGATATAGAGAGAGAGAGAGAGAAATGCTGCTAAAGCGCTATTCTGTTCTTTTCTATTAAAGATTGTTCAGACATTGTACCAAGAGATAAAAACAGCAATTTATATGAAAATCTATCAAAATATAACATTGGTGTTGGTAATTCTTTTTGCTTCAAAATAGTTAACCCTTTCACCGCCAATGTCGCTTTTATGCACCACAATGTTTTAACACCCATGTCGCTAAAAGGCGTCAAATCAGGGCCTGTTATCTGAAGTCCTCATTTTCTTAATTTTAGGAGGTAAGGATAGGCCTAATGTTATGCATGTCACAGAGAAATTCCCAATATTGCAGATATAATTTTTCTCTACCCAGTTAAGGTTAATGGTATTTCTTTGCTGAAAAATGGCTGGCGGCGAAAGGGAGAAAACATTGATTAGGTGCATAGTAATTCTGCACATTTTAGAGTACTGAATTTATTAACACTGGAACTTTTCAATGTTAGTTTAGGGCCCTGGAAAATAGAAAGAAAGGTTTTTCAAAACCTTTTTTTAATTTTCATTTTTCAAGCATTTGTTATTTCCATTTTGAAACCACTTATTATTTCCCCTGTTTGAATCTTCTATCAATTCTATGTATCACTGTAACTATCATCATCATTCAAGTTGTTGTTCTGACTGTTGAATTTTTATTTCAGTGATTTGATTTGTACGAAAACCGGTGCCATGTACCCTGACGTCATTGCCGTTTCTATGGATTATGAACGGAAAAAGGTATGTTGGAAAAACTTTCTCAATTTTTTTCTGAATGGGAGTGTGACTGATTCTGGAAGTCTTGACAAAGATTAATAAATCGAAATGTTGACAAATTTTGATCTTCATGTTTTGTTCCCCCCCCCCCCCCCCCCCCTCTCAGATCTGTCCCTCCTTTTTACACAGCAGATGTGTTTACTGTTTTTGCATAATGATAATGTGGGAGATCAGTGTTAATTTTGACGCACATATGTGCGTCTCTGAAGCTTAAAACTGTCACTTGACGCACTTGGTTTCAGACCACTTGTCACTAACGTAGACTTTCACCTGATGCATAATTCTTTTTTTTTTCTTTTTTTCACTGTTAAAAATTTTAACTTTTAAACTTTTATCCAGGTGACCCCCTAAAAATCTATAAACATATTTTGCGCACTGCTTTGTCCCACTGGTTTTAACTCTTCTAGCGCCATGTATTTTTTTTTGGCGTTCTTGGTTGTCCATTGCATCTCAACCGACAACTATTTTTTCGAGTGCGCACAGTGACAAAAAGCTCTAAAGGAACAACAACATGGCAGGGTGCTCGGCAGTGAATGTCTTCGCATTTGGCTGGAGTGTAGAGTGATGTATTCGCCCATGTTGCTAAAGGAGTTAAAAGGGAACGAAAACTGGAGATGCCAAATCTACTACTGTTAATTATGCTGGTTTTGTTGTGTGTTTTTCCAGGTGTCGTGTGTGTATAATGACCACAGCCTGTACGTTTGGGACGTGACTGATCTGCGCCGCGTGGGGAAAGTGTGGTCCTTTCTCTTCCACAGTGGATGTGTCTGGGCTCTGGATGTAGGTATCACAGTATTACCATATTTTTTCGGACTATTTCTCAAGGTGATATTTTCTTTTCTTCCAAGAATGAGACCCCTGCGCCTTCTTCTTCTTCCAATATAGTTGACAAAGTCAGTTCTGACCATTATTTCAACTGAAGAGGTCGAAGAGAGAGAAAACAAAGAAAAGGAGAGAGAGAGAGAGAGAGAGAGAGAGAGAGAGAGCTTTGGTGGGTAGACAGCCAGACAACCGTCCAGACTGGGACCGTGGCCTTATATGATTGATACTATGAAAATATTATAATTTCTGAGTTTGTGTAAAATTTGGGGGGCGCCTTTTAATAAGGTGAACTTTATAGTCCAAAAATATGGCGCTCTCCAGGTGGAAGCAACCTGAATTTCACAGAGATGCCTCTGACCACAGTGGAACCTCCCTTATAAGACCTCCCATTATAAGACTCCTTCCCACATAAGACCTACTTCTCTGAGATAATGCTCTTCTTTGTAAGTATTAAAATTACCTCCCTTATAAGACCCCTCCCTTTTAAGACCTCATTTTTTGATTTTTGAAGGTTTTATAAGGGAGGTTCCACTGTAGCAAGAAAATATAACAAAATCTGAGATTGTGTAAAATTTGGGGGGCGCCTTTTAAAAAGGTGCACTTTATAGTCCAAAATCTGGCGCTCTCCAGGTGGGAGCAACCTGAATTTCACAGAGAAGCCTCTAGGACTATAAAGTACCAAATACCAAAAAAGGTATGGTGTTTTGTCAGGTGAAAGCCAGAAGGTATTATCCGCCTTTATTCCTTTTATGATAGTCAGGGTTCATACAGAGTCTTTAAAGTCTGGAAAAGTCTTGGAAAATGGAAAAATGGTTTCCAGGTCTGGAAAAGCATGGAATTATCAACTTTGGTTGCCTAAGTCTGGAAAAGTCTTGAATTTTTCAGTCTGGCACAGTTCACAGCGACAGGCAATTTGTTTTCTCACTGAAGACGAAGAGAATCTCACTTCGATTTTACGTGATAATAACAACGCTACCCCGGCATGCATACTTGATGAGTGAGCGCCATGATTACTGGCAGACGAACTTTTCTTTGTTTGGCCGGCGAAGTGATGTCCCTTGTACGCAATGCGCATGTGTGGAAGTCGATTTTCTTTTCTCTTGTTGGAGCGCGGTCATTTGCTTCGCTAACATGGGAAAGTGCGTGTTTATCCAAACGTGGCTGGAACATAGCAAGTTCAAGGATTGGATAGCCCCATCATCTGATGGGTCGAAGTACAAAGCGCGGTGCTTACTATGCGCAAAGGACTTTGATGTTCGGAACATGGGTGTGGGGGCACTGAAATGCCATGCTGAAGTCAAGAAGCACCAGCAGCTGGAGAAAGCGGCAAAACAGAGCAAGTCGGCTGACAAGCATGGTATGGGAAAGTTGCAGAAATGGTCTGGAAAAAGTATGGATTTTTATTTCCAAAATTCTGTATGAACCCTGGATAGTACATTCTGTCTTTCAGTTTCACCCCACAGTATGGAACATTGTATCAATTACACTATGTTTAGTGCACCAGTATGTGTAGCATACAGGGAAACCCATTTAGTACGAGTACGGTTTAAACGAGAGCCCGTGTTTAACGAGTGGTTTCAAAATTCCCGACCACAAGCCTTCTTTTTCCTTGTTAAATAATTCTGCATACAACGAGCTCGCTACAACGAGCAACTTGCATATAACGTACAATTTATTGACTCCCAAAGTCAAGCTTTTATGCAAAAACTACGCGGTTATAACGAGAACGCACTTACAACCACACCGCCATCCCAAAGTCAAGCTTTTTTGCACAACTACCTGGCTAGAACGAGAACACACTGACAACAACATCGCCATCTTGACTGACCCCTCGATATGTAAGCGGCATTCTGATTGGCCGATATAACAACTTGGGTGTCTGCAGCGCAAGCAGACGACACTGGACTCGCTCTTTGCGCACTGATCTTGTGACTTCCGGGAAATTTTAACTTTCTCTTAAAGCGCGTGGGTGGATTTTATGTTTTTGATGTTATCGTGTGTTAATAGACTGTTTTAAAGTGTATGTAATCGGCATTAAAAACCCTATGGATACAGGATACTGGGCTTACAACCATGCTTGTTGGGTAAGTGTGTTGTTTCCGTTTTTCTGTCTTTTTCACACTTTACCAACACGCACATCACAGTAGATGTGAGGACCGATTGATAGGTTCGTCAGGGTTGCGAAAATCGATAAAATGGTTTGAACGAGCAATGCTTACAACGAGTAAATTGGCCCTCTCCCCTGGAATTCGTACTAAATGGGTTTCACTGTATCTTTTCTGCATAGCCTTGGAAAGTTATGCTATTTTATGCAATCTACGTATTGTACTTCAAAGTTGAATTTTTGTATTGGAAAAGTAATGTATCTTCCGAAGTCATACAAAACAAGAGGGTCTCTGAGTATGACAAGTTATCCACTGCAATAGCTTCAGGTGTTACGTTCCAACCCCCAGCTTTTAGTCAAATTTAATCAATTTTTGTGTGGAAAAAAACAAATGAGTTAATACACATGCACACACACACACACACACGCATGAAGACACACACACCGCACACACCAAATACACACCACATACACACACACATTCACACACACACACACACAAAACACCAATCTGTGAAAGAATGGTCTCAAATCCATTTGTTGAATAGCAAGGGACTTATCTATTGTATTCTTATTTGTGCAATTCTTTGTTTGGGTGGACTGACAGGTAATGAGATTGATAAATTGGAAATGACCTGCTTTTGCTTACTCGAGATGGAATAACTTCGGCATGTACACGCACGCACACGCAACACTGATATTTTGAGATATAGTTTGTGCCGTTCAAAGAATTGTGAATTATGTGATTTTCTTTAGTGCCCATTTTTGAGTTTCTACTGTGTATCTATCAGGTGTATTCAAAGCTTGGAAAAGGTCACATGGGAGCGTTGCCTGCTGGCTCCTTTCTGACAGCCTCCAGTGACAGCACTGTTCGTGTGTGGAACCTGAACCATGGGGACTCTGATGCCTACAACGTTTACAGTACTGTGAGTACACTCTGTGTGTGTGTGTGTGTGTGTGTCCAGACAGAAAAGAAGTGGAAAAGTGTGATCATGAATTGTATGAGTGCTGATGTTGGTTATGAATGCTGTTTTATGTTTGAATATCCAAAATCCGCCATGAACAGGCAACAATGTTTCCCATCATATATCATCAACAGGAGCAAGCTGTCTGTTCATCATTTATATGGAATTATGTTGGGAAGAGAACCTTTCAAAATAGTTTAGTTCAAGTTTATGTGTGCGTACTGTGTTGGCAGGAGCTGGTGAAAGTGATCTACACAGATCCAAGCCACAGCTTTCTATGCGACGTCAACTGCAACTCTGGTCAGTGGATAAATAAAGAGAGAGAAAGAGATATAGAGAGAGTTAAAGACAAACACAAAATTAGGTCTAATTGACGTAGAACAGTGAAAGTTTATTTCTTTTTTTTTGACAAGGGAAAATCTAAAGAATGTAGGATTGGTGAGAATTCTTTTATTTGTAACTTATGACATATTCTATTTGTTCATTTATTTATTTTTTTAAAGCGTATATTTGGCTCTTCTGGTTTTGTGTGTAGGGGGATATTTACCTATTTTTTGTTATTATGCTTTACCTTTTTGGTGGGAAATATTTTAAATATTTTATTCCTTCCTTGCAAGTTATGAAGAGCGCACACGTATGTTTCTGAGTAAGGAACTGTTAACAAAATTGTACCTAATATCCTGTTTGTTTTTTCCCAAATCTGATTTTGTCACTCTGAGATTTGTTTTATACACTTTTCAATGATGTGATATCTTAAGACCTGTTTCGGCTTACACGGATAATTTTGTTTTCTTCACGCGCAAATCAGCTGGTGGCACTGACAAGACGGACACGACCTGCAACGTGAAGAAGAACGGCGTGCGTTCCATTCGTGTCAGTCCTGACGGTCGGCACTTGGCATCAGGGGACAGGCTGGGTAATATCAGGTCAGTTTGCATTGCTTCGTTTTAGCTCAATCAATCAATAACTTTAATTATTTCTTTAGCTCCACATACATAAATTATACATGTGATAAAACAACTGGAAGACCATAAAATGTAGCACAGAAGGGCATAGCAACAATATATGAAACATGACATTGAGACAGGTAAAACATTGCAATGGCTTGTACCCACGTGTCGTCATATCCGTCCACAAGGAGCGTGCCATATTATGGGAGACCGCCATGTTAGTCAGTAACTTTGTTTGAAAAATGCCAGATCGATGCTGTTTACACACAAATCTGACTAAGATGGCGACACTTCCGTTGGAAGGGTCGAGATGCGCACGCAGGTGGGGGGGAGCCATAGCATCTTTTAAAGCTCTATACTCTGTAGCTCTATACTCTTACCTATGCTGAGGTGGCTATGTTTTTATCTTTATTGGCTAATTTGTCTGTCTGCTTGTTTGTTATTTTGTTAACACACACAGACACACCACACAGAGAGTAGATTATACAGTCATTTTAAGAATTTAATATAATGGGGATTAATGTTCATTTGTTTAACTGTTAACAAAAATGAACATTATTTTCAGTCTTCTGAGAATGAATAAAAATAAGAACATAATATGTTGCTGGGTTTTTTAATAAGGGGTATTCCTGTTCATTTTCGGTATTGTTCTGCAAACTTTCTCCAGATGTCTTAGAATAAATGCTAATTCCCTTTTTAAAATTCTCTTCCCCTCCCCCCTTTCTCCTGTACTTCAGCATCGTTCAGCAACGTGGGTTCTCAGTGGAGCTAAAGATGTAGATTTGAACATGTAATATCACTCATTAATTGATTAACGTGGTGTACTTATTACTATTTTTTTGCAGGATATATGATTTACAAGAGATGTCTGAAATCCGTTGTATTGAAGCCCACGAATCTGACGTGGTTTGCCTGGAATATTCATATTCTAAAGCAGGTATATATATATATATATATATTCCCTGATCATCTGTAATGATCTGTACTACCCCCCCCCCCTCTCTCTCTCTCTCTCTCTCTCTCTGTCTCAAGGACAGATTGGCGGAATAGGCTTTGCCTAAAATCTTTATCCTTGTAAAATAAATGTTTTTTAGTGTTCAGTGTCACTCTCTCTCTTCTTAATTTTGTTTTTTTTGTTGGTATGATTAGATCATGTATTATCAATTATTGTATTGCTTTTTCATAAGCTTTCCGTTTGTTTCTGTGAATATTTATCTGTTCCTTGTTTCCTTTTTTTCTTTATGTACATAAGCAATATGGTTTGTGTTTTGTGCATGTCTGTTTGCATTTTGTTTCTGTTTATAGATGGCTTGATGACAAAAAGTGTGTGACTGCTTAATCAATGTCCATCTTTAAATTAAATTTTGACTTTGACTTTCTCTCTCTCTCTCTCACATGCACATACAGAGATATATATATAGAGAGTAACACCCAAGCACATTCTCATTCCAGTGTACTCCCTCTTTTATAGAACTTGGAGATTAAGAAAATGCGACAACATCTAGACAAACATAGCGAAAATGCGTACATTTTTTCCCCAGGGCCTAAGCTGCTGGCGTCTGGCAGCCACAATCGTCTGATCCACATAAACAACCATAGTTTAACTCTCTCAACACGAAGGGTGAAAATAGGGTTTTACGCCCTCTTCGGCCTTTCGGCCATGTGGGGCATTTGTAAATACAAATATGGTGGGAACAATACTGGAGGCAATGCCCGGAGGCAGTGCTAAACCAGTAAAGTCCCGATTTTTTAATAATACAGATATGTGTAGCAGTAACCACGCCTCGGATAAACCTCATCGGCTATGGTACCACCACAATACTTATACTTACAACACGAATGTACGCTATAGCGTACATGTCTCACGCAAACGTTCAACACTAGGCAGGTTTGCATCATTACATAAAAAATATTTTTTAAATAATACTTAACAGTACAGTTTAGAAAATTTGTGGTATTGTTTATAATAATAAAAAAGCTAGCATATGTTATAATTCCAAAGTAAAATTTTTATTATTAGCAGATTTTAAAAAAAAAACATGACCGAAGAGAGGGGTAGTGACTCATTTTCATTCATTGCCGTCCTAAAAATAGACTAGAAGTCATTTCATTGGTTCAAGCTATTAAGGGACCGTAGAGGAACACTTTTATACCAGTTTGGGTTGCATGGCTTCGCTGAGTTGTGAAGTGTGAATGCTTAAACACTATGTACGCTATAGCGTACTCTCGTGTCGAACGGTTGTGAAGGGAAGCAATCAGCCAGTGTTGAATGAGTTAAATGCATGGATTTTTTTCAAGGGCCTAAACTGCTGGCATCGGGCAGCCGCGATCGTCTGATCCACGTGTTTGATGTGGATCAGCAGTACGGGTTGCTGCAGACGCTGGACGACCATTCTGCAGCCATACAGTCTGTGCGCTTCACCCACACCGCCGCCAACAGCAGCAGCAACAACCACAAGCTCACCATGCTTAGCTGTGGCTTGGACAAGTCTCTGCTTTTCCGTAATACCTCACTGGTAAGTGAGTAAGAAACACAAATTTGTTTGTGGAAGGGGGGGGGGGGGGGGGGGGGGGCAGTCTGCAGGGCTCCCAGGGACCCCCATTTGGGGGTCTATGAGCACTAAAATTCTAAAGGACCCTCTAAAAGAATGCGCAGGGGGTCCCAGGGATGCACTAGAAAAATTAATTTTAGCATTCGCAATGACACTAGGACCCTCTATCCCGCCTCAAGACCCTCTATGCTGTACGTGAAGGAGTCCCTGGGACCCCTTGTTTTGTGGGAAGATTGGGAGCCCTGGTCTGTTCACTTTTGATGATGTTAGATGAAGAAAGGAAGTTGGCAGAGTGGCTAAGGTCTCCGCCTGCCAATTCAATGCGTGAGTGATCTGGGTTTGAATCCTGGCCTCCCCGTTTCTTTCCAGTTCAACGGGAAAATTGAATTGAACGCCGAGTCCTTCGGATGGGGACTTAAGCGGGAGACAGACTTGCGACTGCCTCATATGACTCGATCAGGTCGTGACGTTGACCTAATTTTGTTTCCCGCACAGAAGAGGTCACAAGCCATCTGACTCGATAAGACTCGATCAGTGAAATTTAGAACCCGCCCTATTCGGCCCTGTCACCTGACTGGGCCCGACTGAATCAGACTGATTGAGCAGGATGGTATGCAAATAGGTGAAACGTCACGACCTGATCGAGTCACATGAGGCAGTCACATAGTCTGTCGCCCGCTTTACAGCAAGTCTGACCCGTGCGCTTTAAGCACAGAAAAAGAAACATGACAGTTTAAAATTCATAAGAGCAGGGAAAAATCCTGCCGCCTGACACCTAATTGATAGCTAGGTTTCCCAAGTCTGCTCACCCTCATCCCTCAACACCCCACCCCACCCCCACCCCCCCAACTGAAAAAGAAGTGGCTTGCGTTGCACTAGCGGCTACATGCTCTTTAGGTGGGAGCAGCCTGAATTTCACAGAGATGAGTCTGTAACTATAAATTACTACCGGTAAATACCAAATGCAAAGGGGGCAGTGCTGGTGAGTCAATCCCCTTTTTTGTCTCCACAGTGTTACCTTTTTACTGCTAGGAGTTAATCAAGGTCTACTCAGATAAAGTTTTCTCTTTGATTCTTTACTTGTATTCCAGTGCTTTCAATTTTTTTTTTAATAAGACTAAAAGGAAAGAAGCCTTCATTACATGACAACCCTTTCACTGCCAATCATTTTTCAGTCAAACCTTTTTGTGAAACTTCGGTAGAGAAAAGGCATCTGCAATGCTGAGGACTATGTATTCTTCATCTGCTTTCCAATAATGGGAAAGGTACGTATGTGTCCGGTTTTCAGTTTTCACTGGTCTCCCCGCTGCGTACAGCTGACACATTCCGATTTCGAAGGAGCTCAAAGGAGAAATATTATTTGGAAGATTTTGTTGAAAAAAGGCAGGAGAATGGGCCAATAAGTCAGAAAGATAGTAGATGACAGAGCAAAGGGAAAAGGCAGAGTCAAAGAGAGTGGCAGATTAGAGGAAGTTACAAAGAACTTCAAAAAGGTGGGGGAACTATTTTTGCAAAAGACCCCCCCGGTATCCCCACGGGGAGAGACTCGTGGAGGGGGCGGGGTCATATGGAGGCACGAGGCATCCACCACACTGCCCCATCCCCTATCCTTATCTCTCAAAATCAAGAACACAAGGTCGTTGGATCACAGACTCTTTTTCGATGTCTTTTAGTAACATGGGTACCAAAAGGCGATGTTGGTGGTGAAAGAGTTAATATGTCTATGTTTATTTAGCGATAGCTTGAGTTGTTTCTTTGTTGGACTTGGAGGTTTAGGGCATGTGCACATACCGGCGAAAAATATGGATAGGTACCGTATTTTTCGGATCATTAGGCGCCTGTGTGTATACGGCAAATTGGGGGATTTTCAAGAAAAATCTGGAAAAAAAATACAGAAAAAGTTGCCCTCGTTTATAAGGCGATAGGAACCTGGCAAAAAAAGTCAAAATTTGAAACCCGTACGCGTCCGGTAAACGTTTGCCGACCGCCATTACTGCAGTCTTAAACGAGAGTAGGCTCCCCTTTCAAATCAGTAAAGTTCTGTTTGTGCGACTTCCTGTCATTGTGTTTGTACTTTTCTTCGGATAAACTGGTAAAATTATGGCATTTTAAGCTCTACAACAATGATTTTTATGTCCAGTGCAAGGTTATGGCATCTGTTGGATGGTATCTCAGACGATAATAGGGGTTTTGCAGGAAGTGAGTATTCATCATATTGGTGACTCGTGAGCACTTTCGATGTCTTGCAGGGCTATCTTTGGCTCCCTCTTATCATGTTTTTGTCCACAAATAGGTCGCCCTTATATATTAGGCGCACAGGTCAAAATTTTCAAGGGTTTCATGCGTAAGAACGCGGACGGGTTTCCACGTTTATGTGCACGTGCCTCCATGTTTTTTACTTCAAGATTTCTTTTGTGGATGGGTTTCTGTGTATATGCGCACACACCCTTATATTATTGTCTGTCTTTGTGGCTTTTGGCTTGTTCAGAATGGGGATGAGTTTGGGTTCAGCCTGGACCGGCACTTGGTGAGCAAGTCCACCATGTATGACATGGCCATCCACCCCACTCACAAGTTTGTGGCCACCGCATGTCAGGACCGCAGCGTCAGGTGGGTGGCTACTTTATCATCTTTTTATTTGTCCAATTCTGGTGTTTGTCTTCTTGCAAACAGGCAAAGTGAATAATTTTTTTGGTTGCATTTTGTTACTTTTGACATGTGCCAAGCAATGTATGTCAGTCATAAGATTGTGCTCTCCTCCGAAATCGGAATGTGTCGGCTGTACATTGCGGGGAGACCAATGAAAACTGAAAACCCGACACATGTCCCTTCTCCATTATGGCCATATGGCCTGGGAACGCAGAAGAATAAGATTGTGAAAGGATATGTTGGAGCAATAACTATAGACAATAGGTCTTTTTTTTTGTTACTGGAAAATGGGTTGAGCCCGAAACGTTGTGACTTGTGTTGTTTATGTTTTAAAATCTTTCGACTCTGTTTTAATTTGTTGTGAATTTTACCGAACCCAGCAGTCATCATTGTTTCTTCAAATTCTGCAATAACTATAGTTCGCATGAACATAATGACGTAGATTTTTTTCATTTTATGTCAATGTAGGCCTACCTTTATCTTCATGTGCTTTATCTTCATGTTTCATTTTGACTTTGACTCCAAATTTAGCACACTGGATTTAAAAAAAGAACAGACTGTGTCTTGGGTACATTGCAGACTACAAGCTTTTTATGTAAGCATTTGTTTCAAGACAAAAGTCGATTTCAATGGTGTGTAGTGAGTTTCGTACAAAAACATTATTTGTTTTATTTTCTTATCTTGAATTTGAAACTCATTTAATCTTTTTAATTTTATAATATTCATCTTTAAGAAGAATTGCCCCTGAAGACCATAACGGGCTCTTCACCCCTTACACAGTAATGCTTTGTATGCATTAGATCCGCAAGTTTTGTACAGAAACCCCATACACTTATATAAGAAATAAGTGAATGGGATTACAGATGGGTTTCCGTGTGTAATGGGCACACTCTTTCATATTTCTTACTTCCAGATTTTATTTGCGGATTGCCCATGGGTTTCCACGTGTAATGGGCACACTCTTTTATATTTCTTACTTCCAGATTTTATTTGCGGATTGCCCATGGGTTTCCACGTGTAATGGGCACACTCTTTTATATTTCTTACTTCCAGATTTTATTTGCGGATTGCCCATGGGTTTCCGCCTGTAATGGGCACACTCTTTTATATTTCTTACTTCCAGATTCTATTTGTGGATTGCCCATGGGTTTCCGCGTGTAATGGGCACACTCTTTTATATTTCTTACTTCCAGATTTTATTTGCGGATTGCCCATGGGTTTCCGCGCGGAACTAAAAAATAATAATAACTAACATTTATAGAGCGCCCTTTCTCTCTTGAGCTCACAGTGCTTCACAATTATTTAAATAAATACATAGGTCATAAATAAGCTACTACAATATTGACTCTCACAAACATGGACACAGCCTCCACACACACGCATACGCACATGTCCACACACGCACACACATGCGCGCGCACGCACACACCCACACACAATGTGAGGAACATAGTTTTAAGACAGGAAACAGGACAAGGAAGAACAGACCAGTTTACCTTCTACCTTCCGATTTCTGCGGGAGATTCTCCCGTTTTCACAAGTCATTTCCCGGTCTCCCACTCAAAACATCGATATCCCGCTTTCCGTTTAGTTTTTCTCCCGATCTTTAGGCCCTATCGCGCTTTGGTGTAGATTTGTACTCAACGTGTTTGTTGTGACCCCGCCTGCCACTATGCTTCGCCCTTGGCCACGCATGTAGTAGTGTACAGTCTTGCGCGGGCGTCACACAAGGCTGAACTAAGCTAAAGTGCTCAGAACGAGGCTGCTTGAGTTGCAAACGAAAATGGCGGCGAAAGCGAGCGTCAGGCTACACGAGACTGACAGTGAAGTGGAGAGTGATCTAGGGTTGAAACCAGCTCTGAAAAAGAAAAAGTACATGCAGAAGTACAAAACCACGTACTCCAAAGATTTTCCAGGCATCATTTCTTCGACGAGAGGAAAGGATATGGCCTTCTGCACAAGGTGCACTTTAAAATCGGCCATGAGGGGCAAAATGACATCAAAAGTCGCATTGAATAATGTTATACTTTTTGAGTTGTACGGTAAATCTTCTGGTCTGGCATACAAATCTCCTGGTTTGGGAGACCAAGTCTACTGGAGACCTAGGAGGGGGGGTAAACAGGTCTGGAAGAAATCAAGGAAGAAACACTTACACGTGTTAAGGCTGCGCACAGCCTTAGAGACAACATCTCCTGATCCCCTAAAATGATTTTCAGATAAAAATGCTTTTCCTTCAGTACCATGTCTATTGAAATGTGTTATATATCACTTTTCTTATGTTCAATACTTGTGCAGAATTTCTTACCCTAATAAATAATTTTTTTGAGATCGTAAGTTCACAGTCATACTTCATTGTCTGGCTCTCTCCAGGGTTTCTTAACATCATACTTAATGCGCTTTACAGGATCTACAACATGAAGACGGCGAAACAGAAGAAGAAATACTGCGCCTCTCTAGGGGATGAAGGCACTCTATTGCGTCTGCAGCTGGACCCGTCAGGGACGTACCTTGCCGCCAGTTGCACCGATAAGAATGTGTGTCTTCTGGACTTCTACACCGGAGAGCTCGCCGCCACTGTCTACGGTCACTCAGAAATCATCACTGGTCTGCGTTTCACCAACGACTTGAAGCGTCTCATCTCTGTCTCTGCTGATGGGTGAGTTATGGTATATTGTGTTGTATTATGCATACAGTGGAACCTCCCTTATAAGACCTCCAAAATGATGTCTTATAAGGGAGGTAATTTTAATACTTACAAAGAAGAGCAATGTCTCAGAGAAGTAGGTCTTATGTGGGAGGGAGTCTTATAATGGGAAGTCTTATAAGGGATGTTCCACTGTTTTGCTAAAATGGAGAGAGAGAAATGACTGCCCTGACATTGCCTTAACAGTTGGCATGCTTTCAACAGTTTGATTTGACTTGATTAGAAAGAGGGGAGAAGGCATTAGGTATTATTATTGATGATATTCGTTTTCCCAAATTTCTACCCATATGTGTCAAGGAATGATAACAGCTTCAACATCGGTCCCTTCAACATTATTAAATAGTTTTTGCCAACCGTTTTTTTGCTTTCTATGTTTTTTATATTTGATTTTAATTTCAGCTGCGTTTTTGTATGGCGGCTGTCCCCAGAGATGACCAAGACGATGAAAATGAGGATGAGAGGGCTTAAGAGAATGTCCAAAGACGAAACCTTTGTGGCTGATCGCAAGTAAGCTTCTTTGTTGTTTCGTGTTAATGTTTATGGTCACAGCGAAGTGGCCTTGATGATGATGGTTTTCATGACTGACTTAAAGACACATTAGGATTAACTCATTCAAGTCGTTACAGATCTTGTGGATTGCGAATCTAATGTGCACAGGCCCCTACTGTATAAATTTTGCCTCAGTATTCTGCACTCAAGCATTTTCATTGACAACACGCTACAGAAATGTGCCTTGCCTCACATCAATTGTACTGGTACCTCAGTATTCTGCACTCAAGCATTTTCATTGACAACACGCTGCAGAAATGTGCCTTGCACTCAAGTACTGGTACCTCAGTTTCTGCACACAGGCCTTTTCATTGACAACACGCTACAGAAATGTGCCTTGCGTTGTTTTGTTGGTGTCTCAACATCAATTGTACTGGTACCTCAGTATTCTGCACACAGGCCTTTTCATTGACAAAACACTGCAGAAATGTGCATTGCGTTGTTTTGTTGGTGTCTCAACATCAGTTGTACTGGTACCTCAGTATTCTGCACACAGGCCTTTTCATTGACAAAGCACTGCAGAAATGTGCCTTGCCTTGATGTCTCAACATCAGTTGTACTGGTACCTCAGTATTCTGCACACAGGCCTTTTCATTGACAAAACGCTACAGAAATGTGCCTTGCGTTGTTTTGTTGGTGCCTCAACATCAATTGTACTGGTACCTCAGTATTCTGCACACAGGCCTTTTCATTGACAAAACGCTGCAGAAATGTGCCTTGCGTTGTTTTGTTGGTGTCTCAACATCAATTGTACTGGTACCTCAGTATTCTGCACACAGGCCTTTTCATTGACAAAACGCTGCAGAAATGTGCTGCAGAACCTCAGTATTCTGCACACAGGCCTTTTCATTGACAAAATGCTGCAGAAATGTGCCTTGCCTTGATGTCTCGACATCAGTTGTACTGGTACCTCAGTATTATGCACACAGGCCTTTTCATTGACAAAACGCTACAGAAATGTGCCTTGCGTTGTTTTGTTGGTGTCTCAACATCAATTGTACTGGTACCTCAGTACTCTGCACACAAGCATTTTCATTGACAAAAAGGCTAAATTCACTTTTGTTTTGGTCCTGTAAGGACAGTCTATTGACATACTAAGCTTCTCTTTGTGTATTAAGTTTCTTCTCTCACATTGATTAATGTACATAGCCCAACAACAAAAAAACAACAACTGTTCAATAGATCATTTGCCGTTGGCGGGTGACCTTGAATTTCAATGAAGGCTTTGAATAAGAGAGTTCACCGTAATTACGGGTTAAACATGCAGAAGGTGTAAATTCTAGTGTGCAGTACAAACGGCGGCATCAAATACCCATTGATGTTGTATCTCACTTGTCTTTGTGTGTTTAAGCCATTGTCGAAGGGGGGAGGGAAAAAAAGACAGCACTCTGATGTTGGATTTTGTTGTCTGCAGCCCCATCACCTCACCCCCACCCCCTCTCTTCCCCTTGCTGAAGGAGAGCATTTCCCCTGCAACAGTTCTCTCCCTTATGGAGCCCCACCCCCCTTCCACCCTCCACCCCTCTCAACCCCCTTCCACCCTCCACCCCTCCCACCCACCTTCCACCCTCCACCCCTCTCAACCCCCTTCCACCCTCCACCCCTCCCACCCACCTTCCACCCTCCACCCCTCTTCACCACTCTACCCTGACACACCAGTGAGGAGGAGAGTGGAGGCCAGCACACACCTCCCCTCCCCAGCGCATTTCAACTATTTTGTAGGGCCTCTGCCCTCTTGGGCCAAAGCCAAGGTGAGAGCTCGTCTGTTTCCAAGACCCTTTCCTATCTGTCTTTTGTCTGATCACACAATTTTTATTTTCTTATACCTTTCACTTAGGAGAATAGTGGTTTTTTTTAATTTTAATATGTTACTTTGACTGCAATCCTTGCTGTTCTCAAAGTTATGAAGTATTTTGATCACATTTATTGCAGTTTAGTTAATATTAAAATAATGCTGTTTTAGACTTGACCTGGATTGTCAAGTTTTAATACATGAATACTTAAGACATTTTTTTGTGTCATTGTTCGTTGATGTCATTTGCTTTACCTCAACCTGTGGAGATATTGGGGGGGGGGTGGTGGAGGTTTCTTTTGTATAAATAGTTTGTCCCCTTTCTGGAAGTTCTGTGCTTGTAACTTCCTTTAACACTATTGTGACTGGCACCGCATCAGTGAAACCACTCTGCTGGCCTGAGGCTGCACTGGAAAAATTATTGTTGAATGACTGCGTGTTTAAGACATTGTTTAAGAGCCTAAATGAAGTCTGAAATGCACCAAACGTTCTGTACTTAATGAAAAATGGATGCTTAATTCAATTTTATGCTTTGTGAAAATATTGCATGAACGATTTACAGCCGATATGCTGCTTAACTTCGAGATTGAACTCCGCGACGAGATCGAACGATTCTGCCGATAACAACACTTTTTGTTGTCACATTCGCACTCTAGAGTACTCATACTGGACACTCACTGTTCAATTTAATCAGTACTTACATTATTTTCATTACTTTCATCTTTAAAACCTGACTGATTGCCAGCATTACTTTCATCTTCATCAAGTTCGAGCAACCAAATAATCTCCTCGCCACTCAGACCTCTAAATGTTGACAATTTTCGTGCAAAAATCTCCTCAAATTTCGACTGCACACGGACGAGCGATTCCATTTCCGTTTCAGTATTCCGGGGAAGTAACTGTAAAATCAAACAAGGAAAGTCCGCTGGAAAAGTAAAGAGTTTTGTACCTTAGACCGTTCTACCTACGATTGAAGGTTCCCGGCAGATAGAGATGTTCTGCGGAACCTACGATCAGAGGTTCCCGTCACGGAAGTGTTAATCTGTCACTCTCTTTGACTGCCGTTTCCCTTTGCTGACTGTCATCTACTAATCTTTCTGCCTTACTGGTCCATTCTCCTGCCTTTGTTCCAGAAACTCTTACAAAGGTTTTCTCCAGCGGAAGATGCACATGCTGGGTCTAATTATTTCTTAGTTAGGCGCACAACAGCAGCATGATGCATATGCGGTCATAATACAGGAAACTGAGTGATGGACAAAGAAAAAGAAGTTTTGCTCTACCTGTAATGTTATGAATGATTTTAATGACGTTTTCTGAACAGTGGTTTTTACATCCTCAGTGTATCACTGATGTTTGGATGGTATCACCCACAGAACATGGCTAACTTGTAGTTTATAACACCCCCCTCATGTTTACAACTCTCGACCTAAAAGTCTGCTTTCAGTTTCATGACAATAACCCCAGGCTGATCCTAACCCTATCCCTTTCCCTAGAATAGCAGAATGTTGCTTCTTGTTGTTGTCGTGCCCTGGCTAAAAGACTCCAGGGATCATCCCAACAGCCGAAGCACTTGAACACTACGGTACAAATGCACCAGCTGGGGATGAGAACATTACGTGTGTGACCGTTTTTGATTACCCCGCCACGTGGGCAGACACACTCTGACTGCAGTGGATTTTGGAGAATGATGTTATGCTAAGAGCTTGCCATGGCTAAAGACAATCCCAGCATAACTATGCAAAGCATAACATTTTGATGTAGCCTTGGTGTTCTAGCTTGTGTCAATTGGTCTGACAAAGCCTTATGCCAAGGCGAGTTGTTATGCTAAGAGCTTGCCATGGCTAAAAACAATCCCAGCATAACTATGCAAAGCATAACAACATTTTGATGTAGCCTTGGTGTTCTAGCTTGTGTCAATTGGTCTGACAAAGCCTTATGCCAAGGCGAGTTGTTATGCTAAGAGCTTGCCATGGCTAAAAACAATCCCAGCATAACTATGCAAAGCATAACATTTTGATGTAGCCTTGGTGTTCTAGCTTGTGTCAATTGGTCTGACAAAGCCTTATGCCAAGGCGAGTTGCTTCTGAGTTAAAATGATTAATGCGAAAATTTGATGGGGGTGTCTAAACTACAACTTTGCCCATAACATTTTATTAACCCCTTGACTGCCAGCAAAGTATTACGTACTGACCTGATGACATCACTGATGATGTCATCAGATGAAGAGGAATAACCCTGATATGCTGGCTTTTGCTCTAACACAGTCAAGAGAGTTATATTCCCAGACCATTTTGCCAGATTGGCTCTATCAGTTGTCTTTTTTATGGCATGATTTGCCCAATTAGTTTTTCTTTAATTTTCTCTGGCAGTCAAGGGGTTAATCAACACCAAGTGAGACAGATGGCTTGTTATTGTAAAAGCCACAGCCTGCAAATGTTATACTAGATTCCACTTTTGTCATAGTTTCCTAACAAATTATCATATTATATTATTAGGCAAATGCGTCTCAGTCTGGGTCTCAGTCTTATAGTCTGTAAAATACGGTACAAGATTTCTTTATGAATTTCCGTGCATTTCGTTACAGCCGGACAGCCCAGTGGATGGGCCGGAGGAGGGCCCTGATGCAGCCCATCCTAAGGGCCGGTGGGCCCAGCGTTATGACCACAATGTGGCCTTGAACTTCAAGTCTCAGCTGGAACTGTCTATGATGGAGGAGGCGGAGCTTAGTGAGTGATGGCTGTTTAGCAAATATGTTCGTTACTTTTAATTGAGTTCATATATTTTTTTTAATCTTCTTTCTCTACTCCCTCTACTTTCACTGCTCTGTTTTTGCTGTCATGTGTACACCTACTACATATGCACACAAGCAGACACAGACACACGTACACACATACACACGTGCGCATGCACACACACACTCATACCCCCCCACACACTTGCTGTACATACATGCACACACATATCGTTGCTGTCCGGCGCTAACCGTGTATCTGCAAAAATTGACACTGAAACCCCTTCTAATGACCTCACACAGGTCTTCTATAAATATCTTGTGTCTGCAACCAATGGAAATGTTCAAATTTGTCACATTGGTAATCTACACGCATTCACTGGAAATCCTACAGTCTTGACACACTAACCATGTAGCTGCCGGTACAGAGATTGCAACTGTCGATCTCCCATTGTTTAACAACTCGCGCATGAAGCGTGTAACTGAAATATCACGAAAACTTTAGGTGTTATGCAATTTTTATTGTGTCACATGTTTACTCATCGGTAAAGAAGAAGAGTCAAGCGTATATCAAATGGGGAATGACATTGTAGCAGATGACATGTTTTTTTATGCTTCTGTAAAGTCACTGATTTTGCAGATACACAGCATCGGACAGCGACAATATGCATATTTACACATGCCTGATAGTGCTTTCTCTGTAACCTTTCTCCTTTCCTCTCTCTCTCTCTCTCTCTCTCTCTCTCTCTCTCTCTCTCTCTCTCTCTCTCTCTCTCTCTCTCTCTCTCTCTCTCTCTCTCTCTCTCTCTCTCTCTCTCTCCCCCTCCCCTTGTCACTAACAGAGCCACATACTCATGATTAGCAAATTCAATTACTATGTGACAAGGAGAACAAACAAAACATGTAAACAACACCTTAAGACCCAACAGTATACACTCTCCCACAGGTCAATTAAACACAATATGTCCACCAGCCCTCTCTCAGACTGAATGCTTATAATCCCCAACCTCAGACCCAATAGCAATTAGAGCACTGACTTGGTTTTACTGCACTGCCTCTGTGACGCCTCGGACTGTGAACGGGTGTGCCATAGCGAGCTTACAACTGGTATTAGGTATTAGGTACTTTATAGTCACAGAGGCGTCTCTGTCAAATTCGGGTTGCTCCCACCTGGAGAGCGCATCACAACCAGAGGCTTTTTTTTCTTTTTTTTTTTGCATGCGAGTTTTGTGTGACTGATGGGTGTGTGTGTAAATTTTGACCAAATGACAAGTTTTTCGTTGCCACTGCTAAGTGCATGGGCACACGGGACCTCGGTTTATCGTCTCATCCGAAAGACTCCACGTTCAGACCGTAAGGCCTAGTGCAAAGTGAGAGGAAAAATCCTCTGTACCCAGGTTCAAACTCAGGTTTACTTGACACGAAGCGAACGCGTCACCACTGTGCCACTATACACTTTTGAAACCGATCCGGCTACTCCCCGAGCGTTAAGCCATTTGTGAGGCAAACCCAAAGGGATTAGGCTTGCTAAGCTGTGAAAAGGATTAAACAAAGGGCAGGGTTTTTTGTCAGGCTGGTCAATTTGCGTCTCGCTGTTTAGGTTTAGTGGAGCGGAAAAGTTCAGAGTGTAGACTTCTTGCTTTCCTGTGAAATGTTAATAAAATGTATGGTTTGTACTTAATGATGAAATGGCTTTGGAGCCAAACTATATACATGTACCAGTAATTATTTGACAGAGACCCTTCCCTAGCGAATCCCTAAACACCAGTAAATAATACTCTGTAGCTTAGACTATCAATTTCTCCCTGTGGGAATACCGGGGGGTCTTTTGTATAATAGTTCCCCCACCTTCTGGAAGTTCTGTGCTAGTAACTTCCTCTAATCTGTCACTCTCTTTGACTCTGCCTTTTTTTCCCCTTGCTTACTATAATCAAACTATCTTTCTGCCTTTCCGGTCCATTCTCCTGCCTTTAAAAAAAAAAGAAACGCTTTCAAAAAGATTTCCTCCAGCTGAAGTCGGACATGCTACGTCTAATCATTTCTTAGTTAGGCGCATAATGGCAGCATGATGCATCTGCGCTCATAATTGACAGGTAACTGTCTGAGCGATCAAAGAAGAAGAAGAAGAAGACTTATCAATTGATTTACAGATTTTCACCTGGTCGATTTAAACTGTGGGGTAAACTTTCCTTTTTCTAATTGGAATGTAAAAAAACCAGATCGTGTGAAGCAAGCTGTTGTGTGTGTGTGCATAAATGTCATATTCGTTTCCCATACCAGTCATGAGTCATCATCATGCTAGACCTAGGCTCTTTGTTAAATGTTTATAGACGGGAAAATTAAAGGAGAAGTGCTTCTAGCAGTCAGTCGGATTCAGGGGTGCAATGGATTTAAACTCAATTTTGTCATGATAAGCGTAGTTCCATCTCAAAGTCAATCAAGAACTAAAAGGAAAAGAAAAAATGATAAGGTTTTGAGGATGTGCTTTGAATATATTTGATGTGCTTTGAATATATACAGAATGAATAATGCACAAATGCCCATAAAGCGCTTGAGTAAAAAAAAATCCAAAGATCATGAAATGTGGAAACTATGCATTAACTTGATGTCTGATACACACTATCTATTGCGCATGCACACGCACACGCACACGCACACACACACACACACACACACACACACACACTGTCCCACATAAATACAATCACTCCCTTATCTACTGAACATTATGACAGTAAGCATGAATAGTGTTAAGAAACAGTTGAACCCATTGCCACAGATGGAGCATTTCTTGATCCAGAACATATGCCGTAGATACAGCGCATAATTATTTAGTCTTTTACCATATGGTAGCCAGCAGGTATGAGGTAAATCTGTGCCGTATAATCACAGACCGCAAACTTCTTGAAAGCTTACAGAAGCATTTTGGATTCAAAAGCTGTCTTTTTAAAAAAAATCTTAAAGAAAATTGATTATAAGAAATAGTTGTTGTTCATTGAACGAATACAAATTTAACCCTTTCATTGCCAGCCATATTTCAGCCAAAATTTTCCATTAATTTTACTTGGGTAGAGAATAGCATCATATCTAAAATAAGGTCTATCTTTACTTCCCAAAACTATGACAATAGGGTATTTGGATAATATACCCCAATTTGATGCCTTTTAGTGACATAAGTGTTAAATCTTTGTGGTGCTAAAATGCGACTTTGGCGGTGAAAGGGTTAAAGTATAAAAGGGGGTTAATTATTATTTTTAGAGTGAGAGTGTGAATAGACTCCCGAGAGTGGGCTTCACTGGCTTAACCCTTTCGCCGCCAGCCATTTTTCAGCCAAAAAATACCATTAATCTTAACTGGGTAGAGAAAAAAAATCTGCAATATTTGGAATTGCTCTTTTGACATGCATAACATTAGGCCTGTCCTTACCTTCCAAAATTAAGAAAATAGGATCTTTGGATAACAGGCCCTGATTTGATGCCTTTCAGTGACATGGGTGTTAAACCGTTGTGGTGCATAAATGCGACATTGGCGGTGAAAGGGTTAAAGAAGCTGCTAATAGCTACCTTAGCCATCCTCATCTTCATCTTTATTCTCCTTATTGCATCACCATCAGGCTTCCTTCCTTTCTTTCTCCCTTTCGCTCCTTTCCTTCCTCTCCCACCCTTTTTTTCCCCTCACCATCCTCCCAACCTTCTTTCTTTTATTTTGCTTCTGATGGCTGAGTTCAATCAATAGATGCTATTTCATAATTTGCAATGTTGACTCATTTTAGCATGTCAAGCAGCAACCAAAACCAGCAATGGAAAATTTATTTTGCTTCTGATGGCTGAGTTCAATCAATAGATGCTATTTCATAATTTGCAATGTTGACTCGTTTTAGCATGTCAAGCAGCAACCAAAACCAGCAATGGAAAATTTATTTTGCTTCTGATGGCTGAGTTCAATCAATAGATGCTATTTCATAATTTGCAATGTTGACTCATTTTAACATGTCAAGCAGCAACCAAAACCAGCAAAGGAAAATATAATAATTTTAAAAGGAACTGTTTTTGACGTCAAAAGTAATTCTGTCCCGCGAATATCCAGGTATGGGAATGAGGAATCATGAGAAAAGCATGAGTCAGGGGACAAAGTCCCTTGAAGCTGAAGCTTTGTTTTTGTAATCTAAGCCTTAAAAACAGCATTTGAGCCGAGATATTTAGTTCATTTTGCTTTCACTCATAAAAAGTAATTCTTACTCCATTGGTGGGTTTTTTAAAAATCTAAAAACAATTTCCTCTCGGGCCATCAAAAAAGCTTAAATTTGCTTAAAAGCTGAACATTCCCATGCCTGATAAACATACTACATGTAAATTACTCCTCAATAACAATGACTTTCACATTTTCAGACAAGCGATTAATTTTTCACAGTTGATACCTTTTGTTGCTTTTGAGTTCTCATAAAAATGAGTTACATTTTGATACAGCTAGCTCATAGGCTGAACAATTAAGATGCCTCGCAGCCATTTGGCCAGTTCAGGTGGTGGGATCAGGGGAGAAAATAAAGAATGTCTGGAGGCTATGCATGTAGTAATCTTGTTCAAGTGGCCTCGGTTGATAGCATTGGTACTGCGCTGTTAGCGGAGAAACATTGTGTTGTAGCAGAAGGGGACGGCTGTAAGTCAAGTGCTCTGGGAGCACAGGAACCACCTTCATTCACCGTTTGATTGTTGGGAGAGTTTGAAGGGAAAGATGATGATTGTAATAATTGAGCTTCAAAATATTGTAATCCTTAAATGGGAGAGTTTGAAGGGAAAGATGATGATTGTGAAAATTGAGCTTCAAAATATAACCCTTAAACGATTTTGTATTTGCAATTTCACTTAAGACTCGTTTCTATGTATGTGAAGTTTATTTTTACTACTTGACCGAAGTCCCCAGAACCATCAAAAGGATGATGGTAGTTGTCACCCGCAGGAAGAAGAATTCTTCTTGAATTTTTCTGTTTTGTCCCTGGATCTTTTGCACTTGAAGTACAAATGGCCAACAACAATTCATGTCTTTCCAAATTTTTCAGCAGAAATATAAAGGAGGGGAAAAGAAACAGAACAGATTTTCTTTCTCTAAATGTCTAATGTCGGAAGCATTTCATATATACAAGTTTAAAAGTAAAAATTGAGGAAGATATAATTTTGAATTGAATAAAGATAAACCTTGAATTAATTGAAACATTTAAAAGTTTATTATCTGTTTTGGTATTTGTTTCATCTATTCATTCTCTCATTACTAGTTATACACCTGACATGTAGCAACTAGCATGAATGATGAAGCTGGGTTTCGTCACTCATCCATTTAATTGGCAAGTTTGACTTCTGTCATCTTCCTTCCTTAAATAATTTGGTAATGATCACAGAGACAGATTGTTCATTACCAAAAGTTTACTTAAAGGAAGGAAGGAAGGTGCAGGACAGTTAAGCCTACCAAGTTAGTGAAACACTTTTCATATTTTTATCAGGATGATGATAATTAAATCGCATCAATGCCAGCACTAAACCCAGAGATAGACAAATAGAAACAGACAGAGATACATAAATGCAGACTTCATAGGTAGAAACTATGTAAAGTTTCTGATTGTAAATGAAATCAGAAGATATCCTTCCCTCCCCCCCAACCTAGACCCAACAGGCCTCACACACCTGGCCACAAGACACCACATCATATCACAGTCATAATATTTCTACATCACCCTTACCTCCCTCCCTGTCCAACCATCCTCTATTATAGCACAAGCACATGACCACTCTATCAATCCACCCAGATTCTCTCTCTCTCTCTCTCTCTCTCTCTCTCTCTCTCTCTCTCTCTCTCTCTCTCTCTCTCTCTCTCTCTCTCTCTCTCTCTCTCTCTCTCTCTCTCTTACTTCACACATTTTGAATGTTAATAATTAGTATAGTTAATAATAATAGGTTTGATTTTGTTATTGATGTGTTACAAAAATTATAGGGATGTTTTTTGCATGCTTTATATTACTTTGTATGTGTTTATTTTCGTTTTCCATTTTCTACTTTTATATATGTATTTTGTCCAGAGGGCTGGATGTAAAAAAGCATGTTATTGCTTACTCTATTACCCTCTATAAATAAAATTCAATCAATCAATCAATCTTTCTCTCTCTCTCTCCCCCCCCCCCCCCTGTGTCAAAGGGACAATACTCATGATTACTTATTTGTCAAAGACCAATGGTTGTTTCCCTTTGACCACTCCAACAAGACACCAC
This sequence comes from Phymorhynchus buccinoides, assembly GCA_017654935.2. Taxonomy (NCBI): domain Eukaryota; kingdom Metazoa; phylum Mollusca; class Gastropoda; order Neogastropoda; family Raphitomidae; genus Phymorhynchus; species Phymorhynchus buccinoides. Next base: position 40,548,786 of record CM065688.1, read on the forward strand.
ATCATATCAGTCATACCATTCTTACATTACCCCTACCTCCCTCCTCCCTCCCTGTTCAACCATCCTCTCTATTATATCACAAGCACATGACCACTCTATCAATCCACCACGATCTCTCTCTCTCTCACACACACATATGCGCTCACATAATACATCTCTCTCACTTCTCTCTCTCTCTCTCTCTCTCTCTCTCTCTCTCTCTCTCTCTCTCTCTCTCTCTCTCTCTCTCTCTCTCTCTCTCTCTCTCTCTCTCTCTCTCTCTCCCCCCCCCCCCCCTGTGTCAAAGGGACAATACTCATGATTACTTATTTGTCAAAGACCAATGGTTGTTTCCCTTTGTCCACTCCAGAACATTTGAATGTTAGTGTTTGAAAAAAAATCCAAACAAAACGTCAAGATCAAAGTCAGCACAATTACATATATTTTTTTACAGTCCCCTCCTGGCACAACCACCTCACAAAATTTGAAGCGTTCTGTTCACTGGTTTTTGAGATACAGCCCAGAAACAAAATATATAGCCCAAAGAAGGAAATTTTGTTTTTCAAGATCAAACTCCAAGGTCAAGGTCAGCACTGTCATGATTATTGAAAGGAAGCTGTCTTTTCAAGATGTCTACCCCTCTGTCAAATTTGATAAAAATATGCCCAATAGTTTTTAAGATATTCGATAGACAGACGGCCCCTTAATACGTGGTAAGATTTAACGCGGTGACAGCCCTGACATGGCCTTAGTTGTCGATGGGGCTATGATTTTAATCTTAATCTTAAGACAGACAGCCCCGAAACAAAACCCGTCAGACTTTGTCTGGCCGGGTAATAAGGCCAGTGAAATATCCACATTTCTGCTCTGAGCAGTTTTTGTAATGCTTTCTGCTCCTGTGTAGTGTGTGCTGGTGCGCGGCGCTTGCTTGCCGTTTGTCCCCTTGCTAAAAGAAAAAGTGTAATGAATGGCAACAATGGAAAAAACATGTTGACACGCCAATTGCAAGCAGACCAGAGAGTGGAGTGTTTCTGTGCTTTGTCCCTCAGTTCTTTGCTTTAACTAGCGGTATACTTCCACACAGCTTTAATCTCTACCACCTGCGCTGGCATAATTGCCGCAGTTGTTTTTGTTGTTTGATTATGATCTTTAGCTGCACCACTCAGGCATGGCATTCTCATGTTCTGCTTCTTTGTTGAGGAATTACAGACTACTTCAGAAAGCAAAAACTATCTACATAGTACATGTTAGCTGCAAGTACAGTCCATGACCCTATGATAACTAAGCTTTATACATTGTAGCAGGGGGGGAAGGCATTGCATTTCGGGTTTGGCTTGGATGTTGAACGCAGCAACTTGATGTCTTACTTGTACTTCTTTTTTCTTTCTTTTTTGTAGAAAGTCATGAAAACAAAAATGTTTCATTTTCACATTTCTGCTTGAAACAGTGTTTGACTATCAGTGACTGTCATTTTTCTTTTAAATCACCCAAGTAGATTAACAGTGAGTTTTCATTTTAAGTTTCGCAACTGCTCTATTTCCCATCCAGCAAGTTTTAGAACAAGCATATGGACGGAGCTGTGTTGATGAGGCAAGAACTGGAAGAACTTCTATGTGCTTGCGTTTCAATTCAGTTGAACTGTGTCGTGTTGTGATTCTTTTTTCATCTGTATTCGCCACCGTTTTCATTCAAAATGGCCAGTTTGTTTGTGATGGGAGGAAGCAACTTCCGTGGGAATTTCTCCATGTATCAACTCCAGCCTCATAGATTTGTGCCAGACTCCTCCACAGGTCTACCTGAGTCATGTGTGTCTGCCGCTACTGTCTATAGTGGTGGTCAGTATGTTTCGAGTAAAACTCATACAGTGGGCCCATCGTATGTAGGCTCCACTGCTGGAATTGACACAAATAAAGATATCTCTAATTTAAAGCCTGTGAAATATCCATCAACATCATCTTTGAGCTGCAGAAAACAACAGAATGTGGAAAATGGTATTTACTCAACTTCTTACGGTAGTGGAGACTGCAGCAAAAACATGTGTAACAGCGGCAGTGCTTCTTGCACTCCTCTCACAAATCCGTCGCAACAATGCTACAGAGGGTGTTATGCACTGAAGCCTGAGCAAAAGTCTTTTGATACTTTAAGGTCCCCAAATTATCAGGCAAATGAACCAAACTTTAGGCCACCTTCAGAATCACAACCTTTATTGCCATCAAAGTTCAACTGCAGAAATATCTCTAAATCAGACTGTCTAAAGGATGGGCGTTTTCAGTCAGGCTTGAATCGTAAAAAGGAAAGGCTTCATCAATGTAGCGAGAACGATGGGTTTAATCACATTCCAGCTACAAAGTCCAGCGAAAAGACACCAATACCCCAGAAGAAAACTCTCAACCCCTGTTCTGACAGTACAGCGAAAAGAAAACTAAAACTTTCCTGTTACAGAGGTTTGGATGGATTGTGGTTTGCTTCCAGAACTGGAGAAGAGTCGGGAATCAATAGTGCGTTTCCCATGAGTTCTTCAGATGGCCAAGAGGCAGAAGGAATGAACAGTGGGTATTCTATATGTTCTTCAGCAGATAGCCACAGTGTGAGCAGACAGGAGAGTGGAGGAGGGCTGCAAAAAGGGACACTCATCTCCTCTCTTCCCGACCTGAGGCGGGAGACTGTGGTGCTGTCCCATCATCATCTGCCACCCAGGGTCAGTTGTTTCATGCTGGTACAGGGAAACCCATTTAGTACGAGTACGGTTTAAACGAGAGCCCGTGTGTAACGAGTGGTTTCAAAATTCCCGACCACAAGCCTTCTTTTTCCTTGTTAAATAATTCTGCATACAACGAGCTCGCTACAATGAGCAACTTGCATATAACGTACAATTTATTGACTCCCAAAGTCAAGCTTTTATGCAAAAACTACACGGTATTAATGTGGAGTCGCTAGTGAAGTTTTGAGTGAGTAGGGTGTGTGTGTGTGCATGTGCGAATGCCTATGCATATCTTTAACTATATGTTTGTCTCTCAGTGTTTGTGTTTGAGGATACATGAGTGGTGCATGTGTTGTTACGCATATGGTTGAGATGGCAAGACAGACTGAGCGAAATAGAGAAAGCTTTCATCTATGTAATTCACCCATTTTCCTTTTTTCTCAGAACATTCCCATCATTGATGACGATGATGAGACCAATGTAGATGACGACGAAGACTTTTTCCCGGTCCATGCGAAAGACTGGCTTCCTAAGAGTGAAAAAGATTGCAGTATTTCTGATGTAAGTGAGAAATGCATTTTATTTTATTTGTTTGTTATTAACACTGTGTGAATGAGTAGTGTGTGTGTGTGACAGCACTATCTGTATGAATTAGATAGACAAACACTTCAGCAGCAACGCTGTTGATTTGAGCATGTTTAACAATTCCACATGTGCTATGAAGATGAAGAATAACACACTGTTTGAGTCAAGCTGTATGTGAACCATATAGACTCAAGAAACCTAGCCATTGACTTGGTTCATACCAGCCATCAGAATCTGTTATCGACTTTTCCTTGTCGTAGGTTGTTTTTCATGCGTAAAGCGCACAGGTCAGACTAATGGCAGGGACACATGAGATGCGTAAGTTACGCACGGAAACCCATAAGTAAGTAAAAGAGAAGGAATAATGCGGATTAGGGGAAATATGGACATATATATGCGCTTATTTTTTCCTTTCTTTTACTTATTTACGGATTGCGCATGGGATTTCTGCGTCTAATGTGTACAAAGCCTAAGTCCCCATCTGAAGGATTCGACGTTCAGTTGAATATTTCCTGTCAAATTGGAAAGAAAAGGAGAGGCTGGGTTTTGTCACTCATGCATTTAATTGGCAGGTTTGACTGTCCTGTCATCTTCCTTTCTTAAATAATTTGGTAATGAACACAGAGGCAGATTATTCATTACCAAATTACTTAAGGAAAGAAGGAAGGTGCAGGACAGTTAAGCCTACCAATTCAATGCATGAGTGACTGGGGTTCGACAAGTAAGAAAATTAAAAAAAACCAAAGGCATAAGCTCTGTGTCGGAGAAGATAAATTTAAACAAAAACTAAAACAGAAAAGAAATCCCACAAAAGTGCAAAAACATTTGACAAAGCACATTTATTGTGCAGGTGGAAGGCAGAAGGCGAACCCAGAACGGCAGTTCTCTGAGTGGAAAGTCTGAAGAGAGAGTGTTGTTGGCCGGAGACCGGCGTTGGAGCAACTCTACATCTGTGGGCAGCGAAGACATGACAGGGAGCATTGATTTTGACGACAGCGAGGGCTCTGAGGCGTGGCCTGAGCATCCTGCCAGCAGGACGCTGTATCCTCCTAGCAAAGCTGACATGGTGAATTTGGGTGACAGGTGAGATGCAGTCTGTGTTGTGGATGGGGAGAGAGAGAGAAAGAGAAATAAAGAGTGAGAGAGAAAGGGGGAAAGAAGGTGAAGGGCGAGAGAGAGAGAGAGATTGTGTTTGTGTCTGTGTATTTTATATTTTCTTGTAAGAAATTCGGGCTGCTCCCAACTGGAGAGCGCATCACCATTAGTGCAGCGCCACCCAGTGTGTATGTGTGTTTGGTGTGGCAGACAGGCAGAGACAGATAAATAAACAAAGAACAATAAAGATTGTGTAACAGGTAGAGACACATATACAGAAGGAAGAGAAGAAAGAGATATACAGATGAACAGAGAGTGACAGCAAAAACAAACAAAAAACAGACAGAAGCACAGGTAGATGGTGACGAATGAACAGAGAATACATGGTGACAGATGAACAGAGAAATAAAGGATGAAGATAAGCTTTGTACGACTAATTTTACTTTCCTTTTAAGAAGCACAATTATTCCTTGGATTTCGTTCTTAGAACATTTTAACTTGTCATATTTTTTATTCATTTGAAATCTGCTTTGCAGCACCTTTCAAGTGTTTGCTGCAGATGACATGAGGAAGACGACGAGGCGAAGGACTAGCGGTGTGAACTCAGGTGAAGGTAGTCCCTGCTTTTATTCATAAGCTTGTCCATATTATCAGTATATCGTTTCATGTAATTTTTAAAAAAATTATAATTTTTTAGAGCGTCTTGCTACAGAAAAGCTTTGAACAAGTGTTTTTCTTCTTGTTTAGGAATGGGAGAAAAATTATTGTTTCTCTTTATTTGATTTATAAAGAAGATACTTTCTTCAAGTTATAAAGGAGATAGTTCTTTCCATGTTTTGTGAATTTGCTATTGCTTATCATGACTTGATTTGATGCTGAGTTGCCAAATATATCCCGCCTTATTAATTTTTGCTTGTGAAAGGCAGCGTGTGATTAAAAAAAAAAATATATCCCTTGATTTTGAAGAAATAAAAGAGTAAACATTATATGATACAGAGACGTTTCTTGATGAATGGGTTTTGTTCAGATTTTTTTTTTCTATTAAGTTTCAGGGTAGTTACCAAGTAGTTACAGTATCCTTTTAGCATAAAGCATTTAAAAATGTCCCTGGAAGAAGAATAAAGGTAAAAAATAAAGTTCTTAAAAACAGTTCAGAGCAAAAGGCATCGGAGTGTCACATGCAAGCAAATGAAACGTAATTAACTCTCTACACGAGAGTACGCTATAGCGTACATGCCTCACACACCCGTACAACACTAGGCAGGTTTGCATCATTACATAACAAATATTTTTAAAAGAATGCTCAACTGTACAGTTTTGAAAATTTGTGGCATTATTTATAATAATAAAAGCTAACATCTGTTAAAGTTCCTAAGTAGAATTTTTATTAATAGCCGATTCGTCATTTTGCAAAAAAGCATGACAAAGAAGACAAAGAGGGGGGTAGTGACTCGTTTTCATTCATTACTGTCCTTACAATAGACTAGAAGTCATTTCATTGGTTGAAAACTATTGAGGGACCGTAGAGGAACACTTTTATACCAGTTTGGTTTGCATGGGTTCGCTGAGTTGTGAAGTGTGAATGTTTAAACACTATGTACCGTATAGCGTACTCTTGTGTTGAACGGTTGTAAAATGAAGCGATCGGCCAGTGTTGAATGAGTTAACACTGAAGTATTGAAGGAAACAAGGCAACATTATAGTAAGTAATTTGTTTTCAGACGTGGAAATAGGGCACCAGACAGTGGCAGAAGACATAGTAGACAGCAGTCATGTCCACGATGATGTGTCTGCTTCCTTGAGTGCCACCGACTCGCATGCCAACGCTGATCAGCTTAGTCCACCAGATACCCTGGATAAAGTGAGTGGTGAACATAGAATTTCAAAAAATCTTTTTTTTTTAATTCTTAAAAAGAAAAGAATGATAATTTAACAAGACAATGAATGATAACAGGTTTGAAAGGATTTATATGGTTGGAAAAGAATACCATATTTTTGTTATTATACAGTCAAACCTCTATTATGTTTGTTGTTGTTGTCGTACCCTGGCTAAAAGACTCCAGGGATCATCCCGACAGCCGAAGCACTTAAACGCTATGGTACAAATGCACCAGCTAGGGATGAGAACATTACGTGTGTGACCGTTTTCGATTACCTCACCATGTGGGCAGCCACACTCCATCTTCGGAGGAAAACCTATTATAAGACTTCGTTAAAAGACCTCTCATTTAAGACTGATTTTGTTGGAACAGATTAATGTAGCTTGCTATGTTTTATGTATAAAACTGACCTCTGTTGTAAGACCTCTCCAATTTAAGACCAATTTTTTCTGACCTTTTGGAAGTCTTAAAATAGAGGTTTGACTGTATTTGGAAAGAAACCATTGTCCAAAACATTCTGCCTGGAAAGAACATTGTTGGAAAGGATATAAGTATCTGATGCTTTTTCATAAGCAAGAAATGTTTTTTGACCTTTTGTTTTCTTGTTTATTGAGCAGTATCTTTATGAATCGAAGAAGACAGGTAGCAATGGTTAGAAGTACTTCAATATATTATAATATCCTGTTGGTTGCATCTCTGCTTAGGGATAATCAAATCTGCTCATTCTGTTATGACATTTTAGCTGCATACTGTCTAAAATAATAGAGAAAACAGTAAGGATATAAGGAAAGAAAGAAAAATGTGTGCATATGTGTTAAAGGGATAACTACTGATCCCAGGGATCGGGTGTAGACTGCTAGTCTAGTCACTGCGAAGTTCTGACTCACAGTGGCTCGAGCAACAAGGAAAAAAGAACGGTTGAAAGCGAGGGGAATGATGCCTCCCGCGCCTCGCGTGAACGCTTTAAATATGCCGGCTCTGGGTTTAATTTTTTAAAGGTTGGTGAGGTTTAATGGAGGTTTCAATATCATTATTTGATTATATTTTCTTTAAGTGTATGACAGATGAGTGTGAGATAAACAGTCAACAATTTTGTCCAAGCATTTTGGGTTTTGTTGTTGTTTTTCCGTTTTCTTTTTTCTTTTTTTGTGCTTTTGTTGTTGTTTTTATTTTTTATACGTTATCAAGTTATCAGTCTTTTAGCTGATAACCATATGCTCAGTAGCTTGAGTTGAGTAAGATGCCATTCTGTCCTTTGCTATTTATAGCTTCAAAAATATAGATAAAAAAAAAGTCTGAAATCCGCTTGAGCTGTGAGATTGGATACAGTTTGTTTGTTGCAGTAAATTGTAAAAAATAAAATGCTGATGATTAAGATGAAACATAATGGTGATATTATTTTTATTTTTTAAGGACGAGTTTGTGAAGGAGAACTTTGACAGCGCTCCCTTTACACCAGTGGCCATGGACAAGTTTGTCCAGCAGGTGGCATCCTTGGAGCTAGCAGCGAATGTCAGCTACGATCAGCAGAATCGTGTCCCCTTTTCTCCTCGCCTCAGTCTGTCCTCAAAGTTCCTCTCTCGTTCGCACTTTGTCGGAGTCAGGTGAGTTGGAAGAGTGTGTCGGTGTGTGCATTGTTTAACCCTTTCACCGCCAATGTCGCATTTTTGCACCACAATGGTTTAACACCCATGTCGCCAAAAGGCATCAAATCAGGACCTGTTATCTCAAGACCTTATTTTCTTAATCTTTGGAGATAAGGATAGGCCTAATGTTATGCATTTCACAGAGAAATTCCCAATAACTGCAAATACATTTTTGTTTCTACCCTGTTCAATTTAATGGCATTTGGGGGCCAAAAAATTGCTGGCGGCGAAAGGGTTAAAATAAATTGATAACATGTGATTATTGTAGTTTTGAAAGTTCTGAGATTTAAAAAAGTATTATCTAGGTCTTTTATGGCTTAGTTAAAAATGGTGCACACTGGGTGTTTTTTTCTGAAAATTGTCTTCCTTTCTTATATTTTAAAAAAAAAGCAAAAACAATTGTCATCAATCTCACCAAAATCTCGGAATTTTGTTATGATTGAAAATATCTCAAATTCAGTTTTTATCAGTTTTATGAAACCCTGAATTCGATCTTAGAGGGTAGGTAATGGGAGGTAAAATTGAATGTAAAATCATTTGAATTTTGTTTGGAACAGACAAGCAAAACAACCCAGTGTGTAAGTGAATGTTGTAATTTATTAATACAATAAAAATGATGTATGTGTTGAAGATCTGGAACAAGACCTGGTGCAAGAGGGAATGCTGACAAGCATTTAAATGTGAGTAAAATATACATAAACTGTGAATTAATCTTCAATTTTAATTTTTTATATTTGCTTCTCCTTTTGTGTCTTCATGATGTTGATGATGATGGTGACAAGAATCAGTGCTGAACAGTTTGATGAATGAGCAACAATACTGGTCTTCTGAAATCCTTTTAGACAGACAAGTTGCAGACAAGTTGCCCTGTATCTAAGTTAACCCTTTCGCTGCCATCTATTGCGCATACGCTGCCGGTTTGCAGCGCAATTTTTTAACGCGGCAATATCGCTACTTAGTAGCGACGTATATATACGTCGGTGGCAAGTACTGAAGTGGTTTTTTGTGCTTTTTTAACTTGAAAACTTAAACTTTATTTTCCAAGGATATAGATTTTAGACGCCTATTCTTCCAATCTGTCCTTATTTGTGACAACTATGTGATTTTGCTTTCAGACCAACTGGCGCACTGGCAATTCTCCAGAGAAAGATGTCCCCGTCTCCCCTCCCACAAAACTGCACACCCAGGTAAGCGAAGTATATGATGTTCAATGCTGTTGCCAAAAGTTGTACAAATTGTCCAAACATGGACAATGACCAAGATCACATGCGAATGTGGGCATTGTGAATAACTAGAATTTGTGCCTATTAACCTATCAAACTGACCCTAACCCTAACCCAAACGAATAATTGAATGTTTTGATTGGATGACCTTTAGTGGTATAGAATGTTGTTTGAGCAAAATGGTCTGTTCAGAAAACAAATGTGATAATTGTAAGCATGCATGATGTGTAAGGCCACAATGGGTACGTATTGCAGTTTTCACTGATGTCCTCGCCGCATTCAGCCGACACATTCCGATTTCGGAGGAGCTCAAAGGAGAAAACTATATGGAAGATTATTTGGGGAAAAAGGCAGGAGAATGGGCCAAAAGTCAGAAAGATAGTAGATGAAGGCAGAGTCAAATAGAGAGACAGATTAGAGGAAGTTACAAGCACAGAACTTCCAGAATCGGCATAATGCATTGTAGTTCCTTTACATTCACGATCTGTGTCATCATTTCCTAGTTCGACTCCGTCAAAGTCTGGTATTAGCAGACAATTTGTTTCAATTTCTGAGCATCGTTTTATTCAAAAAACAAAATTGAAATCCAGAAACTTCAGCCTTTCACTGCATTTATGGCATTAATTTTTCTTCATCTAAACAATGCAATCAAAGTCAACCAAAGCCAAGTGTATCTAAAGACGTTCGCAACTATGTCTGTAATCTAAAGAACTGAGAAGCAACAAATAGATTGCCTATACTGAAAATTCCGTTGTTAAAACATACAAAAAACAACTTGCAAACAACATACTTGTGTGCATTTTACACATTTTAGCTCGTCTAGCGCCATGTATTTTTTTGCGTTCGTCTCAACCGACAAGGGAGAAACTATTTTATCAACTGTGCACGCATTGCTTTAATGGAAGAAACAGTGACATAAGCTCTGAAAACTGACAAACACATGGCAGGGTGCTTGGCAGTGAATGTCATTTGGTGGGAGTGTAGAGTGATGTACTGGGCGAATGTATTTGCCCATGGTGCTAGAAGAGTTGAAGAACCCAGAAGCAACCATTAGACTGTTGGAGGTAAAACTTCATTTCTGTTTTTAAAAAACCAAGCAAACAGCATCTGGTAAACTACAATTACACAAAATCATAAATGATTGTTGTATTTCTTTCAAGGGACCCTGCTTTTCAACACCAGTTGCATCTACCCATGGGAGTGTAGGTATGTGGGACTTGTGAGGAGGCTTACTGTGCGACTGTTTGTGATCATTAGTGTGTTTATTGCGTGCTGATTTTTGTGTGTGAATCACCAAATGTTGCCTCTCTTGTCAGGAACCTGAAAGTTATCTTGAAGTGCATTTTATAATTCCAAGGCATATTGTTTGTTAATTGTTCTTGTTTTGTTATTGTTGTTGCTATTTCTAAGTTCTATCTTGATTGCAGAGCCTTACAATTACTGAGATTACTTAATTATTTTTGTTTTACAAAATGTGTGGGGGTTTGGGTTTTTTAAAACAAAAAATGCACTTGTTTGCAAGAGTGTTGGAGCATTATTAGTATTTTGCATGAGTTCTTATAATTGCAATCAATTAGTGCAGATATTTTAAAATGCTTGCCTAATTTTGGTTTCGTTTTTGTTTTGGCTTTTTGTGTTTGATTTTGTTTGTTTATTTTTCAACGTGTAAGCAATGCTGATAAAAAAATAATTGTCCTTTCGTGTATATTTTGCAGCAAGAAAACTACATTCAGAGAACTCCCCTATCCACCACCTCCCATCACAGAATGCCCCGTGTATCACCACCTCACAGGGTATTCTACATGGGCCCACTGACAAGACATCCCAGCCTACTACCACCACACACAGGGACAAGCGCTCAAGCACAGGGGAAGCCAGAGGGTCTCGATCCTCCTCTCTCCCTCCTTCTCCCCGTCAACCCCCATCGTACTGTCGCACTACCGCGTCATCTCGTCTCAAGTCAGCTTCGTCTAGCAATCTCCTGAAGCAGGTAGACAGTCATCAGCACAGAACGTTTGGGAACAAGAGGAAAGCCGGCTGCAAAACAAAGAAAAACGGTTTGGCTTCATCCTTTCAGGCCAGACAGCGATCTACGTCCAGTTTAATCCTTCCATCTGCAAAGAGAATGAGTGAGGAAGAAGTAATCGATAAGGAGAACGCGTCTAACTTGCGTAGTGTGGCTAACCTGTCTTTGAGTGAGCCGGATATCTGCGCGGAGGTGGAAAACCATGCCTGTATAAGTGTCTCTTGGTCTGACTGTTCTGTTGGTGATAGGAATCTTACAGATGTGTCTCAGCGCTCTGACACCAGAGAATCGAACCAATATGGAAGTATGGTGCCTGCAAAGAACATGAGCTGCGTTCCTCATGAGGTTAGGGAATCTAAAGACGCCCAACTGATGCCCCCTCCGTTTGCCCCTACCACCAATGCACAGTGCAGTCTGCTGCGGCGAGCTGCCAAGCCCCGCAAAAGGTTAACCTCGGACCTCACTTTGCAGCAAGCCAAAAACATACTCCTCGGCAACTCTGGCATTCTGGAGACACCACAACTGAGCGCAGAGATAACCCAGGTCACTTCCGTTGAGACGTCCACTCTCTGTTCCTCTAGTCATGACAGCGAGCGAAGTGATTCAGAATCCTCCAAAGTGTCAGGCAATCCTGTTTGGAACCAACACTCTAATACTTTTGTGGTCTGTACAGCTGACACGGTCAGTCCTGTTTCATTGCCAACTGCTGTTCATTTGAATGATGTTCATTCAGCTTCTGTGCTCTTTAATTCAGCAGTTCCAGCAGCCAAATGTCAGACTGATAATCAGCATAATTCAAGCGAAATGTCACCAGTGCTTCAGCAGGCCTGTGACACAATGCCAACAGCATCGGAGGTTGTTGATGCTAATCGCTTTGATGTCTCCGAACCTGATCACCCCAAATCTCTCCGCACACAGTCGTGTACAGGAACAGTCAGCGTGATGCATAATTTCAATGAGAAGATAGTTGACAGAGACATATCCTTCTGTTCTGGAAGTGAAGATTCTGAAACATGGTCTGCTCAAAACAAAACCAGCCAGGCCAGTATGCAGAGTGGCTGTTTAACATCAAAACAGGGTTCTGTTCTTACAGAAACTGGTTCTGATTCATTCTGTGGACCGGACCGTAAAGAGATTAGTGCTGAATTGTCTTCGTTGGCTCTGAAGGAACAAACATTGTCAGAATCAGACATTCTTAACAGTTATTTTGGACATAATCTGCCTAAACAGCAAGGTGAGACACCTTCACGATCACCATCACCAGATGGACAGGCAGAATCAGTGGGCTATGAGTCTCTGCAGGGAAACACGACATTGCTTGATCATGATCTGTCAGTGCAAGAACAGTTAACCAAATCATCACCAGAAGAGTCGCCATCTTTAGACAGTCAAGCACCAAAGGGACAGTTGACTTTGTCAGGCAGTGAGCAACAATTGCTGTTGTCAAGTTATCAGTCACCACGGGGACAATCACCATCGTCAAGCAGTTGGGGACAATCTCCACAGGGACAATCAGTGTTAGCAAGCAGTCGGGAACAATCCGCATCATCGAGCAGCCAGTCACCACCATCGAGCAGTCAGGGACAATCACCGTCATCAAGCAATCAATCACCACAGAGACAATCACTGTCATCAAGCAATCCGTCATCATCAAGCAATCGATCACCAAGCCACTCAGTGTCGCCACACAGTCAGTGTGACACTGGGCTGGGATCTGACACTGACGACACAGACAGCGATGCTGCCGCCCAGCAGCTGTTGACCAGGAGCCAATCGTTTAAAGAAGAAGATGACCGGACAGTGACCTGGAAAAGCAGTACTTCACCATCTTCTCCATTCGACGACTCCTTCTCCAGTTCCACAAACACTGTGGATCTTGATCAAGGTGAGTGCACACTGAACCAAACTACTTCCTTCTTAAAGGTTTTCGAAACTTAGGCCGGGTTCACATTAGACGCGTAAGTTCCCTAAATAAGTGAAAGAAAGAAGGAAACAAGTTTACGCGTATAGGGGAAATTCGGACACGTGCGCAAATCTTTTCCCTTCTTTCTTTCACTTATTTATGGATTGCGCACGGGTTTCTGCACGACATATCCGCTGATGTGTGTACACGGCCTAAAAATAAAAAGTTGCTCTTCAGTGCGGTAACAACCATGTCTAGTCACTTGTTCATCTTCTTTCGATAATGGTCACAATGCTAATTGCTATTTTTTGCTCTTTTCCCATGGCAACACAGTGATACACTAGTACTGATATGACTTGAATGTCACTGTGTTGCTGTAGGGAAAGAGCGAAAAATTGGCAACATGTAAAGTGACTATAAGAAACATTGAAATTTGAAAAAAAAAGTATTACATGGATTATATTTTCTGTGCAGATCTGATGACAGAGTGCCACACTGTTGTCGCTGATCTGAGAGCTGCCGTACAGAGAACAAAAGATTTCCATGCACAGGTTAGTCAATTAGTATAGCTTCTGCCTTGTTGGTTTACGTCTTTGCCCATGTTAACCTTTTAACCGCCATTGTCGCACTTTGGCACCACAATGGTTTAACTCCCATGTCACTAAAAGACATCAAATCAGGACCTGTTATCTGAAGACCCTATTTTCTTAATTTTGGGAGGTAAGGATAGGCCTAATGTTATGCATGTCACAGAGAAATTCGCTTTATTACAGATATTTTATTTTCTCTACCCAGTTAAGTTTAATGGTATTTTTTGGCTGAAAAATGGCTGGCGGCGAAAGGGTTAATTGGTTTGATTTTTAAATTAAGACATGAGAAAGAAAAGTGTAACATTTTATGGAGGGCAGGAGCATCACCCGAAGAAAAAATTTCACGAAATTTCGGAGTTGATCGGGATTGTCATTTATATGAATCAGAATGCTGCATTCATTTGCTTTTTATGATGATGTTTTCCTTTTTGGGGACAGTTAAAAAAAAGTTGTTAAGTGATTTTAATGCGAGATGTTATGTATATATTGCTATGTCTGGGAAAAATAGACAGAGAAAAGTAGATGTTAGGTATTAAGAAAACAATTGTATATCGAAGAATGACTGCTTATCTGCCTCATATCTTGTGTAAAAATATTTAAAGTAAATAAAACCTTGAAGCATGCACACGTCAAATTTTTAGAAGCATCCCCCCCCCTTTTTATCTCCTTCACCATGTTTCTACTTGTCCATAGTGTGTGTGTGCGTGCGCGTGTTCATGGAGTGTATGTGTGCGCGATGTTCAACATAATTAATTGTATGTTTTATCTTTATTCTATTCTACATACATAATGCCTTTGTCTTTTATTGTGTTGATTGTTAATTTGTTTTATCGTTGCAAAAAGAATTTCCTGTGAAATGGACAATAAAATATCGATTGATGGACTGATTTGTATTCTGACCCAGCGATTGATGGACTGATTTGTGTTCTGACCCAGCAGATCGCTAGGACCAGCCTCCACACAGCAGAACACCGCCTGATGGTGAATCAGCTGTCGGAGGCTGTCCACCAGGCTCACATCACCCTGGCAGAGCTGGCTCCTCCCCACCCTCCCTTCTCCCCCCATCGTCCTGTGGAAGAAAGAGGGGCAGCGTCGCAAGAGACACTGACGACGACAGAGACGACGATGACGCAGTGGGATAGGGGTGTTTTGGAGCGTGCAGGACTCATGCTGCGTCCCCTGATGCTGGATCTGTCGCAGGAACTGTGTCGAGAGGTGGTGAAGGTAGTGAAGGAGCAGCTGAAAGGGGGAGGAGGGTAGGGGAGGTGTGATGTAGGTCATATATGGACTAAGTGCCGAGACCAGTCCGTTTTTGTGAGGAGAGGGGACGCAGATAAGAAGCCTGTTGTGTTTCTTCGACTTATTGTTGTACATTATTGTGTCGAGTGATGAAGATGACGAGAGAGCATCTGAAGGAGGGTGAGGGTGCTGTCATGTAGGCCATGCCAGGTAGGCCCAGTTAATGACAGTTGAAGCAGATAAGAAATGTGTTGTGTCCGTTGTATGAATTGTGTCGGGTGATGAAGATAATGAGAGAACAGTCGAATGAGGAATTGGGCCTTAAGACTTATGTCGGCCAAAGCTAAGGTCAGTACTCATCTATTGCTGAAAGGAGGGAACAAAATAACCTACTTAGGTGGTAGAGGAGGGGGGGGGGGGGCCAATATTTAGGGCCAAGTCCAGTCCATTGCTGAAAGGAGGGAGGGGGGGGGGATAGGAGAGGGAAGGAGGCAGCACATTTCTTGATGTTGGATCTGCCACATGAACTTTATTGGAAAGTGGTGAAGATAATGAGAAAACCGTTGGGGGGGGTACATTCATAGTAGCCCAGTTTAGTCCATTGTTAACGGAAAGTGTGTGTGAATGTTTTTTGAAGGATCCTGTTTTCCATGACTGGAAATGTAAATCGCTACGCATCAACTTTCCATCCATATGATTTGGAAAAAAAAGAAACATGTCCTTGGATCTTGGACAAACCTAAGGGAACAGAACAATGCTAAACAGCATTATAGAATGTGTGTGAACCAGTACTGAACAGTATTGATCATGTTTTCCATGACATTTGTTTACCCAACTGCGTTTTAACATTGCTTTGAATATTTGTAATAGACATTTGATATTCTTGTTGGTGAAAGCTGCTTTTTTTGATTTGGTTGGTTGTTTGCTTCAAAGGCTGTAATTTTAGGTTTGTGTAATATTACAATACTTGCTTGTAAATATTTGAGAGAGATAGTTGCAGTGTGTGTAACCCTTCAGTTTAGTGGTTTGAAAGGTGATTGTTTATATGAAAACAATGGCTGCTTTTGATGGCCTGCTAATTATCTGAATAAAAGGATGTTTATTTATGTAGATAGTACTCGGCAGTATTTTTTTTTCTTTAAGCGACACAAGTGCCAGAACTTATATAGGCCTATAATCATGCATCCATATTGCCATAATCATGGAGATTGAAACCTGCCTTTATTTGCATAGTAATAATGTGGAAAGGTTTTTGTTGTTGTGTACATTGGTTACCTTTTTTGTCATTTTTTTTAGCCATGTATTTCTGTAATATAACTAGTCTTTGACACTTGTAATCATGTTTCTTGGCTGCTTATTTGCCATTCTTTAGTCACACTGGTTATTTCGAACATGCTTTAAATAACACTAATTTTCCAAATCTGCATTGCTTATAAAGGAAATGGCAGACTGCACTGAATCCGTTATGCTGATTTCAATCTGCTTTTCCAGATAAATATTTTTGTCCTTCAAAAATGATCTTTTGTCTTGATTATTTATCTAATGTCAAAATGTTAAGAAATATTGAAATAAAATATCAGTAGTATTCTGGTTTCATCATTATTATGGTGATAGATTTGTTGTACAAATTAAACATGTTCAGTAGTGACTTTGTCAGGGTTTTATTGTTTTATATTATTCCAACTTGTTGTTTCGTCCAAGTCTTTTGTGCCTTGCAGAGACTCACCGTGGCATTCATTATTTTTGAGACAGAATGAAAAGATATTTGCGAACCACACACATTTTGTGCCTTGCAGAAACACCCTGGCATTCATTATTTTTGAGACAGAATGAAAAGATATTTGTGAACCACACACATTTTGTGCCTTGCAGAAACACCCTGGCATTCATTATTTTTGAGACAGAATGAAAAGATATTTGCGAACCACACACATTTTGTGCCTTGCAGAAACACCCTGGCATTCATTATTTTTGAGACAGAATGAAAAGATATTTGCGAACCACACACATTTTGTGCCTTGCAGAAACACCCTGGCATTCATTATTTTTGAGACAGAATGAAAAGATATTTGCGAACCACACACATTTTGTGCCTTGCAGAAACACCCTGGCATTCATTATTTTTGAGACAGAATGAAAAGATATTTGCGAACCACACACATTTTGTGCCTTGCAGAAACACCCTGGCATTCATTATTTTTGAGACAGAATGAAAAGATATTTGCGAACCACACACATTTTGTGCCTTGCAGAAACACCCTGGCATTCATTATTTTTGAGACAGAATGAAAAGATATTTGCGAACCACACACATGAATTGACTGCTTTTAGTTTTACCCTGAGAGCTATGTGTTTCAAGTTATTTCCTTTCACAGAGGCAGTGTTTCTTTCCAATGATTGTTGCTGGGGACAGGGAAAAGTGAGAAAATCGTTGGGGGGGTAACAACAAACAAAAAAAGGGATACAAACTCTGGATTGGTATATACTGGTGATGAGTTATAAAGATAGGCATGAACTAAAAGCAGCTGGACTGGGGTGCTGTGATGCACCATGACTTTGAGTCAGGTTGCCCAAGTTCCCCCAAAGTGAGTCATATTACATGATTTATACAATGGAAACACACGAACGCCCACTTAAAAAACGTAAATATTTCGAATTTAATTATTTTTCGCATACACCAAACCACGGACTGAATTATAAAACTTCCTAGCATACAAGTTGGAAAATGCATCATTAAAACAGTTCACCTTAAAACAAATACTGTGATATAATTACATGATATTACATGATTTACCTGGGGACAAAAAAAGACAACAGCACGACACAGCAAATTTAGAATTTTGCCTTTGATGCGCAACTTTTGAGACACCTATATTCTGTTGCAGTTATTAAGACATTTCTTGATGTGCTTTTTGTCTAGATATAATTATGTACATTTTGTCATGTGTATTTTTCTCTTGTTCTAATGTTCACAAGATTATTTTGGAACATGTGTAATGGAACCATGCTTTTATTGCAGCTCATATACATGTAAAGGCGTGCAGGGTATTTATCATAAATTTATTAATGCCAGTTATTTCTCACACATGCGCACATATTCTCGAGTGTGAATGTTTGTGCATTTATGCTTATGTGAATATTATGCCCCCTGCTTATAATGTACCATTGATTTTTGTGTGGACAAATTTTGATGGAAAAGACTCATGGGAGTCTGCTTTCAATGAAAGTAAAACAGGACACTGACTGGGAGAAAAAAGGTTTGGCTAAAAGCCATATTGTTTATTTGTAGTTTTGATGTGTTTGAGTTTTGTTGTTATTTTAAGCAACAGTTCCTATGACAGTTTCTCTGCCTCCTCCTCTCCGACACTCCAACTCAGTCTCCTCATTCAAAGCCTTTCTTGAAACCCATATTTTTTCTGCTGCACTCTAAATATTTGATCAGTTGTCTATCGCGATATCGTTGTGTGCACGTGAGGGAAGATTGAATAAGAGGTTTGTGATGTGTTTTGTTGTGTATGTGTGTGAGCATGCATGTGTGTGTGTTTTGGTTTTGTGTGTTGTGCTTGCACGCATGTGTATGTGTACGTGTGTGTCTGTATGCATGTGTGTGTGTATGTCTGTGTGCGTGCATTGTGTGTATGTGTATCCTCGTTTGTGTATGTGTGTTGGTGTATGTGGTCAGTCCGTGCAACTCAGTTGCTATGGCTTACTGAATGAAAGATGAATAATGAGTCGGTGTCGATAAATGTGTAAGATAGAGACAGAGAGTTGCCTTGTACATGCGTTGTTGCTGGCTTGTGTCATTCTTAAACACTATTTTTGTTGTCGTCTTATTGATGAATATTCGACTGTAAAACACTTTGGGCTCATTTGAGGTAAAGCGCTATATAAATGTACTATTATTACTATATTATTATTATTATGCATTTTGTGCCAAAATTTGGGGATGAAAGAACTATTGTTGTATTTATTGTAGTCTTGCTTTTTAAATTGACCAAGACGTTCAAACACTGTTGTCATTTTACACTGCCTTGCCTTTACCTGACAGTATTTTTTCACCTTGCCTTTTCCATGACACCAGAAATCCATGATTATTTTTTTCTGCAAAATATTTATATTTTATTTTGGCTTTCAAGTTGTTGTTTTTGTTCAAACGGCAACAAACTTTCCTATTGCATTTTTTGTGTATTGCCAGGAATAGGAAGGGAGGTGGCAGAGTGGTTAAGACTTTCGCCTGTCAATTTCAGTGACCTGGCTTCGAATCCCAGTCTCGCCCTTTCCTTCTAGTTAACGGGAAATCGAACTTAACATCGAGTCCTTCAGATGGGGACTTAAAAGTAGTCTGACCTGTGCGGTTTACGTACGTTAAAATCCCACGGCAGTTGAAGTTGATAAGAGAGGGGAGAAATCCCGCTGCCTGATATAACCAAAGATATTCTAAAAGGGTAAGATGGATTACTTAAAAGCTCGGCGAACCGGGCTGATGGGGTTATCGTCAGTGCGGACGTGTACACTATGCACAGTGGAGGCTATCCAAAAACTCGGACTGGAACGGAGAATTCAACTGGCCTATCGATGTGTAAAATGTGTCACGATTCAAAGGGACATAACCAGTGTTTCTGTCCTCACTACTCGTATAGGGAAAAGTGACCGGATGTTTATCTTCCCCTGTACAGTCTTTGATATAACCAAATTGACAGCTAGGTTTCAAAAGGTAGCTTGGTGTTTTCTTTCAGCAACATTTTTTTGTTAATTTGTCAGTTTTTCATTAGCATCAAGGATTGCTCAGTGTACAGATTTTAATTAAATTTTCATGGTGGGTTAACATATGTTTGTAAGAAATTGTCCAAATCTCAGATTAAGCATAATCAGTTTTGTCACAATATTGTTTTTCCTTGTACCCCAGTGCCTTCACATTTGCAATGCTAGACGGATAAAAAAATTCTTACACGGGATATGGTTGTTTAAGATCGTTATATTTTTAACTCTTCAGGCACCATGGGCTTTGTTGAATATTGAATATATTCGCCCAAGCCATCACTCTTCACTCCCATCAAATGCAAAGATATTCACTGCCAAGCACCCTGCCATGTGTGTGTATGTTTTTATATTTCTGTGCCCAAATGGGGTATGAAATACATTTCTTGCCTTGCCTTGCCTTGCCAAACTTTCAGAGCTTATGTCAGTGATTTTTTTTATTAAAGGAACGCATGCACACTCGAAAAAAATAGCTACTCTCCTCTTGTCGGTTGAGATGCAACGGAGAACCAAGAACGTCAAAACATACATGGCGCTAGAAGAGTTAGTGTTCAGGATGTCTCCATGGCGGAGGTTTACAATGTGTCAGTATTATCAAGATTTTTCTCATTTTTGTATGTTTCTCTCCTGAATTTACCTGTAGTGCTATTTACCGTATTTTTCGGACTATGAGGTGTACCACCTAAAATGTACCCAAATTTCAGATTTTGTTACTATATTTTGTTACTAATTCATTAGTCACATTATAAGGCGCAGGGGTCTGAGTCTGGGAAAAAGTATCACCTTATAGTCCGAAAAATACGGTAATTATTACTGGGACCAGCTGCTGGAAAATGTGCATGGCTGATTTATAAATAGGCTTTCATGTTTAAAATACCATATTTTTCAGACTATAAGGACAGACACAGTAGACTGCTGAAAAATGTGCATGGCTGATTTATAAATAGGCTTTCATGTTTAAAATAACATATTTTTCAGACTATAAGGCCAGAGACACAGTAGACTGCTGAAAAATGTGCATGGCTGATTTATAAATAGGCTTTCATGTTTAAAATAACGTATTTTTCAGACTATAAGGCCAGAGACACGGTAGATGCGGAAGTTACGCACGGAAACCCATAAATAAGCAAAAGAAAGAAGGAACAAAATGTACGGATTAAAGGGAAATACGGACACGTGCGCTTATTTTTTTCCTTCTTTTACTTAATTGCGGATTTCTGCGTCTACTGTCTACCTTAGGTGATGCTGTTCCCCCAGACTGAGACCCCTGTGCCTTGTAATATGACTAGTAATGTAGTAAGGGAAAAGAGTATGAAATCTGAATTGTGTGTTAATTTTGGGGGGTGCGCCTTATAGTCCGAAAAATACGGTATACATCATTATGCAATGAGTAGTAATGTTTTTATTTTCTTTGTCTAATCTAGTTTGCGTGCCAACATGCATGTCATTTACACACACACACACACACACACACACACACACACACACACACACGCATGCCATTCACACACACACACATGCATGCATGGACACACTCACACAAATTGCTAATCTGCATATGTTCATTCATTCAACTTTGCTCAACAAGGTATAAAATTAAAAAAGACACGCGGCATGCTTGAAAGCAACACTTTAAACTTTTATTTTTTCTCTCCATATCTGTCCAGTCCTGTTTTACAGTTGAATGGATATGTTCACAATGCTATGAGCACAAATATAAACAAACGGAAATACAGAAATGGAAACAAAAACATTCATTCACATTCAAATCTTTATTTTTAATTTATAAAAAAGGCATACCAACATTCTTTATATTGAGCAAGATTCAATTGTGTGTGGGGTGGGGAATCTGGTGAAACAATGTACAATTTGTTTTTGTAAAAGAATAAAAAGAGCATTTTCTTGTACAAATAATTATAATCTGCAGAACAAACAACTGATAGATGTTTTGTTTTACAACAGTTATTTTCATGTGCCGTGTTGTGTTTTGAGAATTTTTTAAAACGTCATGTATATTCCTGGGTTTGAAAGAAATGAACAGTCAATGAATAAATCAACACACCACGACATTATTATTATAGCACAGTTTAAAAAAATGAATAGCATGACTTCATTTTTCTGTGTAAGTGTTAGCAAGACTTGGGAAAATTATCTGAAAAGGGTTAATACAAAAATGTGCAACATTGCTTCAACAGGCCAAGTAAACCCACGCCTGCTTAAAAACAAATTATTGTGGACAAATATTGCCCCAAACCATGAAAGTATAAAATAACACAATCACCCATAACCCATAGCAACGTAAGAGTAAAGAATTGAATGAAAATGGCAAAGTGAGTGTCGGAATACTTTTTCTTCATCGATCACTCGACAGTTTCCTGTCATATTAGCGCAGATGCGTCATGCTGCAGTTATGCGCCCAACTAAGAAATAGTTAGGCCCAGCATGTACGTCTTCGGCTGGAGAAAATCTTTGTAAGTTTCTAGAACAAAAGCAGGAAGATGGACCAGTAAGGCAGATATATATTAGATGACAGTAAGCAAAGAGAAAAGGCAGATTCAAAGAGAAGGACAGATTAGAGGAAGTTACAAGCACAGAAGGTGGGGTAACTATTTATACAAAAGATCCCTCGGTATCCCCACAGGGAGGTATCACAATACAATGTTAGTCTATTATGTATTATGATATCATTCTGATAAACAAACAACTGTACTCTTTGAAACGAGATAATCACAATGGACGGATATTGTAGCAGATATGGCCCAACTATCACAGAATGATAGTAACATTAAAGTTCTCATCTTTCAGGATCTTAGAAAGAGGATCAATAGAAAGTGGAGGATTATCTATTGTTATGAGATATAAAGAATGTTAAAACACAAAACAGTTATGAGATATAAAGAATGTTAAAACAGTTATGAGATATAAAGAATGTTAAAACAGTTATGAGATATAAAGAATGTTAAAACAGTTATGAGATATAAAGAATGTTAAAACAGTTATGAGATATAAAGAATGTTAAAACAGTTATGAGATATAAAGAATGTTAAAACAGTTATGAGATATAAAGAATGTTAAAACAGTTATGAGATATAAAGAATGTTAAGCGTTAAAACATAAAAAGTTTTTACATTCCAAAGTTGATGAATTCAGAAGCCATTATGAGAAAAATGAGACTTTGTAATGCTCAAACAAAGTTGAATTCTTATCTATTTTCTTAGACACAAGTGCTTTTGTTTGTTTTGCTTTATTTCAAGAAACGGTCAAAACAATAACTTAAAGATTAAATAAAATGTTGGAATGTAGTCACATATCCTGTATAATTTAATTGTATATTGTGAGACTGATGGCTCTTACTTTCTCCAACAAGAAATGAGATGAAGATTAACACATTTCTCATTTGATTTTAACATCAGTAAAACACAGTTTAGCAACATCAGTAAAACACGAGCCTTGAATATATTTTTTCTTTTTATAGAGAGATTGCATAATAATTTATGTTTGGTAAAATGGGTCCAACTTCAGAGCAAATATAAGGCTGAGTTATATTTCAAACTGTCTTCATAATGATGATGATGGCATCAAATGGGCTAACTTGGGGGAAGAGATGCAGTGATGTTGTGTCACGATGATGTTGCCTTTGTTGAAACCGGTCGACTGGGCGTTTGTTGGGATACAAAGTCCCTGCAATGTTCAACAAACAATGCGACGTTTAGACTACAGAAAACAACAGTATAACTGCTTTTAGACTGAAAAAAAGAGAGAAAAAGCAACAAATAAGCATAACGTCATTGGCAGCTGGAACTATTGTTATGAATTACTCATTCAATTCTTTCTGTGCCCAAGTCTAATATCACCATTGTTGTGAACAGACTTTGGCAAATGTTAAGATCAGCTCCCTCCGCTGTTCCAGGGTGAAGTTGGCCAATCAGCTTAACGGAAAAGGTAAATTGGAGGGAGCTGATTGGCCAACTTCACCCTGGAACAGTGGAGGGAGCTGATCTTAACATTAGCCCAGACTTTAAATACAATCAATCAATCAACCAAATCTTTCTGTGCCCGTCTGGCGCTTGAGGCGACGGCAAGGGATCTCCACCTGACTGACTGCTGCTATTATATGGGCAGTAGCTAGACATCATCAAAACTGACAACCATTCAATCAGCCTTTTGTTAAATTTTGATCTTGTTGGTTTTTTGCTCCTTTTGTTGCCTGCTTTTTGCTATATTTTGCTGTTTGTCTATGTTGATAAAGGCGCATTCGCCGAAATATCCAGTAGTTTTGTTTTGTCTCTTGTGAATAAACTAACGTCACTTTACACTTGTCGTGTAGTTGTTTGTTTGTTGCATGTTCCAGTGACGTTGCAGTCTGTTTCAGTTAATCATCCTAAAGACAATTCATATACTGACCCGAAATAGATTTTGCCGGACATGGAGTCTGCCAGTCTGTATACGGCTTCTTTCAGCTGCTCTTTGTTGTAGGGCACTGCCAGCTCCTGTGAACATAATGTTGTGTTTTATAATCATAATAATAATGGGAATTTATATTGCGCTCTTTCTCACATGAGCTCAGTGCGCTTTACATTGATAACAAGAACATTAAAGGCAAACAAATAATCATTAGAAAGTAAAATAAACATGATGATTGCACGCAACGTTCTCTTCCTCACACATGCACACACACACATGAACGCATGCATGCATGCAGGCACACACATACATACACACACACACACACACATGAACGCACACACACACACACACAATTATACAAGAGTAAAATAGTTACAATATGAAAATTCTAAGAAGAAACACAGACCACATTCACCTTCTCAATCAAGTTTAGATACAATACTGCAAATAAAATCATACTGCCATCGACATACCAGTTACATGACTAATTTTAAGACAAATTTTGCAAGAACAAAGATACCCTTCTACCTCATGTACAAGCGTTTAAAGTTTACAAGACATAGACATTCTACATACAACTTATGAAATATAAAAGAATTGTGAAACGGAGACGCACAGTTTGTTTATCTGTTAAGAAAGCTACTCCAAAAGCAACATGCAGACTTTGGCCAAATTTGATTCATACAATGAGTATTTCTTTCTAGTCAGTTCAGAATATTTTTGTAAAATGATCTATTCATTCATTAATAAATGTAACCCAGCCCCGCTGTCACAAGCTTACCCAATGCATGCAATTATGCATACACACGCTTGCACAAGCAAAAACGCAACCTTTCCCCAGAAGATTAAAGTCAATAGATGTCAAACTGCCAGTGCCAGTATTCACATTGAGATAGTATGAGGTTTATCGTCATGATGTCTTAGAAGTCCTTCTAAAGTAGTGGGATTTAATAGGACTTTAGAAGGACCTCTAAGATATATGATAAGTCTCATACTATCTCGATGTGAACACAGGCCCTGGGAAAACAAATTGAAGGTTGTATGCCAAAAGGTACTACGATTGTTCACCAGTAAAACCCATAAGGCATCACCACAAAAGAGATGAAGAATGCTGATAGTAAGTTCTGGCTTTTTACCCAAGAAGAAGGATAGCACTGTATTTTGCAGACTATAATGTTATGTAATACTTTTTCCCCAGAATGACAACACCTTATAATGTGATAGTAATAAACTATGATAACAAAATCAGAATTTTGTGTGTAAAGTTTTGGGGATTTGCCTTAATAAAAGGGTGCAGCGTAGGCCCCTCTAGTCCATGAATTCTCTTGCCTTTAAAAAAAAAATCTTCCAAATAATTTTCTCCTTTGAGCTCCTCCGAAATCGGAATGTGTTGGCTGAATACTGAGGGGAAACCAGTGAAAAACTGAAATCAGACACATGCATACCTCACCCATCACAGCTATAATTATGGGCCTGAGAACACAGAAGATGAAGAAGAAATAGTCAATAAAATCCTGTAGACCTTGAGCTAAGATAACAACAAAAAAGAATGTCAGCCTACCCATCTCTTTAAATCAGTTTGAATGTCTTTAACACGGGGAATTTTCCCATTTGAGATGCTTGTGTGCGAACGTGCGCGCGCGTGCACATGCGTGAGTGTGAGTTCATGCTCTTGTGTCTATGTTCTCCCCGTGTCTGGATATGGTTATGTATGTGCGTGTGCTCTTGTACGCGTGTGAGTGTGTACGAGTCTATATCAGTTTGTTTCTGTGTGAATGCTTTGGGTTTAGGGTTTGCTTAGGTGTTGGCTGTTAGAAAAGTTGCATGTGTGTTTAGCGTGAAAAAAGCGTTTGTTTTAGGGTGTGATTTGGGAGGTGTGGGGATGAAAGAGAAGGGAGGGCTGTAGTATTGTGAGTCCGTTTAATATTTTTCTTGTGTTTGTAGTTGTTATTGCTTTATGCATTACTGTAATATTTTGTAAAGCGCTTAGAGCCCCATTAGGAGAATAAGCGCTATATAAATTAGCATTATTATTATTACTAGCGCAACGCCCCGTACCGGTAACGCCTAGTACCGGTAACGCCTTGTACAGGTAACGCCAAGTACCGGTTTTGCCGGGTCCGCAAAAATTTGTACTTTTGTGGCTGAAAATACAATTTTTTGACCCCTACCACTTTCAAGGCCTACCGATCTCCATGACCTTGACATTGACCTTGATCGGTATGCAATCATCAGAACAACCATAAGCCAAAGTACCTACATGCCAAGTTTGAAGTCCCTAAGACCAACGGTGTGGACGTTATAGCCCCTTAAACATTTTCGGTTTTCAAGGTCATACACCAAGGTGAAGGTCATGATGGTGATAATTTATGCGCGGATGCCTTCTCTCATGGTGACACGCCACCACACAAAACTGGAAACGATTCGGTAAAGCAGTTCGGGAGATATGCGTGGGACAGTAAAACCCAATCATTAAACCCCTACCACTTTCAAGGCATACCGATCTCCTTGACCTTGACCTTCATTGGTACGCCATCATCAGAACGGCCATAAGCGAAAGTACATCCATGCCAAGTGTCAAGACTCTAGGACCTGCGGTGTGGAAGTTATGGCCCCTTAACGATTTTCGGTTTTCAAGGTCATACACCAACGTCAAGGTCAGGACGGCAAAACGTTTTGCACAGATGCCTTCCTCTCATGGGGACACACCACCACACAAAATTTGAAGCGATTCGGGAGATCCTTGGGACAGACAAAAAAGAACAAATAAACAAACAAAAAAAGGAAACAAACCCGAACAGCTCGGATTTACTAACCGCAAGTGCGTGTGGAGCTGCGTGTGGTCCCCCCCCCCCCCTCCCCACGACGCCTTGGCGGAGGTTGCCAAGGATGCTTGATACCAAATTTGGTGTCGATGGGTTGAGAACTGTGGCCCCCTCCAGCCCACCCCCCTGAACACCCCCCCACACACACACCCGGACCATCCCACCCCTCCCCCCTCCAGACCCCCCTCCCCCCCTTGGCAGAGGTTTCCGAAAAGTAAGGATGGCATGACCTTCGGAGGGTGCCAAGGATGCTTGATACCAAATTTGGTGTCGATCGGTTGAGAACTGTGGCCGTGCATAAGGGACACACAGACAGACAGACACACACACACACACACACACACACAGACAGATTTCGAAAATATATATAAGATTACCTCCAAAGCGCTCATGAAGTCTTCCGGGGTGACGTTGAAGGTGTCGGTGGGGTCGTATCTCTTGAGGATGTCGATGAGCCTCATGTCGTTGACGATGATGTGCTCCTGCAGGATCACCACGGGGTCCTTCTTGTTCTTGAAAGGGTCGATGCCCGGCTTGCTCAAGTCGTCCAGGGTGTTGCCCGCCCTCATCACTGACCCGTACCTGGACAGGGCAGGAAAAGGAGAACGCTAAATCATGATTGAAAGTACCATATTTGTTTTTACTATAAGGCAATACTTTTTTCGCAGGGCAGGAAAAGGAGAACGCTAAATCATGAGTGAATTAAAGTACTGTATTTTTCTGACTATAAGGCAATACTTTTTTCTTAGACTGAGACCCCTGCACCTGATAATGTGGCTAATAATATAGTAAGAAACTATAATAACAAAATGTGAATTTTTTGTAAAATTTGGGGGAGTGCGCCATATACATATGTAATCAGGTGCGCCTTATATAGTCTGAAAAATACTGTAGTTCAGGAATGCTGAAACAGGAACAAAAAAGCAGATAGAAAAAATCTTCAGGAATAGCCATCCTATCATCTGGAACTACAGTAGAACCTCCCTTACAAGACCTTCAAAAATCATCCAAAATGCGGTATTATAAAGGAGGGGTCTTATAAGGGAGGTAATGTTAATACTTACAAAGAAGGGCAATGACTCAGAGAAGTAGGTCTTATGTGGGAGGGAGTCTTATAATGGGAGGTCTTATAAGGGAGGTTCCACTATAGTCTTACAAAATAAAAAATGTCTGCTGGCATTGATGCAGGCATGGTAGACCACGAATCGCGGAAAATCCGCAAAAGTTTGAAACAAAATTATTAAAAAATGCATTGAAATGGCATGAAAAAGTGACCATTTCACTCATTTACTGAATTTTCTTCGGACCCCTGGCCATTTTCCTTGAAAACCACTTTGCCCCCACTACCATGCCTGTGATGGCAGACAAAAACGTGGCAAAAGACTTCCAATACTAACCACCACCACCCGGGCTCCCACATACAGGGACAAACACGCACATATACACACTGGATGTATAATGTGTGGTCACCAGAGACCTCTTCCGGAACGGAGATAATGTGAGGAATGAAAACATTCAGAGGACATTGGAATGCGTAATTTCACGATTTGAGACAGAAATACTGTGCAAAAGAACAAATCTATTTGCTTGACTAAAGTGTTCAATTTGTTTGTTTTGTTTTTATGCAGCTCTGTATTGTTTATTAGTAATCTTCAGTTTTTCGTTGATACTTCACAATAATGCAAACATATACTGACATCACACACACGCTCATTCCTCCGAAGACGGAGTGTGGCTGCCCACGTGGCGGGGTAATCAAAAACGGTCACACACGTAATGTTCTCATCCCTAGCTGGTGCATGTGTACCTTGGTGTTCAAATGCTTCGGCTGTTGGGATGATCCCTGGAGTCTTTAAGCCAGGGTACAACAACAAACAACACACACACTCTCATGCAAATTGCATGCGCGTACACACACACACACACACACACACACACACACACGTGACATGCTTAAAAAAAGTTACCTGCAGACAAAGTTGGGCCGCTTCATTTTCGTGTCTTCCACCACACGTAAGAATTCGTACTCCACCTCGATATCCTTTGATAAAAGAAAAGGAAGCAATGAAGATAAAGAAGTATGATAATATATTTTATAAACCTAAGAAGAAATGGGCTGCATTTGATTTTAAAAAACTGGACAGAATACGGATCATTTTGTGAACAGATATTTATTAAAAGGAAACAAAAATAAAATTTGTGTGAACCAAACCAGGAAAAAAACACCAGGGTACCCTGCCAAAACTCTAATTTCCTCTTCTTCTTTAAAAAAAAAAAAGATGGTCTATTTTAGCATGGATCATATTGAGCACATTAGAAAAATGTTTTTAGAATTGTTCATGAGGAAAAAAATCATATTTTGGAGTTATTGTTCATGACAAAGGGAAAACCACTAATTGTATTTTGGAAATTTTGTACATGTATTATTTCGTTTTTATCCCCAGCACTGAGCCTGTCGCCCGTAAATTAATTAAAACTAAACTTCTGTCATAAGGATAAGAATGATAATAAATTGTTTCACTTGAGACAGTGTGTGTGTGCGCGCATACATGTGCATGCATGCATGAGTATGTTGGGGGAGGGGGGGGGGGTATTTTTATTTTGAGGGAAAAAATATAACAGCTGCGATGCTATTTCAAAGAAAAAAGTACAGACAGGGAGGGTGTAAGATTAGGTAGGCCCTGAACGACTTTGACTGACACAGAGCTCAATAAACGATTTTTGGAGAGAAAAACTAGGGGAGTACTTCGTGAAAATTAGAGTTGTTTACCTCCATTACTCGGTCAAATACCATTGCAACAATGGCGTCGAAGCTTGAAACCGCATGATGGAGTTAGTGACTTGCAAACATTTTTTTAGAAAAATTAAGGGTGGCCAGAGGCCACAAATTCCAGATAAAACTTGCAAAATGTGACGTATTCATTTTAGAATGACGCACTAGTGTTCTAAGTGCTGTATGTCTGCTCAAACACACC
Organism: Phymorhynchus buccinoides; assembly: GCA_017654935.2. NCBI lineage: Eukaryota > Metazoa > Mollusca > Gastropoda > Neogastropoda > Raphitomidae > Phymorhynchus > Phymorhynchus buccinoides. The sequence continues at coordinate 40,578,618 of CM065688.1, forward strand.
CCTGACAAGAGCTGGAGATCTACCTGATGGTTAAAGTAACTTCCCCTGTTTGACCGATTGAATTAGGCAAGATCACTCCCACGTAGAATCTGGTCTTCAATTTGCTAAAACTAGTGGTGAACGTATATTTATTGCCTAGGAAACGCCCCACCCCTTACAATTGGAAGCTCTGCATATCGCTTGTTTAGAAGGTACTATGATTCCTCCTGGTTAAAATACTGGATTGGTAATCGAAACTGAGGTCACTATGAGAGCAGGGCATGCAAAGCCACAGAATTTGAGACATTCTTCTTTTTTTTAATCTGGAATTGAATTACTAATAACAAGGTTTTATTTATTTATTTGTTTATTTTTGCTGTCCCACTCCGTTCATTGATGGAAATGAGGCGGATGACTATCGGTCTGAGACTACATGACAGGGCTGCACCTCTACGCTTCCTTTCATAATGATATCCCGGCGTTAACCAGGCCCGTGAACTACAGACACCTGCAGTGTTGGTCTTGAAATTAGAGCAACACTCTCAGAATCGCATCCGTTAAGCGGATGAAGCTCGACTGCACCAAGGCAGTCTTTCCATTGAGCCCATAGCCACTCACTCTGGGTAGGAGTCGGTCCAGGACCGAAAAAAACCTCGACTCTGATGGGATTCGAACATGTGACCTCCCAGCCAGTAGTCTGCGACGCTATAGGCCTCTGCGACTAGGGTTAATAACGCTCTTGGCAGTGAGATCGAGTGATTCCCTTGCTGGTCAGTACTGACAAGGGAATTCACTCTTGCGAAAGGCAGCCATTTAGTGGCATCAAATAGGGTTATTGGCCATTGAGAGTTATCTCCTCTGTTTGGTCAGTACTGAACCATCTTCCCCCACCCACCAAGGGCATTCACTCTTGCAAAAGGTGTTCGTTGCAGACCCCAATACGTAACCACTACGCCACGGCGGCTGGTCACGCTTGAGAAACGTAAGCTCTTTGCTAAAGATAAGGGGATGTGACCTAACTAACCGAGAGATCCAGCTCCTCCACTTCACAGTTGTCGGTGTTGTTGATGGCGGTGATCAAGGCGATGGCTCCCCCTGACGTTATCAGGTTGTTGCCCATCTGAAACGCACCAACACGTTCGTGCATTTTATTAGTATATTAAGCATGCACAGATATAAGCGGAAATTCCGGAAACTCCGTCAGTAAGTAGTCATGTGCTTGTTTGTTCTCCTTTTTCTTTTACTTACAGACGTGCCCTTACGCTCACATACATGCACACATAGGGAGACGCTTGCATGCGTGCACACAAACACACACTCATATAGACACTTGTGCACATGCACTCACACACACACTAACAAATGCACATGCATGTATGCACAAACGTAGGCCTACATAATTTTATAGACACACACACACACTTATGCATGCATGCACATACAAAACCACACACAGACATGCTTGTGCACACACACACACACACTCATACATAAGCGCGTGTACACACACT
>CM065688.1:40590107-40600107 GCA_017654935.2 Phymorhynchus buccinoides
GTGATGCATTCTGTTACCCTGCAATGTCAGTGATGTATTCTGTTACCTTGCAATGTCAGTGATGTATTCTGTTACCTTGCAATGTCAGTGATGTATTCTGTTACCTTGCAATGTCAGTGATGTATTCTGTTACCTTGCAATGTCAGTGATGTATTCTGTTACCTTGCAATGTCAGTGATGTATTCTGTTACCTTGCAATGTCAGTGATGTATTCTGTTACCTTGCAATGTCAGTGATGTATTCTGTTACCTTGCAATGTCAGTGATGTATTCTGTTACCTTGCAATGTCAGTGATGTATTCTGTTACCGTGCAATGTCAGTGATGTATTCTGTTACCGTGCAATGTCAGTGATGCATTCTGTTACCTTGCAATGTCAGTGATGTATTCTGTTACCTTGCAATGTCAGTGATGTATTCTGTTACCTTGCAATGTCAGTGATGTATTCTGTTACCTTGCAATGTCAGTGATGTATTCTGTTACCTTGCAATGTCAATGATGTATTCTGTTACCTTGCAATGTCAGTGATGTATTCTGTTACCTTGCAATGTCAGTGATGTATTCTGTTACCTTGCAATGTCAGTGATGCATTCTGTTACCGTGCAATGTCAGTGATGTATTCTGTTACCTTGCAATGTCAGTGATGCATTCTGTTACCTTGCAATGTCAGTGATGCATTCTGTTACCCTGCAATGTCAGTGATGTATTCTGTTACCTTGCAATGTCAGTGATGCATTCTGTTACCTTGCAATGTCAGTGATGCATTCTGTTACCTTGCAATGTCAATGATGTATTCTGTTACCTTGCAATGTCAGTGATGCATTCTGTTACCGTGCAATGTCAGTGATGTATTCTGTTACCTTGCAATGTCAGTGATGTATTCTGTTACCTTGCAATGTGAGTGATGTATTCTGTTACCTTGCAATGTCAGTGATGTATTCTGTTACCCTGCAATGTCAGTGATGTATTCTGTTACCCTGCAATGTCAGTGATGTATTCTGTTACCCTGCAATGTCAGTGATGTATTCTGTTACCTTGCAATGTCAGTGATGTATTCTGTTACCCTGCAATGTCAGTGATGTATTCTGTTACCGTGCAATGTCAGTGATGCATTCTGTTACCTTGCAATGTCAGTGATGCATTCTGTTACCTTGCAATGTCAGTGATGTATTCTGTTACCGTGCAATGTCAGTGATGTATTCTGTTACCCTGCAATGTCAGTGATGTATTCTGTTACCGTGCAATGTCAGTGATGTATTCTGTTACCTTGCAATGTCAGTGATGTATTCTGTTACCTTGCAATGTCAGTGATGCATTCTGTTACCCTGCAATGTCAGTGATGTATTCTGTTACCTTGCAATGTCAATGATGTATTCTGTTACCTTGCAATGTCAGTGATGTATTCTGTTACCTTGCAATGTCAGTGATGTATTCTGTTACCTTGCAATGTCAGTGATGTATTCTGTTACCTTGCAATGTCAATGATGCATTCTGTTACCGTGCAATGTCAGTGATGTATTCTGTTACCTTGCAATGTCAGTGATGCATTCTGTTACCTTGCAATGTCAGTGATGTATTCTGTTACCCTGCAATGTCAGTGATGTATTCTGTTACCGTGCAATGTCAGTGATGCATTCTGTTACCTTGCAATGTCAGTGATGTATTCTGTTACCCTGCAATGTCAGTGATGTATTCTGTTACCTTGCAATGTCAGTGATGCATTCTGTTACCCTGCAATGTCAGTGATGTATTCTGTTACCTTGCAATGTCAGTGATGTATTCTGTTACCGTGCAATGTCAATGATGTATTCTGTTACCGTGCAATGTCAGTGATGTATTCTGTTACCTTGCAATGTCAGTGATGTATTCTGTTACCGTGCAATGTCAGTGATGTATTCTGTTACCTTGCAATGTCAGTGATGTATTCTGTTACCGTGCAATGTCAGTGATGTATTCTGTTACCTTGCAATGTCAGTGATGTATTCTGTTACCGTGCAATGTCAGTGATGCATTCTGTTACCTTGCAATGTCAATGATGTATTCTGTTACCTTGCAATGTCAGTGATGCATTCTGTTACCGTGCAATGTCAGTGATGTATTCTGTTACCTTGCAATGTCAATGATGCATTCTGTTACCCTGCAATGTCAGTGATGTATTCTGTTACCTTGCAATGTCAGTGATGTATTCTGTTACCTTGCAATGTCAGTGATGTATTCTGTTACCTTGCAATGTCAGTGATGCATTCTGTTACCGTGCAATGTCAGTGATGTATTCTGTTACCTTGCAATGTCAGTGATGCATTCTGTTACCTTGCAATGTCAGTGATGCATTCTGTTACCCTGCAATGTCAGTGATGTATTCTGTTACCTTGCAATGTCAGTGATGTATTCTGTTACCTTGCAATGTCAGTGATGTATTCTGTTACCGTGCAATGTCAGTGATGTATTCTGTTACCTTGCAATGTCAGTGATGTATTCTGTTACCTTGCAATGTCAGTGATGTATTCTGTTACCTTGCAATGTCAGTGATGTATTCTGTTACCTTGCAATGTCAGTGATGTATTCTGTTACCTTGCAATGTCAGTGATGTATTCTGTTACCTTGCAATGTGAGTGATGTATTCTGTTACCTTGCAATATCAGTGACGTATTCGGTTACCTTGCAATATCAGTGATGCATTCTGTTACCGTGCAATGTCAGTGATGTATTCTGTTACCTTGCAATGTCAGTGATGTATTCTGTTACCTTGCAATGTCAGTGATGTATTCTGTTACCTTGCAATGTGAGTGATGTATTCTGTTACCTTGCAATATCAGTGACGTATTCGGTTACCTTGCAATATCAGTGATGCATTCTGTTACCTTGCAATGTCAGTGATGCATTCTGTTACCTTGCAATGTCAATGATGTATTCTGTTACCTTGCAATGTCAGTGATGTATTCTGTTACCTTGCAATGTGAGTGATGTATTCTGTTACCTTGCAATATCAGTGACGTATTCGGTTACCTTGCAATATCAGTGATGCATTCTGTTACCTTGCAATGTCAGTGATGCATTCTGTTACCTTGCAATGTCAGTGATGTATTCTGTTACCTTGCAATATCAGTGACGTATTCGGTTACCTTGCAATATCAGTGATGTATTCTGTTACCTTGCAATGTCAGTGATGCATTCTGTTACCTTGCAATGTCAGTGATGTATTCTGTTACCTTGCAATGTCAATGATGTATTCTGTTACCGTGCAATGTCAGTGATGTATTCTGTTACCGTGCAATGTCAGTGATGTATTCTGTTACCTTGCAATGTCAGTGATGTATTCTGTTACCGTGCAATGTCAGTGATGTATTCTGTTACCTTGCAATGTCAGTGATGTATTCTGTTACCTTGCAATGTCAGTGATGTATTCTGTTACCTTGCAATGTCAGTGATGTATTCTGTTACCTTGCAATGTGAGTGATGTATTCTGTTACCTTGCAATATCAGTGACGTATTCGGTTACCTTGCAATATCAGTGATGCATTCTGTTACCTTGCAATGTCAGTGATGTATTCTGTTACCTTGCAATGTCAGTGATGTATTCTGTTACCTTGCAATGTCAGTGATGTATTCTGTTACCTTGCAATGTCAGTGATGTATTCTGTTACCTTGCAATGTCAGTGATGTATTCTGTTACCTTGCAATGTCAGTGATGTATTCTGTTACCTTGCAATGTCAGTGATGTATTCTGTTACCTTGCAATGTCAGTGATGTATTCTGTTACCTTGCAATGTCAGTGATGTATTCTGTTACCTTGCAATGTCAGTGATGTATTCTGTTACCCTGCAATGTCAGTGATGTATTCTGTTACCTTGCAATGTCAGTGATGTATTCTGTTACCTTGCAATGTCAGTGATGTATTCTGTTACCTTGCAATGTGAGTGATGTATTCTGTTACCTTGCAATATCAGTGACGTATTCGGTTACCTTGCAATATCAGTGATGCATTCTGTTACCGTGCAATGTCAGTGATGTATTCTGTTACCTTGCAATGTCAGTGATGTATTCTGTTACCTTGCAATGTCAGTGATGTATTCTGTTACCTTGCAATGTCAGTGATGTATTCTGTTACCTTGCAATGTCAGTGATGTATTCTGTTACCTTGCAATGTCAGTGATGTATTCTGTTACCTTGCAATGTCAGTGATGTATTCTGTTACCTTGCAATGTCAGTGATGTATTCTGTTACCTTGCAATGTCAGTGATGTATTCTGTTACCTTGCAATGTCAGTGATGTATTCTGTTACCTTGCAATGTCAGTGATGTATTCTGTTACCTTGCAATGTCAGTGATGTATTCTGTTACCTTGCAATGTCAGTGATGTATTCTGTTACCTGTGCAATGTCAGTGATGTATTCTGTTACCTTGCAATGTCAGTGATGTATTCTGTTACCTTGCAATGTCAGTGATGTATTCTGTTACCTTGCAATGTCAGTGATGTATTCTGTTACCTTGCAATATCAGTGATGTATTCTGTTACCTTGCAATATCAGTGATGTATTCTGTTACCTTGCAATGTCAGTGATGTATTCTGTTACCTTGCAATGATGATGTATTCTGTTACCTTGCAATGTCAGTGATGTATTCTGTTACCTTGCAATGTCAGTGATGTATTCTGTTACCTTGCAATGTCAGTGATGTATTCTGTTACCTTGCAATGTCAGTGATGTATTCTGTTACCTTGCAATGTCAGTGATGTATTCTGTTACCTTGCAATGTCAGTGATGTATTCTGTTACCTTGCAATGTCAGTGATGTATTCTGTTACCTTGCAATGTCAGTGATGTATTCTGTTACCTTGCAATGTCAGTGATGTATTCTGTTACCTTGCAATGTCAGTGATGTATTCTGTTACCTTGCAATGTCAGTGATGTATTCTGTTACCTTGCAATGTCAGTGATGTATTCTGTTACCTTGCAATGTCAGTGATGTATTCTGTTACCTTGCAATGTCAGTGATGTATTCTGTTACCTTGCAATGTCAGTGATGTATTCTGTTACCTTGCAATGTCAGTGATGTATTCTGCTACCTTGCAATGTCAGTGATGTATTCTGTTACCTTGCAATATCAGTGATGTATTCTGTTACCTTGCAATGTCAGTGATGTATTCTGTTACCTTGCAATGTCAGTGATGTATTCTGTTACCTTGCAATGTCAGTGATGTATTCTGTTACCTTGCAATGTCAGTGATGTATTCTGTTACCTTGCAATATCAGTAATGCAATTCTGTTTTCCTACTATGACACTCCTTCGCGTTGTCTTCCTAAGAACAATGAACTAAGATCAATTTGAAAGAACAATAACTCTAGAGAAACAAAAACCTGAAAAGGAGTCGCAAAGAACAGCAACTCTGGCGATAGTGTTTCACCCCATACTCACAATTTCTGTGATGTATTCGTTCTCTTCCAGGAGTCTGCTGATGGCCCGAGCACCGTCCGCCATTATCCAGTTGCCGCCTAGGTCCAGGCGTTCCACATCCACACTTTCCTAGAGGATAACAACAACACAATCCATCGTTTTATTTTCCTTGTCCCCCCGTGGGGATACCGGGGGGGTCTTTTTGTACAAATAGTTCCCCCACCTTCTGGAAGTTCTGTGCTTGTAACTTCCTCCGATTCTGTCATTCTCTTTGACTCTGCCTTTTCCCTTTGCTTACTGTCATCTGCTATCTTTCTATCTCACTGGTCCATTCTCCTGCCTTTTATTTTCTTGTAAATTCTTACAAAGATTTCTTCAGCCGAAGTCGGACAAGCTTGGGCCTAACTAATTCTTAGTTAGGCGCATAACGGCAGCATGACGCATATACGCTCATATGACAGGAAACTGAGCGAACGAAGAAGAAGAAGAAGAATTTTCCTTGGTGGAAATTTGCACTGAATCTTCAAAATGCGCCTCACTGCCAGCGAAAACTTGTGAGTCGAATTTTTTGTACTGGTAAACTTACTTTGTTTGAATCGAATCAAGCTTTCATCTTATTTGCGTTGATGTAAAATCTGTCTACAAAGACTATGTTACAATCATTTTGCTAGGCCTACGTACATATATAGGACCTCCCTATTAGAGCATTTCTTTCAATTAGAAACAAAGAATTATGTTGTATCTTTGTCTATTGTCTGAGAACGCCCGAGATAAAACATAAGTCGGTCATTCACTATGACTCTGTTTCTGTGTTGTTACCACCCGCAAGGCGAAACTGGTAATGTTTTCACTGGTGTCTGTCTGTCTGTTCCTGACTATGTGGCTGGCTATGTTAACACGATCACGTTTGAACGGAGGGAACTAGGAGGCTCACATTTTGCAAGCACATAGGTAGTTAGAATATCTAGGCCTATTTCGAAAATGAAGGTCATTGGTCAAAGGTCAAGGTCACTGGAGCCAAGCATGCTGCCGCGTGGCTGGTTGATCTAGCGTTTACACGCTCTAGTTGTTTGTTTGCTTGCTTGTAACCGTATCGGGGCAGTGGGTGGATGCCTCGTGCCTCCATACGGAGAGCTGGACGATCGACCCCGCCCCCTCCACGAGTCTCTCCCCGTGGGGATACCGGGGGGGGGGGGGGGGGGGGGGTCTTTCGTATAAATAGTTCATCCACTTTCTAGAAGTTCTGTACTTACTCAAGTAATCCAAAAAAATATTAAATTGTGGCAGTACCATAGCCGATGAGGTTTATCCGAGGCGTGGTTACTGCTGCACATATCTGTATTTTTAAAAAAGATCGGGACTTTACTGGTTAAGCACTGCCTCCGGGTATTGCCTCCAGTATTGTTCCCACCATCTTTATATTTACAAATGCCCCACATGGCGTAAAAAGAGGGCGTAAAACCCTATTTTCACTAGAAGTTCTGTGCTTGTAACTTCCTCTAATCTGCCACTATCTTTGACTCTGCCTTTCTCCTTTGCTTTCTATCATCTACTATCTTTCTGACTTATTGGCCCATTCTCCTGCCTTTTTTGCAAAAAAAATCTTCCAAATAAAGTTTCTCCTTTGAGCTCCTCCAAAATCGGAAAGTGACGGCTGTACGCAGGGGGGGGGGGGGGGGGGGGGGGGGGTGGGGGGAGCAGTGAAAACTGAAAACCGGACATTGACATATGTACCTTACCCATTATGGCCACATGGCCTGGGAACGCAGAAGAAGAAGAAGCAACCGTACATCGTACGGGGTAAAAAGCCCATGGGCGGGTAAGAAGCCCATGCCAATTATCTCATGAAATAAAGCAAATTTCAGTCAAATTTGCCCTTGAGACGAATGCTAAACATTAACACTCTTCTCATGGGCAAAATGTTGACTGAAATTTGCTTTATTTCATGAGATAATTGGCATGGGCTTCTTACCCGCCCATGGGCTTTTTACCCCGTCTTCCGCTACCTTGAGGGCCAGGGCGACGGCCATGGTCTCCTCGGGGCTGAGGCCGTGGAACCGGACACTGACATACGTACCTTACCCATTATGGCCCTATGGCCTGGGAACACAGAAGAAGAAGTAACCGTGCAGCGTGTTTACCTTGAGGGCCAGGGCGACGGCCATGGTCTCTTCGGGGCTGAGGCCGTGGAACCGGACACTGACATACGTACCTTATCCATTATGGCCCTTTGGCATGGGAACGCGGAAGAAGAAGTAACCGTGCAGCGTGTTTACCTTGAGGGCCAGGGCGACGGCCATGGTCTCTTCGGGGCTGAGGCCGTGGAACCGGACACTGACATACGTACCTTATCCATTATGGCCCTATGGCCTGGGAACGCGGAAGAAGAAGAAGAAGAAGAAGAAGTAACCGTGCAGCGTGTCTACCTTGAGGGCCAGGGCCACGGCCATGGTCTCCTCTGGGCTGAGGCCGTGGAACCTCATGGTGAGGTTGGGGTCGTGCAGGTGGCGCAGGAAGTACGAGATGGGCACCAGGTTCAGCTGACCGCACACCTTGTGGTAGTACGACTGGGCCCTGTCCAGCTCCTCGTCCAGACCTGCAGGTCAGCAATATATTATAGAGTCCAGTGGATTAAAGGGGCACCCTGACGGATGAGTTTTTGTAAGATACACGTCGAGATCACCAGGAAAACACCCTTTACAGAGATTGCTACACTCACTTTGCTCTGGTTTCCTAGAAATCAAACCATCAAATCGACGATTCCTCCTTGGCGGAAGTGCTGGAAGTCAGACTCTTTCACCCAAAGAGAAAAGCGTGTGCCGTCTCTTTTCTAATGGCCGCCTGAGTTTAGACCAAATCGTTTGCATGACATTTTTGCAATACAAGCCTTTTAATTTATTTTTTATTTTTTATACAGTTTATTTAAAGGAGTTTCGCTCACAACAAAGGAAACAGCTCCAATTGTTTTTTTAACTGCTCTCAAAAAAAAGAGAAAATGCTTAGACCACAATGGGATTGGCCTCCACCCATCCCATCCAAAATGGCTACTCTCTCCAGCATCTCCGCCAAGGAGGAATCGCTGTTTTGACAGTTTGATTTCTAGGAAACCAGAGCAAAGTGGGTGTTCCGATCCTTGACAAGGCTGTCTTTCTGGTGATCTCGACGTGTTTCTTGCAAAAACTCATCCGTCAGGGTCCACCTTTAAGCTAACACCCACCCCACCCCTCTCGCCCGTGGGGATACCGGGGAAGGGTGGGGGGTCTCTCCTACAAATAGTTATCGCATCTTCTTCTTCTAACTCTTTCACTCTCTTTGACTCTGCCTTTTCTCTTTGCTTTCTGTCATCTACTGCAGTATATTTCTGTCTTACTGGCCAGTTCTCCTGTCTTTGTCAGATTTGTCTCCCCCTTGCCAAAAGTACTTGCGCTAACAGTGGCAATACAACATCATCGTGTGTTAGATTGTTCACGTAAAGAGTGGTAATAGGCCTAGGTATGTCAACATCGTGTGTTATATTGTGAAAGTCAGTAAAGAGTGGTAATAGTTATGTTAGCAATATATGTGTTATATTGTGAAAGTCAGTAAAGAGTGGTAATATTTATGTCAGCATTATATGTGTTATATTGTGAAAGTCAGTAAAGAGTGGTAATAGTTATGTGTGTTATATTAGCAGCTATGTCAGCATTGTGTTATATTGTGAAAGTAAGTAAAGAGTGGTAATAAAGTAAAGAGTTATGTCAGCATTGTGTGTTACATTGTGAAAGTAAAGAGTGGTAATAGTTATGTCAGTATTGTGTGCTATATTGTGAAAGTCAGTAAAGAGTGGTAATATTTATGTCAGCATTGTGTGTTATATTGTGAAAGTAAAGACTGGTAACAGTTATGTCAGCATTGTGTGCTATATTGTGAAAGTAAGGAGCGGTAGTAGTTAAAAATTAAATATTAAAATAATTAAAAAACCACTTTACCTTCCGTTTCCAAATCCGTGTCGTACTCCGCCCCTTCCGGTCGCACATCCTCTTCCTGGAACATCACCTCACCCCCCTCCTCCTCTTCCTCCTCCTCCTCCTCCTCCACCACCCGATCAAACACCCCTCCTCTCTCATACTCCTCCCCATCCTCCTGCTGATGCAGTTCAGTGATCAGCACCCCCTCCTCCTCCTCCTCCTCTTCGTCTCCCTCCGCTCTCAAATGACCAGGGGTCCGAACCAAAGTCGGGCGAGCATCAAGACTAGGCATGCGCAGTCCTTTAGGGGAAGTGACGCCATCTTCCGTGCCGTCAAGGTGAAGGTCGGTGATGAGTTGAGTGTCCGTGTTGTTGTTGTCGAGGATCATGGTGGTGGTGGCAGGTTCGTTTTCCATGTTCTGTTGTTCGTCGACTGTGGACAGTCGCCGGCCCACGAAGTCCTCCTGTTTGAACGGGCACAGAAAATCAATCCTAATGAAAGGTGGCAGAAACTACAGTAGTTTTGATGGGTAGGGTAAGACGGGGTAAAAAGCCCATGGGCGGGTAATTAAAAAGCCCATGCCAATTATCTCATGAAATGAAGCAAATTTCAGTCAAATTTTGCCCATGAGACGAACACTAAACATTAACACTCGTCTCATGG
>CM065688.1:40605107-40612607 GCA_017654935.2 Phymorhynchus buccinoides
TATTTCTATTTCCCCATGGCAACACAGTGTTAGGCCACTCATAAAGGTATGTGCACACGTTAACATTATTCACGACATATTTCTATTTCCTCATGGCAGCACAGTGATAGCCCACTGTTAAAGGTCTCGGTACGCGTTTACATTATTCACGAGATATTTATATTTCCCCATGGCAACACAGTGTTAGGCAACTCATAATATGACTTACAACACACTGTGTTGCCATGGGGAAATATAAATATCTTGTGAATAGTGTTGACGTGTACACAGACCTTTAAGCTATCGGTTGATTGTTATTTGACATGGGGGCACACAAAGTTGAAGGAAAATTTAAAAAAAAGATTTTGTAGTAACAAACAAAACATACAAATTAATTTCATTTTAAGTAATAAGTCAAAGTAGCTCATGCGACCAACAGTTCTTAACAGTTTCTTATTAGTCGGAGAGAGAGAGAGAGAGAGAGAGAGAGAGAGAGAGAGAGAGAGAGAGAGAGAGAAACGAGAGAGAGAGAGAGAGAGAGAGAGAGAGAGAGAGAGAGAGACAGAGAGAGAGAGAGACAGAGAGAGACAGAGAGAGAGAGAGAGAGAGAGAGAGAGAGAGAGAGAGAGAGAGAGAGAGAGAGAGAGAGAGAGAGAGAGAGGCAGAGAGGCATAGACAGACATCGAAGAGAGAGAGAGAAGAGAGAGAGAGAGAGAGAGAGAGAGAGAGAGAGAGAGAGACAGAGAGAGAGAGAGAGAGAGAGAGAGAGAGAGAGAGAGAGAGAGAGATTGAGAGAGAGAGAGAGATAGAGAGAGAGAGAGAGAAAGAGAGTGAGGTTGAGTGAAGGGGGGAAATGAAGTACTAATCTGAAATGAAAATCGTTATTGCAGCTGCAAGCAAAGTAAAGAATATTATTATGGGAATCAATTACTCATGGGGATGAGTGGCCGAAGGGGCGGGAAATGCGTAGGAAATATGAGACCAGTTGTTGTTGTTAATAGTAGGTTTTACGTCCTCATAGCAGTTGCTCTTAGGGACAATTAATTCTGGTGCTGTAGTCTTCGGTGTAGCAGGTACACCAGGGGGCCGTTTCACAAGGGTTAACGTTATGTAACGTGAGCGCAAATCGGCAAAAACGGCACTAAGAAACACCTCTTTCGCCGACGTTTGCCAAAAACTTTTTGTGGCTGTCATCGAGGTAGCAAGCCACGAACTATTTGAAGGATCATGGGAAATATTACGTGGCTAGCATGGGGTGAATACATTTCTTGTTTTTGATTGGTCCATTACAGTTTGGTTAAAATATTTTTTTTAAAATTGACCAATCAGACAAAAGCTTGTAATATTCTTCCGCAAACGCTTTCTAAAGTGTTTCTTAGGCCTCGTTTGCCGCAAGCGTTATTCGCGCGGCGACCGTTATCTAGAGAAATTCAGCCCTGGGGTGAGTTTCTCTAGATAACGGTCGCCGCGCGAATAACGCCACAAAACGTTTATGGCAAGCGTCGGCGAAAGAGGTGTTTCTTAGTACCGTTTTTGCCGATTTGCGCTCACGCTACGTAACGTTAGCCCTTGTGAAAATCGCCCCTGGTATTAGGTTCATCAACGTTGGTCTTGGGAAAGGGTCGGTTGGGAGGTGCTGTAGTAAACTCAGTGGGAGTCAGCCCCGTTGTTGTTGTTGAGTGGAGGTTTTACGTCCTCATGGCGGAAAGCCCTTAGAGACAAGTTGTTCTGGTGCTATATGAGACCTCTAAAATGGCCACTTAATATGAAGGCCCACAAGCAATCAGTGACACTATAGTCGGCAAAATCATCTGCAATATTATAAGCAGTGAGCCGTTTATCTGATGTCTTAAAAATGAGTGATACATGTAAGATTAAGAGGTATACTTTTTTTATATAGTTCTTTTCCCCCCAAATGCTTTAGGCTATATATAAAAGGAGTGGTAAGATAGTTGCCATATTTTTTTTCTTCTTCTGCTTTTAACATGTCTGATCCGGACCAACAAAAGCCGTTTAATGTGCACGTGCGCACCTGTGTGTGTGTGTGTGTGTGTGTGTGTGTGTGTGTGTGTGTGCGTGTGCGTGCGTGTGCGTGTGTGCGTGCGCGCGTGCGGTTTTTGTGCGTGTGCGTGTGCGTGCGTGCGTACGTGCGTGTGCGTGTGCGTATGCCTGTGTCTGCTTGTGTATGGTGGTGTGCATGTGTGTCTGTATCGATGGGTTGGGAACATTGAGCACTCACTGAACTGTACCCCCCCCCCCCCCCCCCCCCCCCCCATTAATCAAATCGATATCCAAGACAGCGTCTGATTTCCTGTCCAATTTGCCGCCCATCGATAATAGGATGCTGACAGGAAATTGGATCGATTAAAGTATAAAGTAGCCACACACGCGCGCGCGCACGCACAGCACACACACACACACACACACACACACACACACACACACACACACACACACACACAGACTGTGTTGTTTCTTCTTGAAAAAAATCAATGCCAAAATTTGTGAGGAGGGTGCGTAAAGTATAAGATGGCCACGCAACACGCCAAGACAAAGGTGAATGAAACGAACACAATAACAGGAAGATACGATGGTATCGGGCCAACCAAAGACGCAACAAATAAACACACACATTTTCGGGAAGTCTGATATCAAAATCAGTGTGGCCAGACTTTGAAACTTGAGACGATTTTTTTTTAATCTTAAAGGGAACATTAAGTCAAAAGATGATTCATATATTCATGTGCAATAAGCATTCACTGTGCATCTGTTTCTGTTCAAAAGTCTTTCAAATAGAAATAAATCAACTTTAAATTGCAGAATTTTAGGCCCTAAGGGCGTCGCCATGTTGCCGCTGTTTAGAGTAGATGCCCCCTGAATATGACGTCACGTACTCAGTTTACCTATTGTGACTAGTGATTAGGCAGTAAGCTATAGGGAGGAAGAGAGAGAGAGAGAGAGAGATAGAGAGAGAGAGTGTGTGTGTGTATCATTGAGAGAGAGAGAGAGAGAGAGAGATGAGAGAGAGAGAGAGAGAGAGAGAGAGAGAGAGAGAGAGAGAGAGAGAGAGAGTTCTTTGTTGACTGAGACCAAGACCAGACTGGCACCCTCAAGTACAATTGAGCTTCTCAGTCGTCCTTCTTTTCCCAGTGTATAGCAGGCTAGTGTGTTGCTGTTGAATGAATTGATGATGTTGTTATCCTAGTAGACTGAGCCATACACGAAAAGTCTAAAGGAAATTGATCTGCGACGTCACAACATGGCACAAAATTGTGGCTTCCTTAAACCTTCAATCTGGCATTTTTCAATTGCGTTTTTACGCTTGTCTTAACTAAAATGGAATATTTGTTTGCAGATACACGTACAAGCCTATCTATATTATAATTCGCTAAGGATCCGAGGAGGGGACCCTAAAAACTCGAGTACCGCGTAAATGTTGGACTTTCGCTCACGATGCGGGTCAAGATACGCGCTTCGTCTATTTATTCCGCTAGGTCGGATTAAAAAATTTGCTTTGGAAAGTTGATTTTGAAGGCAAAATCTTGCTCGCGTGTCAATTGGCATTATTTTGAAGCTGCGTCAACTGGTCCGACTTGACTGCTTTCCCTTCTTCCTCTTATAATGAAATTTTTACATCGACTTTCGACGAAGCCTTAATAGCTCCATAGGTAAGACGCTGGGTCGCAAATCCGTAGGTCGCGGGTTCGAGTTTGCCCCTCGCCACAATTTTTGTTTTTTTAAAGGAGAGGGGAGTGGGCGGAAGGGAGGGGGCACCACCACATATTTTGTTGTTTTTGTTTAAAAAGAGGAGGGGGGTGGGCGGAAGGGGGGGGGCGCAGCCCAGGGAGAGGGGAAAGCTGGGGGTGGGCGGAGGGGGGTGAGGACACGGGGAGGGGGAAAGCAGGATAGGGGAAACCCCAAGCGAAAGCTAGGAAGGAGAAGAGGGAGGCGAGTAGGGCTTTTGTACAAATAGTTCCTCTACCATCTGGAAGTTTTGTGTTTGGTCTAACCATATTTGTTTTGAAAGGTGCATAACGGAGAATAACGCATCTGCGCTCATGAATGGACAGGAAACCGAGCAAGCAACGCAGATGCTTCATGATGCCGTGCGGAGCACGGGTTTTATCTAGTTTAGTTATAATCTTGCAAGATCAATTATAATCTTATAATCTTGCAGAGATCAACTTCCATTTGGACTTTATGGCCCCTTTAATGGAGGGGCTGCTCACTGTTACTCGTGAGAGTTTTAGGCTTTATAACAACAGTACATGCCTTGCCCAGAGGACATCCCCACTTTCTCTGCCATGATAATTTATAGGACAGTCGGCATAGGAGAAGGTTGAATGCATTAGATCACCATAGATGGCGCATGGAAAGAAAACTATAACAAAACAACAATAGGCATTACGAAACATAATTTTGAAAAGGATTCCCCGATCTCGACTTAAAAACTTAAACGACAAAAACATATGTACTTGAAACAGAGCCATGACCGGTGTCATGAGTAATGACCGATGTCATGAGAAATAAGTAGTCCTATGAAATATCTACCCTTGCGCATGCGCATTAGAACAAAACTTCTAAAGCGTCGGGCAATTTGCCCATTCACGCTGACGATTGGCTCAATGCGCATGCGCAAAAACTCAAAACTCGGAGTGTGCAAGCACGAAATCGAAATGGGTAGATATATGATGAGGTAGAATATTGTCTTCACACCGGACCAAGTGATTTGTAAGGGATGGGCACGGGGGGTGTTTCCGCCAGGGGTCCAGGGAGCTGCATAGATCTCGGATACGTCCCCGGTTAAGGGGCAATGTACCTGTGTGGGCCCAGGGAACGATTTAACAATTATCAAGGCATTAATCGAACCATTTTATTACTTTTCTCCCTTGTATGGGCTGGCGAGTTTGGGGGAGGAAAAGTCGTGGGGAGAGGGGTGAGGGTAGGGAGGGGGGGGGGGTGGGGGGAGCGGACGTGGGGCTGGGGGGGAGGGGAGGAGGGGGGGGGGGATAAAGAGAGGAGAAACACGCCCCCCCCACCCCCCTTCCCCCCGAGAGAGGATCCTAGGCCACTGGCTCTCTCTCTCTCCCCCCTCTCCCCCCCCCCCCCCCCCCCCCCCCCCCCCCCCCCCCCCCCCCTTACCCCCAACCCCCACCCCCCCCCCCCGCCCTCTATACCCCCCCCCCCCCCCCAAAAAATCCCCCCCCCCACACTCAATGAGCGACTTAGCTGGCTCAATGAGCGTTGCTGGCCATTTTTCGCCAGGTGGCATAACGCTCGAGTGGAGCTAATCCTCTCTCTATTCTTAGTTGGGGATAAAGAGAGAGAGAGAGAGAGAGAGAGTCCAAACCCTCTCTCTCTCTCTCTCTCTCCTCTCTCTCTCTCTCTCTCTCTCTCTCTCTCTCTCTCTCTCTCTCTCTCTCTCTCTCTCTCTCTCTCTCTCACTACGCCCAAAACTAAGAATATAGCGTGATAAGCCCCTAGTGGTTTGACTGCCCCCTGGCGGTCAAATAATCGCCATAAGTCGACCATTAGAGGCTGGTTGATTTAGGTCCCTTTTATTAGAAACAAAACAAACGTTTCTGGCCATAAGCCCGTCTTCAGTGTGGTGACGACAAGCAGGTAGCAAAAGGGAAGGAAAACTGAGTAGAAATAACATTTTTCTTTTTAAAGAAGGAAAAAAAAGAGTGATTACAATTCATATTAACCATGGAAAAAGGAGAGCCTAGTGAATATAGTAGGAGTATTCAAATGGTAAAGCTGGGTCTTTTATATTTATTTGTTATGGGGTTGTTCTAAGACGTAGCTCCTCCCCGTCCTCCTCCTACGTCTCCACTCCCCTCCCCTCCCCCCTCATCTTGCATTTTGAAGACTAGGCCACGTATCAAGGAGGACTTTTGCGAATGTGTTATTGAATGTTTCAGAGCGTCTGCGAGAGAATTGGGGTGCGTTGAGTTCAATCTTTTAAAGAAAAGCAATATACAAGTTTGATCAATTATTTATTATCATAGCAATTTTATTATCCTGTTTTCTTTTTATTGTCGCTCAACAGTTGGGCTACAGGCATTTTTTCCCTTTCATCGCCACTGTCGCCTCTTGGCACCACAATGATTTAACACCCAGGACACAAAAAGGCATCCAATGAGGGTCTGCTGACCAATGGACTTATGTTCTTAATTTTGGGAGGTAAAGATAGGTCCTATTGTTTATGAATGTCATAGAGGAATCCCCAATATTGCAGACGAAATCGTTTCTTTACCCGGGTACGTTTAATGGTATATTTTGGCCAAGAATGGCTAGCGTTAAAAGGGTTGAAAAAAATGTTTATGCTGGCCTAAACAGTGACCGATTTGTGATTTAGGTACGCCCTTCAGTCTAAATCCGATAATCGTCGTTAACACCTTGAACTAATGTAGGCAAAAGCCTCTGGGATTAGGCCTAGCAATTGCAGCAAACCCTTTCGTTGGTAAGTCTACTACGCACAAAAAGAAATGTTCTGATCTTGCAGATTCTAGGGTGATGTGTTGTGTGTTAGCTAGCTTACACGCTGGCCACCAAGCTAACACCCCCCCCCCCCCCCCCCCCCCCCCCCGAAAAAAACACATTATAATTTGGCTTATCTAAGCGAAGCGCTTTGTGGTGCTCTTTGTTGAAAATGCAGCAATCTATTTGTGTTACGTTTTTGTAGGTTGTCTAAATGAAGCGCTTTGTGGCGCTCTTTAGTGGTGATAAACACCGCAATCTATTTGTGTTATTTTGTGTGTGTCAAGAACGGGGACAAAATAGTCGCTAATCAAAAGAAATGGAGACCCCTCTCCTATAGTGAAGTTAAGCGTTTTGTTGTTGTTGTTGTTGTTGTTGTTGTTGTTGTTGTTGTTGTTGTTGTTGTTGTTGTTTTCGTACACTGGCTCATCCCAACAGCCAAAGCACTTGAACACTACGGTACAAATGCACCAGCTAGGGATGAGAACATTACGTGTGTGACAGTTTTTGATTACCCCGCCACGTGGGCAGCCACACTACGACTTCGGAGGATGCGTTTTGTTTAATCGCTGAATGCCTGCAGCTGTGAGGCGATGCAAGTTTTCTGCTTTGTCTGGGCAACCCGAGGCAGAACGTAACGAGGGAAACACGGAATCGGCATCGCAATCACACCATAAGCAAAACAACACACCAAAAAACACCCCAAAACAGAAACCAGCTTGAAGAGAAATGTAGGATATTACAGGGAAATGTTTTGTGTGATTAATGGGTTGGGTTTTTCTCATTATCAGGACTGATAAGAGAGAGAGAGAGAGAGAGAGAGAGAGGAAGAGAGAGAGAGAGAGAGAGAGAGGGGGAGGGGGAGGGGGAGGGGGAGAGGGGGAGAGACAGACAGAGACAGAGACAGAGAGAGGACAGAGACAGAGACAGAGAGATAGGCAGACGGAGTTAAGGATCTCTAGAGACAAACAGGACAGAAACAGACACACTGTACCGAAAGAGACACAGACAGACAGACAGACAAACAAACAGACGGGG
>CM065688.1:40627607-40630107 GCA_017654935.2 Phymorhynchus buccinoides
AGAGACAGATAGAGAGAGAGAGAGAGAGAGAGAGAGAGAGAGAGAGAGAGAGAGAGACGAGAGAGAGAGAGAGAGAGAGAGAGAGAGAGAGACAGAGAGAGACAGAGAGAGACAGAGAGAGAGACAGAGAGAGAGAGAGAGGGGGAGGAGAGAGAAAGGGAGGTGAGAGATAGAGAGAAACAAAGAAATAGATAGAGAGGGGGGTAGGCTCTGGAAAGAGAGGCAGAGGATGAGAATGGGGAGAAAAAGAAGGAATTAAAAAGGGGGGGTGGAAGAGAAGTGTAGGCCTATTATCAAAAATCTATTTTTGGGCTTTTTTTCTTCTTAAAATCATCAATGATTACCCCCTTCCCCACCCCACCCCACCCCACCCGCAAGCACCCCACACACACGCAAGCACACATACACACGCACATACGCACAGAGAGAGAGAGAGAGAGAGAGAGAGAGAGAGAGAGAGAGAGAGAGAGAGAGAGAGAGAGAGAGAGAGAGAGAGAGAGAGAGAGAGAGAGAGAGCACTGAACACTGAACACTGAAAATGTTTACTGCAAGGCCACCGGCCTGTATGCAAGGGAGGTAACAAAATATGACACACAACATAATATGAATAAAATAAAATAAACAAAAAATCATGCACGAGTTAAGCATTTCGCATCAACAACAAAAAATACAACAGTGGATTTTCCTTAAACACCAAATGCATTGGATAGAGATATTTATAAAATACTATCTAGTTTAAATTTTCTTCTTCTCTTCTCTTTAAGGCATAATATATAAACATTGCCACGGAGCGATTTATAAATGTTGTTTCGTTTTGCAATAGTACAGATAAATGCATATTTTCGTTTGTATTTTTGAAGGCTTTAGGTACTTTTTTCTTAACATTTGATACAGTGGACACACTAGCAAGAAGTGCCGTTCATCTTCTATAACGTTACAATTTGGACAGCTCTTCGATTTATTTGAATATTGTCTGTGAAAATTAATACCAGAAACGCCAAGTCTAAATCTTGTGAATGCAGTACGGAATTTCATAATAGAGTTATGTCTGTAAGATACTTTTCCGGGTTCAACCAGGATTTAAAACATCGATACGTATCAAACCAGTCACTTTCGTGGAGTTTACCAGACCATTATTGTTTATAGCAATCAATTATCCGTTGCCTAAACACATGTACAAATATTTTTTCGTTTCCCACCCCACCAGTTAACCATACTTCTGAAAAACCATATGTATCTAAACAACGTCTGACTGTACTGACCCAGTTATGCTTGTCAAATTGATTTTCTGTTTCTTGGGTGCTTTTGTTTCTATACATTTCATATGCCTGTTTTGGTAATCTGCACCGATCTAATTTTAAGAGAGAGAGAGAGAGAGAGAGAGAGAGAGAGAGAGAGAGAGATTGTGGATGGACGAGATTAATATCGTTATCAACAACGAACGGAGGAAGAGTTAACTATGGTGACAATGACGACGACAACAACGATGACAAATATTAACGTAAAATCATTTTAAAACAGTGAGACAAAATGGATAAAGAAATAAAAATACACAAGTACATAAAATGTTCACAATATTAAAATACACCCATCCAGCCCATCCTTTCACAAACACACACACACACACACACACACACACACACACACCACACACACACACACACACACGTACGCACGCACGCACACACTGACGCACGCACACACGCACGCACACACGCACGCACACGCACACACACACACAACACACACACGCACACATGCGCGCATGCGCGCATGCACACACGCGCACGCGCTCACATGCACTCATCCATTGTGCATCACTGACCGTAGCGGCAGAGAGCAGAAGCAGAAAGAAGAAAATGGACAAAATGGAAAGTAATGCAGAAAAGCAGAAGCTTCCACTCGAAGCTTAATTAATGGGAAATCGATACACTTCAAATTTTCGTGTATCGTATCTCCCGGTGCGAGAGAGAGAGAGAGAGAGAGAGAGAGAGAGAGAGAGAGAGAGAGAGAGAGAGAGAGAGAGAGAGAGAGAGAGAGAGAGAGAGAGAGAGAGAGAGAGAGAGAGAGAGAGAGACAGAGACAGAGAGAGAGAGAGAGAGAGAGAGAGAGAGAGAGAGGCAGACAGAGAGAGACAGCCATACAGACAGACAGACAGAGAGACACAGAGAGACAGACACAGACTTAGAGAGACAGAGACAGAGAGAGAGAGAGAGAAATATATAGAGAGAGAGATTGGAGGGGGGAGGACTATGTAGAGAAGAAGACAGACAGCTATAGGGACTAGAAAGCACGGAAACAATGTGAAACCCTGACATGAGGAAAAACTGCCTTCAATACATTGTTTTGAAGCCCAGTTGATCGATCGCACAGTGGTCACTTTTTGTTGTTTTTTAAAGTTTACTTTTTAAAAAATCCCAATTCGTTCATAGCTTTTATTGGCCACTGCAACTAGGGTTATTAACGCCCTTGAACGGCAAGAGTTAAGCCCTTGTTGATC
>CM065688.1:40631644-40636644 GCA_017654935.2 Phymorhynchus buccinoides
TCTTTATCCTACATGATCTGAAATTTATTATCCGCCATCTCTCTACTCCGTTAAAAGACTACTTAACATTTTTTAACTTCACAATCCAACATGATCTGATTTGTATATCTGCCATCCCTCTACCCCCTTAGTTAAAAGACTAGTTAGCATATTTTAACTTCATTATTCAACATGATCTGAATTGCATCATTTGTCATCCCTCTACCCCATTAAAAGACTCGTTAGCATATTTTATCTTCATTATCCAACATGATATGAATTGTATTATCTGCCATCTCTCCACCCCCTTAAAAGACTCGTTAGCATATATTAACTTCATTATTCAACATGATATGAATTGTATTATCTGCCATCTCTCTACCCCCTTAAAAGACTCGTTAGCATATTTTAACTTCATTATCCAACTTGATCTGAAATTTATTACCCGCTTAAAAGACTAGTTGTCATCACAGTGACTATGTTCGGTGCATGCTGCCTCAGACTCTGTGCCCATTTCACCGTCTGGTCCCAAAGTATCTGGAAATGCGACCCATGTGCTCCTCAACTGTGTTTCCCCAAGGACGACCGTTCAGGAAGGGAATGGGGAACACAATTTCTTCGTTGTTTCTTCTGGGTGTCTGTTGTGGTGCTACCTGTCTTTCTCTAGCTGGCCGAGAACCTTCTGACGTCCTTTCAGAATTATCCCACGCAGAAGTAGACGGCAGAGGTGAATCGTTCTGGGACGATGCAGGGCGGTCTATCACACGGGAAGTCTCTGTAGAGTCATTCATAATCTGAACTGGCAGTCGACTCTTTCTTCTTGGCCTCCGTTGATCATCATCATCGCTCCTAGAAGTCGCTTGGACTGGCAAACTTGCTCTTTCAGGCCCACACTGTCTTTTAGGAAGAGGAGATTCATCGCTGCTGATATCACATTGATCGACAAGAGCATCTGCGTTCTCGTCAGGAAACGGAGCAGTAGCGGTTTCCTCTTGTAAGGCTTCTTGCCTGTCCAGATCTTCTATAAGCAAGACACCCGAGGTTGTCGCACTGAGAAGGGTGTTATAAAGATTCATATTGAGCACCTCTGACGATATTGGCGCCCTTTCACTTTGTTCACTCCGTTCAGAACAGCTTGAGGAATCTACAGCAACTTCGTTTTCTGCTGCTGATGAAACGGTTGAAACTTGCTCCTCTTGATCAGTGCTGTCAGTAGCTGCCATTTGTATACTCATCATCCGTGTCTCAGACACCAGAGGATCCGTCAAAGAGTAAGCTGGGGGCATATCCGTGTACTGCAGGTGATCTGCATAGTAGGTTGGAGGTTCTGGCACAGACGCTGGAGGAAGATATGGCGGTTGTGGGGAACCCATGGGATATTGCAGTGACTGCATGAATCGCTGGAGTTCCAGTGGTGGCAAATCGTGACTTACCTGCTGAGCTGATATGGCAGCGAGGGAGAGAGGCGCTTGTATGGGTGGAAGCAGACGCATCATGCGGCGCATGCTCACTGGTCTAAAACGTCTGGTGTCTCGCCGGCGACCACGCAGAAATGGAATGTTTTCAAAGTTGGAAGCAGCCTGTACAAAGTGGCCAGCTTCATAACAGGTTTCTACGGGTGCTGTTTCCTGTGGGGTTTGACCTTCAGTGTTGGTGTCATTTCTAGCACGGTTTGCCTCATTTTCAACACGATTTGTCTCACTTTCAGCCCAGTTGGTAGGCCTATCATTTTCTACGTGGTTTGTTTCATTGTCAGCACGGTGTGTCCGATTTTCGACATATTTTGTTTCAGTTTCTTCAGTACTGTTAGACTGTGACATTGACACCTCTGGTAACTGACTTAGAGATGGAGTTTCTACAGAATGTTCTTGGCTGTCAGCAGCAGCAGAAGAACTGGAATCACATTGGGCACACATTTCTTCATCTGTAGAATCTGAAAACACTTCAAAAAAAGTAGAGCCACCCCCACAGCTATGAACATCGCCAGTCCCACGAGCACTAACAGGTTCTGAGGCAGCACCAGTGTTGTCCATATCCTTTGAACTCTGCAAACAAGAATCGATCATTTCAGAAGTTTTCCCGTCGGGTGACTTCGCATCGGCACTTTGCTCTGGGGACGACGTTTCTTCTTCTTTTTCGTCCGGAACATCTATGAAATTCACACTGTCATAGATTCCCTCAGCGTTGTTATTGCAGTCAGAACTGTAATCTGTCTGAGCGCTTCTACTGACCAGCACCACTGTTCTAAAAACAGGCACTCTCAAAGCGCTCTCTGTTGCATTATCCAGGTGATTGTTCTTGATTTCATTGAGAGGTAGACTTTCTGTTTGACTTCTAGGATTCACGGCTTCTTTGTCTACGGTTTGAGGGGACCCCGGTTGATGATGGCTTGGGTCGCTCTGTCTTGCCAAAGGCCCAAAGGCTTCGGATGAAGGGGGTTTTCCCGCAAACCTGCGTCGGTAATGAAGAAAAGCACCGGTGACGAGGACCATCATGACGAGGGCCGCGATGATGACGACGACACCTGTGACGTCCATGTCTGAGTTCTGAAAACGGCACAAAGAAAGTTAGGAATGAAAAAAGAAACGCCCGAAGGTGCTGATGGGACGGATGGAAGTTCAGTTTAACGTCGCGTATCGGCTTTCGCTATGTACGACGGGCTGAACAAACCAACCAGGGCATAAACAAAAATTTATGTTCCTGAATCACTGTCTTAGCCAAAAGGCCGAGAAGCGATCAGAATCCGAACCCGAAGGTGCTGATGGGACCCAGACGCACCTATAATTATACAATTATTACTTTTGTGTGTTATTATTCCTGTCGTCATACTTGATGTAATGCTTATTCAGTTCATCCACATTAAATATTTCAAGTTTTTCTCTCTCACACACGATTCATTTAACTTCATTGTAAGCTTGGGAATTTCCCTGTGAAAAATCAAAATTTTGAATTTTACCGAGACCAATCTGGGAAGAATCAGGATTTAAAATCTTCCCGGGAAGATTCCGAATTTTCCTAAACTCAGGAAAATTTGGAATTTTCACGGATTCCAAAATTTCCCGTGACAGGTACATATGCTTGAAAATTGACAGTGACATGAATGACGATGAAGCCGACAGTTAAATGGTTGTATGTAATTGTACTACTCTTTAATTGTTAATATTCCCTTTTCCCCATAATTATACAAAAATGATAATTTGTCAACTGAATAATAATCTGTTTTATTGGCAATTTGAAAAAAATACATAAACAATAATTATTGAGCATAGCACAAGACTGTGTGCCCTGTTGAGATGTACTGATATAAACTTAGCCTCTTTGATTGTTGGTTTATAGTGTACTTAGCATGTGGTATTTTGTAACACCACCCCCATTCTTTGTTTTTTGCTGGTTTTTGTGTGTGTTTTTGTTGTTTTTTCTTCTCTCCTTTTTCTTGTTTTTTCTTTTTCTTTTTTACTTCTATTGTTTGTTTGTCTAGTTATAAATTGGTGCATGATGTATTGTTATCTTTGCTTAGTTATTTTTCTTATTCCAATTGTATTTTTCTCATAGCTCTTCAAGTAATTTCACGATGCAGCCTTTTGTTCGTAACTGAAACGTTTTTGAGTGCGCTTATAAGCTTATAGCTTGTTGTGCTCATACAATAATTTGTGTACACTGCAATGTATTATGTTAATACAATTTGTTTAAGCCAACTGAATAATAAAATCTCTTGAGCGCTTGAATATATTATGTAAAGCGCATGGGTCAGATTTGATTTAACTTCCCACCCGAAGAACTCGGCGTTCAGTTAAATAGATTTTTTTCCGTCAAACTAAAAAAAGGGAAAGGTTTCGAACCCCAGTTACTCACGCATTGACTTGGCGGGCGAACGTCTTTACTATCCACTCGCCATCATTTATTGTGTTGGTATTTGGTACTTTATAGTGACAGAGGCGTCTCTGTGAAATTCGGGTTGCTCCCACCTGGAGAGCGCGTCGCAGCCAGAAGCGCGCTACCCTTTTTTTTCTTGCATGCGATTTTTGTGTGAATGATGAGGAAGGAACTGAGGGTGGGAGTGAGTGGTGGGGGTAAATTTTGACCAAATGACAACTTTTTCGTTGCCACTGAGTTTCACGTGTGCTAAGTGCATGGGCACACGGGACCTCGGTTTATCGTCTCATCCGGCAGTTTGACTACAGACAACCCCCTCACGCTTACAACTCTCGATCTCAAAAGTCTGATTCTCTTGGTTTTATGAAACATAACCGGCAATAATATTAACATTTCTTCCCCTCACAACACTATCTGAACCATCTTAGACGGAAAAAGTGCTGTCTCTATAGGGGATTTGAAGAATGATATAGTACACTTGACACTTGGAGCGCAAGTGAAGTTATAGTGAGCGTGCACTACAACTGAACTTGTACCGTTTTGGGTTGAGGGGAAGCACGCCCCTGCCACGGAGCGACGTGTGCCCTCTGGCCGCACATCGCCCTGGTATTCGGCCGTCAGTGACACTTTGCGTGAGGCAAAACGAGTGCGTCGCCGTGCTGAGAGGATGTGGTTAAAAACTGGCCTGACGGTGCACCATCAGATCTTCCTGATGGCAAAGGACGCAGTGACCGAGATTGTCCAGCATGCCAAGGAGGAGTACTGGAGCTCTTTGATCGAGGGCAGCACGACCTCGAGGTCTCTGTTCCTGAACAGTGATCGTTTGCTTGGCAGGATCAGAGACTTCACCCTTCCAACGGACATTTCTTCCAGTGACCTTCCTGATGCCTTCGCCGAGTATTTCACCAACAAAATTAAGTTAATTAGAGAAGAACTCGATAAGTCAAGCCTGTCCACCACCAGTCCTCTTTTTGTGACTTTCGGACTATCTCGGAGGACGAGGTGAGAGCGATCATCAAAAAGGCAAAGCCCAAAACGTGTGCTCTGGACCCCATTCCCACACCCCTTTTGGTTGAATGTGTCGATGTGCTCCTTCCTGCTCTGACCTCCATCATCAACAGATCCTTGCAGTCTGGCACTTTCCCAGA
>CM065688.1:40644144-40658754 GCA_017654935.2 Phymorhynchus buccinoides
TCACTGTTTTAAAATGATTTTACGTTATAAGTGTTTTAAAATGCTATTTTATTAGTATGTGTGTGAGTGTCATTCATTTAATGTTTTTTCTCCACTAATCGTGTGTGTGCGCGTGCGTGCGTGTCGTGTGTGTGTGTGTGTGTGTGTGTGTGTGTGTGTGTGTGTGTGTGTGTGTGTGTGTGTGTGTGAATGTTTATTAATATTGAATATTATGTGCCTTTTTTTGTGACTATTGTATGTACAAATTATAGTAAGTTGTTATTTTATGATGCATGCAACTGTATTTCAGTCCTATATATCTCTGTCTCTGTTTGTGTGTCTCTCTCTTCTCTCTTTCTCTGTCTGTCCCTCTGTCTGGCTCTCTGTGTCTCCGTCTCTGTCTTTCTCTGTCTGTCTGTGTATGTCTGTCTCTTTCTCTCTCTCGTTCTCTTTCTCTCTCTATCGTTATAAGTGTGGGTGTGAGTGTGATTTGTTAATAGTGTGGCCTGGGCGTCTTTAAGTGTCCATCAGTGTGAGTGTTTCAAGTTGGTTGCGAAAGTGTACTGTAGATTATGTCATTCATTATTTGGGCGTGATTGAGAAATTGACTGAGGGATCAGGGAAGGGGGGTGTTGGTCAATGTTTAATGTATACTTTTTGTTCATTGTGTTTACTATTCATTTTAGTGATTTCTGTAAAGCGCTTAGAGCTTAAAGATTAGGCGCTATAAAAGTTGTCTTAATAAATAAATAAATAAATAAAGGAACCAGGGAGCTCGATCGATCTTTGATTTATGAGTTGAAAGAAGCTTGACGATCATGTAAAACAAACTCAACCCGCTTGTTGAAAGCCCTGGCAGCGTCAGCCATTGCTTTTATTTAACACCTTGATGCAAGAACACACAACGCGCATAAACACAACTCCGTCTCATCGTCATTATCCTTATATTTGTCATCGTTGTTGTCGTCGTCATTGTCACCATAGTTAACTCTTCCTCCGTTCGTTGTTGATAACGATATTAATCTCGTCCATCCACAATCTCTCTCTCTCTCTCTCTCTCTCTCTCTTAAAATTAGATCGGTGCAGATTACCAAAACAGGCATATGAAATGTATAGAAACAAAAGCACCCAAGAAACAGAAAATCAATTTGACAAGCATAACTGGGTCAGTACAGTCAGACGTTGTTTAGATACATATGGTTTTTCAGAAGTATGGTTAACTGGTGGGGTGGGAAACGAAAAAATATTTGTACATGTGTTTAGGCAACGGATAATTGATTGCTATAAACAATAATGGTCTGGTAAACTCCACGAAAGTGACTGGTTTGATACGTATCGATGTTTTAAATCCTGGTTGAACCCGGAAAAGTATCTTACAGACATAACTATTATGAAATTCCGTACTGCATTCACAAGATTTAGACTTGGCGTTTCTGGTATTAATTTTCACAGGCGATAAATCGAAGAGCTGTCCAAATTGTAACGTTATAGAAGATGAACGGCACTTCTTGCTAGTGTGTCCACTGTATCAAATGTTAAAGACCCCACACGTCACGTGTCACATTCCCTCTTATACTAGGAAGATTTCTTAAGATTCCTTACTAGCTATAAGAGGGAAAACACGTGAAACCGTGATTTTGACACGTGACGTGCGTGGGTCTTTAAGAAAAAAGTACCTAAAGCCTTCAAAAATACAAACGAAAATATGCATTTATCTGTACTATTGCAAAACGAAACAACATTTATAAATCGCTCCGTGGCAATGTTTATATATTATGCCTTAAAGAGAAGTGAAGAAGCATATTTAAATTAGATAGTATTTTATAAATATCTCTATCCAATGCATTTGGTGTTTAAGGAAAATCCACTGTTGTATTTTTTGTTGTTGATGCGAAATGCTTAACTCGTGCATGATGTTTTTTTTGTTTATTTTATTTTATTCATATTATGTTGTGTGTCATATTTTGTTACCTCCCTTGCATACAGGCCGGTGGCCTTGCAGTAAACATTTTCAGTGTTCAGTGTTCAGTGCTCTCTCTCTCTCTCTCTCTCTCTCTCTCTCCTCTCTCTCTCTCTCTCTCTCTCTCTCTCTCTCTCTCTCTCTCTCTCTCTCTCTGCGTATGTGCGTGTGTATGTGTGCTTGCGTGTGTGGGGGTGGGGTGGGGTGGGGAAGGGGGTAATCATTGATGATTTTAAGAAGAAAAAAAGCCCAAAAATAGATTTTTGATAATAGGCCTACACTTCTCTTCCACCCCCCCTTTTTAATTCCTTCTTTTTCTCCCCATTCTCATCCTCTGCCTCTCTTTCCAGAGCCTACCCCCCTCTCTATCTATTTCTTTGTTTCTCTCTATCTCTCCACCTCCCTTTCTCTCTTTCTCTCTCTCTCTCTCTCTCTCTCTCTGTCTCTCTCTCTCTCTCTGTCTCTCTCTGTCTCTCTCTGTCTCTCTCTCTCTCTCTCTCTCGTCTCTCTCTCTCTCTCTCTCTCTCTCTCTCTCTCTATCTGTCTCTCTCTCTCTCTCTCTCTCTCTATCTCTCTCTCTCTACGGTCTCTGTCTCTCTCTGTCCTCTCTTTCTCTCTCTCTCTCTCTCTCTCTCTCTCTCTCTCTCTCTCTCTCTCTCTATCTGTCTCTCTCTCTCTCTCTCTCTCTCTCTCTCTCTCTCTCTCTCTCTCTCTCTGTCTCTGTCTCTCTCTCTCTCTCTCTCTCTCTCTCTCTCTCTCTCTCTCTCTCTCTCTCTCTCTCTCTCTCTCTCTCTCTCTCTCTCTCTCAGTGTCATTGTACGCCCCCCCAGCCTTCCTTCACTCCTGACCTATTCAACACCCTCTTTATCCCTCAGTCCCTTCCCACCCCACTACCCGTATTCAACTTCCGAGACCAACAAAAAATAAAATAATAAAAGACAAAGAATGGTGCTGATATAATCGATAGATCAATCAATATATTGCACGTAAGGCTTACCCTTACACCCTCTGTGGCAGGAAAATCAAGAACAATAGTCTGCGGTGTAGAAATAGGCCCGTGAATGACACGGCGTGTCTCAATTGCGCCTAATGTAATTACCCCTATGCTCAACCGCGCACCTGTGTCATTTGCGCCCGTTTTGTAGTCATCAATTTCGCCCGTTGAAATGGTTGAAATGGTTCCTGAAAACAAAACAAAAACCTACACATATTGGAAAGTTTGCGTAAATTAAGACTTTTGTTTTAGAAGGTTGTGAAAATGCATACCATTAGAACTTTTTTTTTTTTAATTTGTCCCCCAAAATACCCTTGGTACTGAAATGGTTAAAGGCTAAATTGCAAATGTCCCTACGTCAGGAATAAGATACCATCCTGCCAAATGTCATGCTTTTTGCTTGAAAGTGAACAATTCTGCCATTCTGTCTTCCACTATGGTAACATTTCTTGGAAAGATACAGAAAACGGAATTTAAATAGCTGTTCCAGTTTTGATTATGATAGTCGTCTGAAGTTTAACTTCACAATTTCATTATTTTTACTTTTGGACATTGTAAAACATAATTATATACTGCTTGTTCATATCTGTACAACATGGTATTATCTACTCCCCCCCCCCCCCCTTTCCAATTCCTGTCTTTCTCTCCCCCCCCCCCCCCAAAACTCCATCCACTATCCCTTTGCAATCACAGCGCCCCACTTCTTTTTTTCTTCTTCTTTTTTTCTTCTTCTTTTTTTCTTTCTTTCTCTGCAAGCATTGCCTTTGATGAGATTACAGCTATTCAACTCTCCCACATCTCCCTCCCTCAGACATTTCTGAACTGTATTCAGCAACAATGTTTTTTTCTGGGGGGTTTCTGTGTAAGCCTGGTCATTTGGAGACTGCTCAACTGTGAAGAGGGGAAGTATTGTTGTGTTGTCTATGTTGTTTGAAAAAGACATTTTTGTTGAAATATTACATGTTCTGTTTTGTCTCGTCAATAAAAAACAACAACAACACACAACAACGTCACTCTGCACTTGTTGAGTATTTGTTTGTGTGGTACTTTTGACTTCTAGGATACATGAATTGCAGAAACCTGGCGCAATTGATATGTATACTCATTTACGCGCAGTTGAGTAATCTTGAAATATGCGCAATTGAGTGGTAACCGAATTTACAAAAAAAAAAAGGGGGTGGGTGGTGGTGAGGGTGGGTGAGGCAAAGGTGTGTGGGGGGGGGGGGGGGGATGAGGAGAGAAAACTCTATTACACAAAAACAAAAAAAGATAACGCATAACGCATAACGCATAACTAGGAATATTTAAGTCCGTGAACGAAGAAACGGTTGGATTAGGCCGCTGAGGTGAGAAAGAGAATGAAGGAGGAGGAGAAAGAATAAGTCTGATTGATTGATTGAACCTTTTAATGGGTTCAGATTTAGGCATATGTAAGGCCTTTCCTTTTCTTTTTTTTACAAATCTGCCCATAAGAACAAGGAAAAGAGAATGTAACAAGGAAAATAAATAATACAAAGAAAATAAATAATAAAAGAAATAAATAATAAAAGAAAATAAATAATAAGTATTTATTTATGCAAAAACAGGAACTCCTCCCCCCCCCCAAAGGAAAAAAACTCTCTCTCTCTCGCTCTGCTGATCTCTCCTCTCTCTCTACATCTCTATCCCTCTAGTCCTCTCTCTCATATATACTCTCTCTCTCTCTCTCTCTCTCTCTCATCCTATCTCTCTCTCTCCTTCTCTCTCCCCTCTCCTCTCTCTTCTCTCTCTCTCTCTCTTCTTTGAAGAAGAAGAAGAAGAAAGCTATTAGACAGAAGAAGAAGAAAAAGAAGAAGAAAAAGAAGAAGAACAAGAACAAGAACAAGAAGGAGAGAGAGAGAGAGAGAGAGAGAGAGAGAGAGAGAGAGAGAGAGAGAGAGAGTATAATAACGTGTGTGTGTGTGTGTGTGGTGTGTGTGTGTGTGTGTGTGTGTGTGTGTGTGTGTGTGTATGTGTGTGTGTTCCTACGTGGCACGCATGTGTGTTCCAACGTGCGCGGTGTACAAAAGTACATGTCACTGTATATAACCTCCAGTTGGCTTGCTTACTTGAAAGAAACTAAGAGCTTGTTATCACTTGATCGTGGGTTGCACTGTGTCAGTTCTTTTAATTAAAACGTCGTTCTTCTTCTGTTGTTCTTTTCTTTTCGTAGTCATTGTTATCGTCATTATTATCACTGACAATAATGGACAATGCATGAATAATAAGGAGAAAAAGTAAGTCCTTGTTCTTTTCTTTTCATAGCCATTGTTATCGTCATTATTATCACTGACAATAACGAACAATGCATGAATAATAAGGAGAAAAAGTAAGTCCTTGTTCTTTTCTTTTCATAGCCATTGTTATCGTCATTATTATCACTGACAATAACGAACAATGCATGAACAATAAGGAAAAAAAGTAAGTCCTTTAATCTTCTTGTATTACTTTTTCTTTTTTCTTTTTGTAACAAGTTCGTGTACCTACTCCGTAATCTATAATGTTTATCACTATTCTTCTACCTTTGTCTAGAAGTGATTAGTAGGGGAAGACGGGGTAAAAAGCGCATGGGCGGGTAAGAAGCCCACCCCAATTATCTCATGAAATGAAGCAAATTTCAGTCTCATTTTGCCCATGAGACGAGCGTTAATGTCTAGCATTCGTCTCATGGGCAAATTTGACTGAAATTCTCTTTATTTCATGAGATAATTGGGGTGGGCGTCTTACCCGCCTATGCGCTTTTTACCCCGTCTTCCCCTATATCGTTTCTCATTAGGTGCCTGTTCTACACATAATAAATACATGATTATTAATGACAATCTATAAGCTTACGCATTAAATGTAGGTGCGTTGACAAGGCCACAGGCATTTGAATTATGATACACAACCAGAGATCAACGATTAAGCAGAAACCTCCGCCAAGGAAGACAAGACATGATTATTAATGACAATCTAGAAGCTTTCTTCTTCCTCTTCTTCTAGACTAGAGGCTGAAATCAAGAAGGGCTAACATGCTAAACCTTTTGGGTTACAAGCATCCATCCGGTCTAGATCTGAAGTATAAACACAAAGTGATGAAACCTAGGTGGATGGACATTCTGATTTTTGTTTGTTTGGCTGCCATGACAGTTTCAAAATGGTCGCCGGAATACCACTAGGGCGCCATATCTCTCGTTTTGTTTTGCATAATCTGGCAAAGTAAATGGCATTCTATAGGTATTTTTGCCTGCAGAATTCAAATCTGCATGCAGAAATATGATTAGAAGATCGTAACTGTGTGTTTGTCTACATTTACTAGCAGTTCATGTGGTTCCAGTTCAAGGCACCGGTAAAGATTTCTACAACAGCTGTTTTTAGTCTGTTTCAAGAAGTGAACCATGAAAGCAGCAGTTAAGGTGCCATCACTAGGCACCAGATGCCGACAGGGTGGAGCTGACATCAACTGGGATGAGTGTTTTTTCTCTCAGGGCCCAACATGCACCAGTAAAACGAACCCATTACGGGGCGCATCAAGTGCTGGTTTTAAAACTGTAATAGAAGCTTTGAAAGAACGAGAAAAGTATAATGATGACACCTACATAGAGGCTCTTGAAAGGTTCAGAACTACTGATATATCAAACCGTGTCCATGAAATGCATTGGCATAAATCGTGCTACTGTGACTTCACCCACAAAAAGACACTGGGAAGCTTAAAGGCGCGTATCAAGCCGCGTGTTGCAGCCCAAGAAGAACCTAGCACATCCTCTGCACCCCAAAATGAGCAGAAGACACTCAGATCCAGGCAAAAGGCAGTTGACTGATGTAAATGTATTTTCTGCCAAACTGACACAGGCAAAAGAATTCGCAACGTGGAATTTGAGGACACTTCAACTAAAATGCTGACGCTGGCCCAATTTGACCCTGTTATGCGATGTCGCCTTGCTGGAATTTCAGCTGAGGGAAAATATCACCTGAATTGTTATGCTCTTTTCTGCAAAAAGCATGAGAAAAAACCCTGATGATGGTCAATCCAAGAGTCTTGAAGATAATTATCTGCTTTGAAAATGTAATGGCAGAGCTTCGAAAAGAACTTGAGAAAGGACACGTCTTTACACTGAAGAGTGTTTGGGATCACTACAGGAAAGTCTTGTTACAGGATTTCTGTCTTGAAGCTGGTACCTACTGGAGCAATAGATTCAAGGAGAAGGTTGAGAAATTCCTTGGCAGTGACACAGTGACATTTGTACAGCCTCTGCAGAAGCCACTTATGATTGTGCCTTCTGTGTTCAGTGACTATGCAATGAAAAACACTTTGACCGAAGTGTCAGAAGATGAAAGTTGTGAAGAGAGTGATCTTGTTGGTGAAGAACACTGTCACATTCACCATGAAGAAGAAGTATATAGCTGGATGTACAGAGTTGCTCTCAAGATTCACAGTGATGTACGGCACACCCCAGGACATACTATTATGGTGGACTTACACAAGACCAAGCTAAAAAGACAGTACCTGAGAGCTTGTACATATTGATCAATCTTCTTTGTACAGGAGACGTGTCTGAAAAGCAGGATGGCAATGAGCAAGAAGTAGAAATAAAAAACAAACACAGGGTCCTCAGCATTTGTCAAGACATTGTTTTCGCAGTATCCAAAGGAAGAAAAATGACCCCAAAGCACCTTGGTCTCAGACTCACAGTTCACCAGGCCACACGGTCCAAAGACCTTGTGAATCTTCTTCACGCTGCTGGACACTCTGTCTCTTATGACACAGTACTTAGGGCAGACACAGCTCTTGCAAATGATGTTGTTCAACAGTATCAGGACAACGGCAGCGTTATGATTCCAAGGAACTTCCTGCATGGAACACACCAAGGATTCATTCGTTACTCAAATGACAACATTGACATCCTTGAAACTTTGAGTGGCACAGGGACATTTAATGCCAGCCAGTACATGGCCCTCCGACGCAAAGCACCAAATGAACCAGATATGGACATCCAGATCAAAAAGTTTTGCCCAAAAGTTCTTCATGCACCCATAGTGATGACTAGTGTTCAAGATGCCAACATGGACAATACAAAGCCAGAACCTGTGTTTGCAAAAACAGTGGAAGAAACATGGTACTTGCCCAATGAGCAGAAGATTATAGAGGCAAGCACAAAGGACCTAGCATGAACCTTAGCCAGACAGCATCAGCCAAATGATCAGGTTGTCCCAGGATGAAGTGGTTTCAACCACAAGATGTGTACTTCTGATCAGCCACTGACAGTAATAGGTCCGATGCCAATTTTGAATGCCCCAGCTCATGAGTTCTCTACAGTGTGGACAGTAATGCACAAATGTGAAGCAATGACCAAGAAGCTTGGATAGAAGTACACTGTAGTGACTTTTGACGAGCAGCTGTACTGTAAAGCAAAACTGCTGCAGTGGGATAAGCCAGAGAGCTGCAAGG
Organism: Phymorhynchus buccinoides; assembly: GCA_017654935.2. Classification (NCBI taxonomy): domain Eukaryota; kingdom Metazoa; phylum Mollusca; class Gastropoda; order Neogastropoda; family Raphitomidae; genus Phymorhynchus; species Phymorhynchus buccinoides. The sequence goes on from CM065688.1 coordinate 40,652,524, forward strand.
ATTTCGTCATCATGTTAGGGGGGTTTCACACAAAGATAAACTTCCGCAAAGTCTTGGGCAAATACATGGCTTCATCAGGCTTAGAAGCTATCTGGATTGAACGTGGAGTGCTGGGTGAAGGGACAGCAGAAAACACCATGCAAGGAAAGGGGTGGAATCATGCAATCCGAGTGCACAAGCTCACTCTCGAAGCACTCTGGTCAGTTCTTTGGATACGTTTCCAAGAATGGGCAGCAGAGAATGAGAAGATGATCAGTGAAAACCTCCCACATGCATCCAAAGGAGTTGCTGAGGGCTTCGCACATAAACATGATGAAGGTATCCAGTCATCTGTAGAGAACTTACTGTCATCTGTTGAAGAAGTCAGAGTTTTGTTTGATGAGTTTGAAGGGTCCTGTTCTGAGAATGCCACCTTTCGATACTGGAGGACCTACATGAAACTGGTGTCCATTCTCTTGCTATTCACGTACGCTCTCCGTGCTGCAGATTGGGAGCTGTTCCTCTCATCATTTGCTGAGATGCTGCCCTGATTTGGAGCATTTGATCACTACCACTACACCCGCTGGGGAAGTGTCTTCCTGGCGGACATGAAAATGCTGCCAATGACAGCACCTGAGGTACAGCATGCTTTCATGGCTGGAGAATTTGTGACAAAAGAGACAAGGCAGAAGTTCAATCAAATACCAGATGATCAAGCCACGGAGCATAACAACAAGGCAGGAAAGGTAGCTGGTGGATTGGTCGGTATAATGAGAACTGATACAGCCAGGAACAGATGGTGCTTGACATCTAATGAAAGGGCCCAACTGGCCAAGGACACCATGAAGATGTTCAACATTTCAGGTGATGGAGATGAAGATGATGAACATGACTGTGCACACGAAGACTTTGGGGAAAAAAGACTGAAGCAAGATAAAAATGATCTTAACAAACTCATCAGTTTGCTTCAAACATTCAATCCTTTCATCTGCACATCATCTGAGCTCATTTCACTCACAACTGGTGACGTAGCCAGTGATGCCGTGACTCATGACTTGCTAACAGCAGAAGAAACTGGAAAGTGTGTCATCTCAGAGTTTGTGCAGAGCAGGCTTGCCACGAAAACGACCACTTTTTATGAGCGAATTAAGACCAAGCGACTGAACACCTTTGAGAGCATGTACACATTTGAAGTCAAAGTTGGGAAAGAAAAACCCGTGGCACTAAAGGCAGACAGAGACTTGTTCAAGCGAGTGATAACAGCAATGGAAGCAGGTAGACCTGTTGACATCAACAAACTGTTGGAACAAGAGCTTTGTCCAGTGCCTCTTTCACTGGCAACTCCTGACCACAGATTGCGACTGCCTCAAAACTGCAAAAAAATGTATTTTTCAACATAATCATCTAAGCAAACAGAAAAAGTATTGTTGATATCCAATTTCTGATAGTAGTTTTGGATTCTAGAGACCAAATTACATACAAATAGCTTTTTACATTGTCAATTTATTCCAAAAACTGCCCGAGATACAGTCCTTGACAGGTATTTCGGCGGCCATTTTGAAAACTGTCATGGCGGCTCTCCTATGCAAATTCAGAATGTCCATCCACCTAGGTTACCTTGCCCCATGTCTAAACTCTCCATCCAGACCAGTTGGATGCTTGTAACCCGTAAGGTTTAGTGGACCCTTATTTTTGCAAGCTACATATTTGAGCTTCCAGACTATTCTGGGAGTGTATAGTCCCTACCACGCTTTCACGTATCTGGGGACTAGCAATAAAAAACATTAAAAATTTATAATAGAGATTACATAAAAGGGGGAGGGTGGGGGCTTTAGGTCGGTTAAAAATAGTAGGGGAAGACGGGGTAAAAAGCGCATGGGCGGGTAAGAAGCCCGCCCCAATTATCTCATGAAATGAAGCAAATTTCAGTCTCATTTTGCCCATGAGACGAGCGTTAATGTCTAGCATTCGTCTCATGGGCAAATTTGACTGAAATTTTCTTAATTTCATGAGATAATTGGGGTGGGCTTCTTACCCGCCCATGCGCTTTTTACCCCGTCTTCCCCTATAATATATTTGTGTATGTTTTAAACTGTTAAAATCTTAGTATAAAACTATAAGCTTACACATTAAATATAAGTGCGTTAACAAGGCCACAGGAATTTGGGTTATGATACACAACCAGAGATCAGCGATTAAACAGAAACCTCCGCCAAGGAAGACAAGACATGATTATTAATGACAATCAGAATAAGCATTAATTAAGCATGGGTGTGTTAACAAGGCCACAGGCATTTGAATATGACACACGATCAGAAAGCAGTGATTAAGTAAACAGAAACCTCCGCCAAGGAAGACAAGACAAATTCAATTTCTGTAGGCTACTACGAAGGGTCTTCTTTTCTTGCCTTTAATCACATAGAACAGAAAGTTGTGGGGCAAATCGGGTGGTCGTAGATTTGTAGGTGGCATTTAAATGTGATCTTCTGGTGGGCACATGGGAGATAAATATCCTGGCTTGTTTTGTTTTCCTTGATCGATTAGGGGCCTACTATATAGAAGGCATAATCTATTTTTGGCGCTCGTGCACGCACGCTAGATTGAGAGAGAGAGAGATAGGAGACGGAGAGAGAGGAGAGAGAGGAGAGAGAGAGAGAGAGAGAGAGAGAGAGAGAGAGAGAGAGATAGAGAGAGAGAGAGAGAGACGGAGAGAGAGAGAGAGGAGAGAGAGAAGACGGAGAGAGAGAGAGAGAGAGAGAGAGAGAGAGAGATAGAGAGAGAGAGAGAGAGAGGAGAGAGAGAGAGAGAGAGAGACAGAGGGTGGGAGAGAGAGAGAGAGAGAGGGAGACGGAGAGAGAGAGAGGGGAAGAGAACGAGAGAGAGAGAGGGGGAGACGGAGAGAGAGAGAGAGGGGAAACGGAGAGAGAGAGAGAGAGAGAGAGAGGGAGAGAGAGAGAGAGAGAGAGAGAGAGAGACTGAAGAGAGAGAGAGAGGAGAAAGAGAGAGAGAGAGAGAGAGAGTGACGAGAGAGAGAGAGAGAGAGAGAGAAAGAGATAGATCAGAGAGAAAGAGCAGAGAGAGAGAGAGACCATGAGAGAGAGACGAGAGAGGAGGAGAGAGAGAGAAAGAGAGAGATTGATGAGAGAGAGAGAGAGAGAGACCGAGAGACCGAGCAGAGAGAGAGAGAGGCAGAGAGAAAAAAGAGCGAGAGGAGAGGGAGACAGAGACAGACAGACGGGACAGAGAGACAGACAGAGACTGACAATAGAGAGAGTCACGAAAAGAACACAAGCCAGGCACCTATGCCGTAATCTCAGTGGCATACCTGTCAGCTTGCTATATTAATTCATTCTTCACCTCAACCAAAGCTGGGCGTTAATGCGGTGCTGTAGGGACAAAAAGCTACCGCTAGTAATATTGACGGACCGGTGCCTGATTCACAAAGTGTGTAGTGTGTGTGTGTGTGTGTGGTGCGTGTGAGGAAAGTGTGCGTGTGCGACGTGCGTGTGAGTGCGTGCGTGCTGCGTGCGTGGTGAGCGATTTTTTGCTGCGTGTAAAGGTGCGAAGTGTGCGTGTGCGTCGATGGTCCTAAATTTCATTGTGTGTGCGAATGTGCGTGGTGCGTGTGTGTGGTATGTGTAGTGCGCGTGTGTGTGCAGTGTGTGTTGTGTCGTGTGTGTGGGCGTGGTGTCTCCGTATGTGTGTGTGTGTGTGAAGGTCAAGTCAAAGTCAAAAATGATCTTTATTTTGACGATAAAAGAATTAAGCTTGAATAAAGATTTGTGTACTGTGTGTAGTGCGTGCGCATGCGCGTGCGGTGTAGTGTGTGTATGTGTGTATGTGTGATGCGCGCGCGTTCTTTGTGTGTGTGTGCTTGAGGGTGTCGTAACGGTCCTTACAGTATGCCATATTTGGTTTCAGATGTAATGGTGGATAAACCAACTATAATTCTACATGTCGCAGTGTTCTCAGTGAATGACAGTTGTTTCAACGAAGTAGGCCCCTACTGTGTTGTATCTTTGCAATCTATGCAGGTAGAGGACATGTGTTGTGTGTTGTGTGTGTGTGTGCGTGTGCGTGTGCGTGTGCGCGTGCGTGTGCGTTGTGTTTGTGTGTGCGTGCGCGCGAGTGTGTGTATGTGGTATATATGTGTGTGAAGTCAAAGTCAAAGTCAAATGTCAAAAATACTTTATTATCACGTTAAGTGAAATTACAGCGTGGTCTCGTACAAGCACAATAAAATCAATAGAAACACATTTGCATGCATGAATAATAGGAAACAAAACTAAGGACAAATGAATGAAAAAGCATGCTTTCGCATGCTTTTTGCAAACTTTGGGCAAGGTATGTGGTGTTTGTGTGTGTGGTGTGTTGTGTGTGCGTGCGATGCGTGTGCGTGTGAGTTGTGCGTAGTTGGCGCCTGTGCGTGCAGTGCGTGCGTGTGTGCGTGCGACGCGCGCCGTGCATGCATGCGTGCGTGTGCATTGCTGCTGTTGTTGTTTCTGCTATTTTCGTCTGTCTGTTTCTGTTGCTGCCAGCGACGTGTTCTACGGCAACAACAATCATCAGAAACATATCCCCATAAACACAATCCTGACGCGATGGAAACCAATCAACAAAAATCAAAAAAACCTGGGTACCCGAACCGACCAAATCGACAATCGGTAAACACCCTTCGTGAGGCTAGACATAGGGTGGGTTCGGGGGGTGGAAGGAGTTGGGAAACGGGGGTGCGGGGAGGGGTGGGGGGGGTTGTCCCATAGGGGGGTTTGCAATATCTTGCGCGTTTGTATTAGGATTAAAAAAGGTGTGGCGACCGACATGGAAGGGTCGGGGTCTGTTTGGGACAGCCTCGTTGGTTGTTAGGTGAAGTCGTCCCTCTTTGTATTTTGTTCTTCCTTTTTTTCTTTTTTTTTTTCTTGTTTCCTTAAACTTGCAGCGCTCAAAGCAAGAGTAAGCTGCTCGCGTGTGTGTGTTTATTTTATGTTGTGTAGGCCTACTACCTTACCTTATGCCTAGTATAATGGAACTTTCAGTAAACTAACTATACGGGTAGGGCCATGGCCCGTTCTTGTGTTTGATTTTGAGTCGGGTTTGGTTTCTTGATTTCTTTTCTCTTTTTTTTCCTCAGGCAACTTCTATATATGTGAACTCTCTCCGGAAGGGACTTTTCGGCTTGAGTAAGCTTACCTTTACTTACCTCATGGTTTAGTTATTTCAGTGTTCACTGTTTCTTTTCTTTTTGCTTTGTTTGCTGCTACTATTTCTATATATATAGATATATATATATATATATATATTATATATATATATATATTATATATATATATACATATATATATATATATATATATATATGCTATGCCTACTACCAGGAAAGGAAAGTTCCTCCGAAAGGAAATCAATTCCAAGGGGTTGAAAAGGTTCTGAACAATGGTTAGTGTGCTGGCGAAAGTGAGCGTGTGTCGTTGCTATTGTGTGCCCGGAAATCATTTACCTTTGGAATTCTTCTTTAGGGAGAGTGAGGGTACATAATACCCTTAGGCAAAAATGAAAAGCGAAATGTCCCCCACGTGTTTTGGACTTGTCAAAGTAATCACAAACTACCCAAAGGCCACGTTTTCTCTATTCACATGCAGTTGGTTCGAAATATTTATTAGGCCTACCTTATTTCTCCTCCCGTTTGTCATTCAGGAATTGTCACAATACAGCAATAATACCGATATTTGAGCCTACAGTCGAGAACCCCATATAAGCCTTCCAAAATCATAAAAATGCGGTCTTATAAGGAGGAGGTCTTATAAAGGAGGTAATTTTATACTTACAAAGAAGGGCAAATGTCGCAGAGAAGTATGTCTTATGTGGGAGGGAGTCTTATAAGGGAGTTCTTATAAAAGGGAGGTTACACTGTAATGTCCGTTCTTTTTAAACGTTGAGAGTAAATGCGTGCAGTTTTTTGAAAGGGTAGAACAATGGTGCTCAAAAATAATACGACACAACAAATGCGTGAACTTTCGATAACCTGTCGAAAGTTAGTTGGTGTTGATGATAAGGAAAATGCAATATTACTTCGGCTTAAAATTTTTTAGAGAGAGGGACTATTCATTGTCTGAAATTTAAAAGAAGAAAAAACAAAACAACAATTTTGAACGAAAAGAAGGGGCAGAGTGGTGGGGCGAGATGGAAGGGAGAGGAAGAGGGGGGGATAGGGGGGGGTGACGAAATAAAGTAGGACAGTAGAAAAGATCAAAA
>CM065688.1:40661754-40669254 GCA_017654935.2 Phymorhynchus buccinoides
GTGTATTGACACTAAGACATTGTCAATTTTTGATTCATCAACAGTCTATTAACATTTAGACATTGTCAATTTATGATTCATCAACAGTCTATTGACACTTAGACATTGTCAATTTTTTTATATTAATCAACAGTCTATTGACACTTAGACATTGTCAATTTTTGATTCCTCAATCAGTCTTATTGACACTTAGACATAGTCCATTTTCGATTATTCAATAATTCATTGACACTCTCTGTCAATATCTGACCGACGACGTCTATTGACATTAAGTCATAGTCCATTTTGGATTCCTCAATAGTCCATTTTTCACTCTCTGTCAATGTCTCGCGACATCTCAATAGTCTACTGACACTAAGACATGGTCAATTTTCGATCCTTCAATCAGTCTTATTGACACTCCCCGTCCATATCTGACGACCCAGTGCCGTCCAGTCTGGGCGTCAGGGAGGTGTTCCGATCATCGTGATGGCTCAGAGGATGGTGTCGCCCATGCTGAAGCTGAAGCATGCTGCTCGAATAGCCCGAGTCGCAGAGCGCAGACGACTCTTTGCTGAGAGCTTGGAGCACGCGCGCGTTGTGCTCTTCCGCCTTGGCTCTAAGGGAGGCGATGCTCTCCGACTTGAACTCGTCTCGGTTGCGAGACGACTTACTCCCCGTGTCACTGCCGCCGATCAGGATGTCGTCTACTCCTCCGGTGGCGCCATTGCTGCCCTCCTGCTCGCTCATTTTCTTGGAGGCTTCCAGCGATTTCTTGTGCATGCCTGGATGGAGGAGTAAAAACAAACCCACAAGAGAGTAAGATATAAGAATGTGAGCATACTGAAAGATTAATTTGAAGAAAAAAAAGGTAAGAACACAGCATTCAGACAACTTTGATTGTGAGGCCGGTTTACCACTATACTTAAATAAAAGTATATTTCTTAAACTAGAGCATTACACCAGCCGCGCTGCAGCATTTTCGGCTCCAGCGACCTTGACATTTGACCTATGACCTTCATGTTCGAACTTGGCCTAGGCATCCTAACTACCTATGTGCATGCAACATTTCAGCCTCCTGCGTACCTCCGTTCATACGCTATCGTGGTAACATAGATAGTCAGCCATCCAGGAACAAACAGACAAGCACCACCGCAAACATTAACCAGTTTTCGCCTCGCGGCTGGTCAATAATTAGATGAGAGTTACTGGTCTTGATCCTGCCTCCCTTATCATACCAACTGCTTTGATAAAAACAGTTCTCCCACCTTCTGGAAGTTGTGTGCTTGTAACTTTCTCTAATCTGTCACTCTCTTTGACTCTGCCTTTTCTCTTTGCTTACTATCATCTAAATATCTAATATGTTTCTGCCTTACTGGTCCATTCTCCTCCGTTTGTTCTAAAAACTCAAGCAAACTTAGTTTTCCCCGGTCGAAGACGGACATGCTGGGCTTAACTATTTCTTAGGCGCATAACACAGCAAAACGCATCTGCGCTGATAATTATGACAGGAAAACTGTCTGAGTGACTGATGATGAAGAAGAAGAAAAAGAAACGGTTAAGATATGTTGGGCCTCTTATGTTTATATTTAATACAAAATGTATGTGCGTTCACACACACACACACACACACACACAAATCGGGGCTTTCCTGGTATTGCAGTACCTCCAGGGTCGTCCCACCATCTTTATATTTATTAATGTCCCACATGTGCCTGTTCCAGACCGGAGGACGTTAAACGGGCTTCTTCTTCTGTCTGTGCGTTCAAACAGAAGAGAAAAGGGATTTTTTTGCATCCCTATGGTTGGGGGGAGTGGAAGAATAGGGGGGGGGGGGGGGGGGTTTGTGCCCCACTTTACCATACCTATGAGCTAGGGAGCAGCAGGGGGGGGGGGGGGCGTTTTGCCCCACCTTACCATACCTATGAGCTAGGGAGCAGCAGGGGGGGGGGGGGGGGGGGGGGGTTCGTTTTGCCCCACCTTACCATACCTATGAGCTAGGGAGCAGCAGGGGGGGGGGGGGGGGAGGCGTTTTCCCCCCACCTTACTATGCCTAAGAGCTAGGGAGCAGCAGGGGGGGGGGGGGGGGGGGGGGGGGGGGGGGCCTTGTCCCACTTTACTTCTTCTTCTTCTTCTGTGTTCCCAGGCCATATGGCCATAATGGGTAAGGTACGTATGTGTCCGGTTTTCAGTTTTCACTGGTCTCCCTGCTGCGTACAGCCGACACATTCTGATTTCGGAGGAGCTCAAAGGAGAAAAACATTATTTGGAAGATTTTTTTTTTTTTAAAAGGCAGGAGAATGGGCCAATAAGTCAGAAAGATAGTAGATGATAGAAAGCAAAGGGAAAAGGCAGAGTCAAATAGAGTGGCGGATTAGAGGAAGTTACAAGCACAGAACTTCCAGAAGGTGGGGGAACTATTTTTTACGACCCCCCCCCCCCCCCCTAGGGGGCAGGATCGTCCAGCTCCCCGTATGGAGGCACGAGGCATCCACCCACTGCCCCAGCCCCACCTTACCATACTTAAGAGCTAGGGAGCAGCAGAGGGGGGGGGGGGCGTTTTACCCCACCTTACAATACCTAAGAGCTAGGGAGGGGGGGGGGGGGGGGGGGGGGGGGGGGGGGGGGGGGGGGGGGGGGGGGGGGGGGGGGCGTTTTGCCCCACCATACCATACCTAAAAGCCAGGGAGCAGCAGAGTTTTCGATGCCGTTCTCTGCCGATTTGATGATGGTGTCTGGCAGGGGCAGGGCGTGTCGCACCATTGCGCCGTACAGGCCGTACTCCGCCATGATGCTGCTCTTGCCCCACGTCTTCTCCGTCTTGCGCCACTTGGCCCGCCGGTTCTGGAACCACACCTGCACAACACAGCAACACAGACACTAGTACATAGCCTTGCGATTGTGGACTTAAAGCAAGTCTGACCCTGACCCCGTGTGGTTCACTGCGCGTGAAAACTCCCACAGGCATTCAAAGACCCACCAGATCACGTGTCAAAATCACGGGTTTCACGTGTTTTCCCTCTTATAGCTGGAAATAAATCTTGTTTTGACCAGGTCTGACTCCCACATAAGTGCCCCCAAATTCAACCCGAAACATGTCCTATATGGCTTCGGCCGAGAGGACGTAAAACTTAACTCCGTCGACCGAAACATCATTTAAAGAGCAGCCTCAATTTGAAGTTGGGGACATTTTGTATGTGGGTCACAGCTACCCAGAAAAAACCAAGGGACTTAATCGTGGTGCGTCAGTGTGTCTTTTAAAAGTCGGTAAGAGCAGGGAATAATTCCCCGCTGCCTGGTGTGCACCGAATTGAAGGTTGCTTTCCCAAGTCCAACCCCTTGATCAAAATAATAATACAAAATGCAAATGTACAACACAGAACTAGTATGGGATCTGACGATCGACATGCCGTGACCGTTACAACGAGCCTGTTATTAACTTACGCCCCTTTGCGTCTCCCTGATATCCTAACACTGTAAGAGAGAGACAGAGACGTTGATAAAAGCACCACTGCGAGAAAGGGAGAGGGGTGTTTGTTTTACACATCTGTTATTGTTAAAAAGTCGGGACTTTCCTGGTGTTGCACTGCCTCCGGGCATTGCCTCCAGGATCGTTCCCACCATCGTTATATTTACTAATGCATAGGGGAAGACGGGGTAACAAGCCCATGGGCGGGTAAGAAAACCATGCCAATTATCTCATGAAATAAAGAAAATTGCGAAACATTAACACTCGTCTCATGGGCAAAATGTGACTGAAATTTGCTTCATTTCATGAGATAATTGGCATGGGCTTCTTACCCGCCCATGGGCTTTTTACCCCGTCTTCACCTATGTGTTTGTTCCAGACCGGAGGACGTTAAGCAGATTTTCATTCAGGGAGAAGGGGTGTGTTGTGTCATGCCCCTATCATGTTTTGTCACTGGGTCGCGCCAACACACTGTTCGATAACTCAACTCATTACTGTAATGTATGCCATGGTCATGCTACTTTTTTTGCTCTTTCCCCAAGACAACACAGTGATACGCTAGTGATAATATGACTTGAATGTCACTGCGTTGCCAAGGGGAAAGAGCAACAAAAATAGCAACGTTTATTGTGATCATTAGGCCTAGGTAGAAAGTCCCTGTCCCCCTGCACACCGCCCCAAACTCTCGAGCACCAAACAAAGGGAAGTAAACGTGCTCGATTTCACCTTTTTTGGTGGCAGCAAGTGGTTGCTTCCCTTAGATTGAGACTGCGAGAGAGAGAGAGAGAGAGAGAGAGAGAGAGAGAGAGAGAGAGAGAGAGAGAGAGAGAGAGAGAGAGAGAGAGAGAGATAGAGAGAGAGAGAGAGAGAGAGAGAGAGAGAGAGAGAGAGAGAGAGAGAGAGAGAGACAGAGAGAGAGAGCAGAGAAATTCACAGGTAAGGCAGGATTTTTGGTTGATATAGGGGTCATTAGCGAGTCGGAGGCCATTTATTACTGGAACACGTTTCCCCCCCCCCCCCCCCCCCCCCCCCCCCCCTTGAAACCGTAGCACCCCGATCCAAAGAATCCGAGAAGACATTCTGTTTAACGTCCTCCGGTCTGGAACAGACACATATGGGACATTGGTAGATTATAAAGATGGGGGAACGATCCTGGAGAGAGAGAGAGAGGGAGAGAGAGAGAGAGAGAGAGAGAGAGAGAGAGAGAGAGAGAGAGAGAGAGAGAGAGAGAGAGAGAGAGAGAGAGAGAGAGAGACAGAGACAGAGACAGACAGACAGAGAGACAGAGACAGACAGACACAGACAAACGGAAAAAGAAGGCGAGGGTGATAGGGATTGAGACAAAGACAGCGAAAGAGACTGACACTGGCAGCAGGAAGCGCACTGACGCACTGACAGCCATAGAAAAACACAGAGACAACACAGAGAAATCGGATTCACTTCGATGTCTCCCCGTCTCTATGTGCCACCCTCATTGTGCCCCCGTCCTCAATGTCTCTATGTGCCACCCTCATTGTGCCCCCGTCTCTATGTGCCCCTCATTGTGCCCCCGTCTCTATGTGCCCCCCTCTCTATTGTGCCCCCGTCTCTATGTGCCCCCGTCTCTATGTGCCACCCTCATTGTGCCCCCCGTCTCTATGTGCCACCCTCATTGTGCCCCCGTCTCTATGTGCCACCCTCATTGTGCCCCCCGTCTATGTGCCACCCTCATTGTGCCCCCGTCTCTATGTGCCCCCGTCTCTATGTGCCACCCTCATTGTGCCCCCCGTCTCTATGTGCCACCCTCATTGTGCCCCCGTCTCTATGTGCCACCCTCATTGTGCCCCCGTCTCTATGTGCCACCCTCATTGTGTCCCCGTCTCGATGTGCCCCCCGTCTCTATGTGCCACCCTCATTGTGTCCCCGTCTCTATGTGCCCCCGTCTCTATGTGCCACCCTCATTGTGTCCCCGTCTCTATGTGTGCCCCGTCTCTATGTGCCACCCTCATTGTGCCCCCGTCTCTATGTGTCCCCGTCTCTATGTGTCACCCTCATTGTGCCCCCCTCTCTATGTGTAACCCTCATTGTGTCCCCGTCTCTATGTGCCACCCTCTATGTGTCCCCGTCTCTATGTGTCCCCGTCTCTATGTGCCCCCCTCATTGTGTCCCCGTCTCTATGTGTCACCCTCATTGTGTCCCCGTCTGTATGTGCCCCCGTCTCTATGTGTCACCCTCATTGTGTCCCCGTCTCTCTGTGTAACCGTCTCTATGTGTCACCCTCATTGTGCCCCCGTCTCTATGTGCCCCCGTCTCTATGTGCCCCCCTCTATTGTGCCCCCGTCTCTATTGTGCCACCCTCTATGTGTCCCCCTCTCGATGTGCCCCCGTCTCTATGTGCCACCCTCATTGTGCCCCCGTCTCACCCTCATGTGCCCCCGTCTCTATGTGCCACCCTCATTGTGTCCCCGTCTCTATGTGCCACCGTCTCTGTGTGCCCCCGTCTCTATGTGCCCCCCTCATTGTGTCCCCGTCTCTATGTGCCCCCGTCTCTTGTGCCCCCGTCTCTATGTGCCACCCTCATTGTGCCCCCCGTCTCTATTGTGCCCCCGTCTCTATGTGCCCACCCTCATTGTGCCCCCCGTCTCTATGTGTAACTATCTCTATTTGTCACCCTCATTGTGCCCCCCTCTCTATGTGTAACTATCTCTATTTGTCACCCTCATTTGTCCCCCGTCTCTATTTGTCTCTATGTGTAACCGTCTCTATTTGTCACCCTCATTGTTCCCCCGATCTCTATTTGCCACCCTCATTGTGCCCCCCGTCTCTATGTGTCACCCTCATTGTGCCCCCCGTCTCTATGTGCCACCCTCATTGTGCCCGCCGTCTCTATGTGTCACAGTCACATGGAGGGACACATAGAGACACAATCGGTGACACATAAGGACCGACTACACTGCATACGATTCGATTCAACTACGATCCGATTTTGACATTTGTGAGGCATGACTGACCTGAAATTCTACTGTCTAATTAAATCTGATGAAATCCTACTAGTTGTTTTCACTATAATATTTGTAGTCTCCCGTACACGAATCTGATAAAATATCTTATGTTTGTATGGGACATTTCATTTGATTCGTGTATTGCGGTCAATATTTTAACGCTGGTCCCCAGATACGCGGAAGCGTGGCAGGGACCTTTAACCCTTTCACCGCCAATGTTGCATTTATTCACCACAATGGTTTAACCCTTTCACCGCCAGCCATTTTTCAGCCCAAAAACATACCATTATACTTAACTGGGTAGAGAGACAAAATATTTCTGCAATATTGCGAATTCCTCGGTGACATTTATAACATTAGGCCTATCCTTACCTCCCAAAATTAAGAAAATATGGTCCTTGGATAACAGGTCTGGATTTGCTGCCTTTTAGTGACATGGGTGTTAAACCATTGTAGTGCTAAAATGCGACATTGGCGGTGAAAGGGTTAACACCCATGCCACTAAAAGGCATCTAATCAGGACCTGTTATCTGAAGACCTTATGTTCTTAATTTTGGGAGGTAAGGATAGGCCTAATGTTATGAATTTCACAGAGAAATCCCCAATACTGGAAAGACATTTTTATTTCTACCCTGTTCAGTTTAATGGTATTTTCTTTGGTAACAAATTGCTGGCGGCGAAAGGGTTAAATTCCCAAGAGAGAGAGAGAGAGAGGTATTGCAGTCTATATGAGTACAGTGAACGAAAATAGTAGAGTTATTTTTAGACGGAAGTATTTCAAGTGAATCATGACTCACGAACATCGTCACAATCGTATCGTATTTGGGTCCAATCGCATGCAGTGTGGGGCGACATTCAAAAGCGCGTATTTCTGAACCGGATATGTTTCAAAAGCGCGTATAAACCCATGATACGAAAGAGCGGAAGGTGAGCTACCAGAAAATGAGGCGAGCGTAGGGGGCACAGACAGTACAGAGAGTCACCAATATCCTGTCATCGACCATCGCAATGAGTGTCATCAACATCCTGTCATCGACCATCGCAATGAGTGTCATCAACATCCTGTCATCG
>CM065688.1:40676754-40699254 GCA_017654935.2 Phymorhynchus buccinoides
ATACCCTTTACAGAGATCGCAACACTCACTTTGCCCTGGTTTCCTAGAAATCAAACCGTCAAATCGACGACTCCTCCTTGGCGGAGGTGCTGGGAGTCATATTCTTTTAGTGAAATAGAAGATATGTGCTTTCTCTTTTCTAATGGCTGCCTGAGTCGCTTAGACAAAAATCACGAAATGTCCACAATACAACCCTTTTTATTTACATTTTAACAAAAGGAGTTTCGCTCACAACAAAGCAAATAGCTCCTTTTTTTTTTTACTGCACTACAAAGAAGAACAAGCTTCAACCACTCTGAGTGTCCTCCACCCACCCCGTCCAAAATGGCTTCTCTCTCCGGCAACTCCGCCAAGGAGGAATCGCCGTTTTGACAGTTTGATTTCCAGGAAACCAGAGCAAAGTGAGTGTTCCGATCCTTGAAAAGGCTGTCTTTCTGGTGATCTCGACGTGTTTCTTGTAAAAACTCATCCGTCAGGGTGGCCATTTAACCCTATGGAACCGAGAGGAATAAGGGAGGCGACGCTTCTCGGGTCGCCCAGCTTGTATGGGGGGGGGGCGGATGTGTCATCACCTCATTGTCACTTTCACTCACCCTTTTTTAACTCATTGCTTCTTGTCGTTCCTCCTCCCCCCCCCAGTCTGATGGGCTCGGGGCGATCGACAAACCGTCATTAGCGCCGTTGACTGGGGTGGAAAACTACGGGTGTAGTGTTATTGGGTAATGAATGGGTTAATCAAGGCTGGTGACGGATGGATATGGAACAGCCATAGCGTGGTGAGGAGAGGAGAGGAGAGAGAAAATGGCTTGATTAGAGAGAGAGAGAGAGAGAGAGAGAGAGAGATGAGAGAGAAGAGAGAGAGAGAGAGAGAGAGAGAGATTATGGTATGTGTGTGTGTGTGGGGGGGGGGGGTAAATTTAGTATGGATAGAGGAGAGAAAGCAAGAACAAAAAACAAAACAAAAGAAAAACCAAACCTAAATGCAGAACAGAGAAGAGGAAAGAATGAGAGAGGGAGTGGGGTAATTGAAAGAAATACACACACTGAAATTTGGAGAGAGAGAGAGAGAGAGAGAGAGAGAGAGAGAGAGAGAGAGAGAGAGAGAGAGAGAGAGAGAGAGAGAGAGAGAGAGGAGAGAGAGAGAGAGAGAGAGAGAGAGAGAGAGAGAGAGAGAGAGAGAGAGATGTTCTGTATTCTGGGCTCGGTGGTTTAAAAAAAAATGTTTTCAGACTTTCATCAATGTAAAAATTAGAAACACGCTGCCAATTGGATGAAAACCGGAGCAACTTTCTCCATTCTTGTGCGTATCATTTAATAAGGGTAATATTGGTCAACAATCTAGGGCACTACTCCTTTTTGGCTCACGTCGTTTTTTAAAACAAAGTGAGTCTATAGTATCGTACATGTTCGGTTGTGTGTCTGTGTGTATGTGTGTGTGTATGTGTGTGTGTGTTGCGTCCGTGGCCCCGACCTTTAACCTTAACTCAAACCTTAACGTTGTCATTTTCTCTAAACATATAAGGCGTTAGAGGGTTAAAGTTAGCAGGATACTTGATTTTGACGTGAGCCTTCAAGTCACGACGATCAAAGCAGTCAGATACATTGATAAAGAACAAAATAAAGATAATCATTTGTTGCAGAGATTACTGTTGTGCAACCTTTAACCTTGACTCAGTCACACTCTTCAAACTAAAGAAGACTCTCACTCTCCACTGAAACTTTAACGTTGTCATTTTCTCAAAAAAACATAAGATGTTAGGATACTTGATTTTGACGTGAGCCTTCAAGTCATGGCGATCAATGCAGTCAGATACATCGGTAAGGAACAAAAGAAAGAAAATCATTTGTTGCAGAGATTACTGTAACTGTTGTGTTGTACCGAGTAGGAGATACATACTGGAAAGAACTCTCCATTAGATATACAAAAACGCTCTTTAAAAAGAAACGCAAGACTTCAGGTGTGTACAAATAGGTACATTTTAACGTCGTCAACTTATATTTTCTGTAACAAATGGATGTACCGAGTGTGTGCGTTGACGGCCCGGTTGTTTAGCTTTATTTGCGCCTTTGAGTAACGGTTGTTCGTGTTCATTTGCACATCATCTCTGCGCACAACTTAGCCTACTGCATTTCCGGCAACAAGGCCTAGGCTAGAGTCCATGCCTTACCTCATAATCAAGACGACGTACTTAACATTTAGCCCACATTCATTTCAGTCTTGAAAGAAAATATACGGAAAATCCAGGGTTCGTCGATTTCACTGCCTTCGACGTACGAATCCTTTGTTAGGCCTAGACGATTGATCACCATGTGCAAAGACTGTACAGGGGAAGATAAACATGGATGAGCTGGCTGGCTGTGACCTTGACCTTTGCTTTGTGGCAGAGGGGGGGGGGGGGGGGAATTAACGAAACGAAAATAAAATATTAGGACTAATATAAAATATCTTACAGAAATGTAGATGATATGGAACAAGTTTTCATCGCGTGAACAATCAGTTTAAAACAGTAACAGATCACGCAACTTCAATTATTAATTTTCTAAGAGTAAGAGGCTTAGACCCACAGGCAAAGACTAGAGGCCTACTACAGGTGTCCGTAGACCCCCCTTACCCCGGCGGGGGGGTGGTGGTGGTGGGGGGGGATTGGTCACTATGTTTTTTCTGAAAGCTTGGTCAATATGCTTTTCAATTTTACTTGTTTGCCAAAAATAAAAATAGGGCTCCACTATGTTACATGCGCATACATATAATTAAATTTTAAAGAAAGGGGTAGGGGTGCATAGAAATAATGTTAATTTACACAGTAAAATAAAAAATAATTCTGTTTTCAGATGCACAAGTGTCTACATAACAGTATTCTCTCTATACAGGCATGGGAATTGTCATGGAAATTCCCATGCCTGCTATAGTAATAAAAATCAGACGTGAGCCTTGCAGGCTTTGCCTCTTGTTTGTTTATTGATAATTTGTTTTGTTTTTTAAACTCGCGCATTTGCTTGTATTTTCGTAAAACTATCATCAATAAGTTTAATTTATACACAGATCTGATGACGTCTTAGATGACCAATGAGGTTATAAAAAGATAAACCAATGCCTGGAACATTTTGCTTCCAGTTGCAAAATATTTTGTACATTATAGGAATGAAGAAGGAATGGTCCATTTGGTACAGAGTATTTTCTTGCTGTATGCTTATCAGTCTTTTCTCTCTCTCTCTCTCTCTCTCTCTCTCTCTCTCTCTCTCTCTCTCTCTCTCTCTCTCTCTCTCTCTCTCTCTCTCTCTCTCTCTCTCTCTCTCTCTCTCTCTCTCTCTCTCTCTCTCTCTCTCTCTCTCTCTCTCTCTCTCTCTCTCTCTCTCTCTCTCTCTCTCTCTCTCTCTCTCTCTCTCTCTCTCTCTCTCTCTCTCTCTCTCTCTCTCTCTCTCTGGACAGATTGGAAGAAAAGGCATTGCCTAAAATCTATATCCTTGGAAAAATAAAGTTTAAGTTTTCAAGTTTTCAAGGTTTCTCTCTGGTTTAAACAAATCTTTATTCACTCACTCAGAAACGATCAAACAAAAAGACAATTAGAGCAACAACAAGCTCGAAGCTTATACCGTGCTCCTTAAATTAACATCATAATTGCACAATTGATTGAACAGATGGAGACTGCGTTTAAACCAATATAAACTGTCTCTCTCTCTCTCTCTCTCTCTCTCTCTCTCTCTCTCTCTCTCTCTCTCTCTCTCTCTCTCTCACTCTCTCTCTTCTCTCTCTCTCTCTCTCACACACACACACACACACACACTGTGACACACACACACTGTGGCGCGCACACACACACTCACACACACACAACGACAGTCCTCACACTCCTTTTAATTGACACATAACGCACCTGCTTGCCCCACACGCAACGAACCTTCACTCTCCACCCCCCCTACCCTTACCTTACCCCCACCCCCCACGCTCCACCCTATCCCGCACTCAACCAATTGTGATCCTGTCACTACCACACATCACACACCAACACACAAACGCATCCTCGGCACACACATAACACTCACACGTGCGCACGCGACAGTTTAACCAAATCACTGGACCCCTGGCCTAGTTTCACACCTAGGTCTGTTGGCACATCCGGTGGCTGTTCAATTGGGGGCGACAGTTGTGCCAGTAGGTAGTGTTTAAAAAGAAAAGAAAAAATGGCTTGCTTTCTCGTCCGTCCTTATATTAGTAGAAAGAAGCTCACCTGTTACCCTCAGTTATGCTACTGCCGTGCAACAGCTGTGAAGGGAAGAGGAGAAGGAGGAGGAGGAGGAGGATGAAAAAAAAGAGGAAGAGGGAAAGGGGTGCAATGGAGAGAGAGAGAATACGAATAAGATGTGCCACCCCCCCTGCATTTCTCGGTTAATTCAATTTCCCCCTTTTTGCCTTTCTTGCCAAACATAAAGCTGTATTTTATGAACCTTTTTAGCTAATAACCTTTTTGGAACACTAACCCTATCCCTAACCCTAGGCCATTATCTAATAGGACCCCCCCCCCCCCCCCCTATGTACTGCAGTACACGGCGCCATTTGTCACAGTCGTGGTTAATTGCGTTTTCCCCTCTTATAGGGGGGGGGGGGGGGGGGGTAGGGTTAGGGTTAGGGATAGGGTTAGTATTCCAAAAAGGTTATTAGCTAAAAAGGTTAATAAAATACAGCTTTATGTCTGGTAAGAAAGGCAAAAACGGAACAATGCAATTAACTGAGAAATGCGCGCACACGCACGCACACGCACACGCACACACACACACACACACACACACACCTTAATGGACCAATCATCAACAAGAAATGCATTAACCCCCTACTAGTTCTGGATAGTTCACCGCTTGCTCGGTGTTTGGCAAGAACAAAACGTCACGCGAACTATCAGCAAACGAAGTGTGTTTCTTAGACCGTTTTTGCCGATTTGAGCGAGCGCAACGTAACGTTAGCCCTTGTGAAACTGTCCCCAGTACTGGGTCTAACTCTCTCTCTACTTTACCCCTGGAAAGGCATTGGAAGGGTGGAAGGGGTTTAATTTTTTAGAGAAATATGACACGGAACATGATGATGTAGCCTCCCTTTCTTTCCCGGTTGAGCACACTCTTACAACAGCTAGCAGCAGTGGTTGTGGTGGCGGGTCTGAGCTGTGGTCACTCTATTCAATGGTCAACCAGCGGGCGACACCACAGACTTTTCAGCTCCCAAGTAAAGGTCCGTCAGTGCTAATGATGACCCTTTCAATGGCGTCCACTGACCAGAAGAAAGCGGACACCACCACAACGGTCAACAGCCTTAACTATTAGTGTTACTAACTATAATAATCTAAACGCTGCGGGCTAGTTCATCGGATCCGAGTAAGGAGTTAACCATCATGCGTCATCGTCGGGATCCTGAAAATCTAACAAGTCTAAATGACAGGTTTCTTTCTTTCTTTTCTTATCCGTTATTGTTGAAGTTTTCAGAATATTGTCCCTTCTCCTTTAAACAAAATATTAGGAAAACAGTCATAAACCCAGTACAAATTTTCAGAATATTGAAAATATTAGGAAGACAATCATAAACCCAGTACAAGACTGGTATTCTACTCCATACATCCTCCTTTCTCCCCCCACTTCTCCATAATACTTTCTCATCTCCCTTTCCCTTGACACCCCCACAACACACAGGCCACGTTCTGGCTACGTCGTCCATGGTCAGCCAGAACGTGGCAGATTGTAGCGTGGCTACGGCGTAGTGCATCTTCTGCATATATTACGAACATTTGAGCAGCACAGTCCACAGTCAACTGTTAGTATAACAGTTTGCATGCTAACATTTTCTCTACTGATCCACAATCCACCAGACTAACAGTTTGCATGCTAACATTTTGTCTACTGGACCACAATCCACCAGACTAACAGTGCTAACATTTTGTCTACTGAACCACAATCCACCAGACTAACAGTTTGCATGCTAACATTTTGTCTACTGAACCACAATCCACCAGACTAACAGTTTGCATGCTAACATTTTGTCTACTGACCACAATCCACAAAACGAAAAGTGAAAGAGGCAATACAAATCAGACAGAGAAGACCAAGCCTAACTAGGGAATCAGGTTATGATCTACCCATCATATACAACAGTGTGCTGAACCAGACCAGCTGTGAACACAACTCAAGGGGTGACACCGACAGCCTCCATTCTGACCCAGTGTTGGTTGACCATGGATTCTATCTAATGTAGTGTCCATGGGTTGACGAAGGCCAGCAGTAATCTGGCCGAACATTTCCCAAGTATGTTTTCTTTCCTTTCCTTTTTCTTTTCCTTTTAGTTTTGATTGACTCTGAGAAGGAACTCCACCTGTCAGACAAGACAGAGCAGGGGATGCGCATGGTGGTGTAGCAGTATATGTGAAAAGTAATTTGATAGCTAAACCCAGACCAGACCTTAGTATTCCCCTGCTTGAAGCTGTGTGGATTGAAACCAAGCTTGGGTAAGATACAATTTTAGTAGGGACATTTTATAGGCCTCCTGATGCTAACATACACTATTGGGATTTGATTGACCAGTCTATTCAATCGGCCAACAATACCCCTCACAAAGTCCTTATTTGGGGTGATTGTAATGCAGACTGTAGCGTTCAACCTCCACCTCATTTGCAAAACGTTCTTACGTCAAATAACCTAGTTCAAATGATAAACAAGCCAACGCGTACAACAGAAAACTCATCCACAATTATTGATTTAATATCAACACCCAGTCCTGATCTTATTCGTAATTCTGATGTTTTAACACCAGTCTGCAGTGACCATTCTGTTCCTGTTCCTTAAGTAGTTTTAAAAAATCATCCTAAACTTAATACAGGATATAAACGAACAATTTACATTTTACGAACAATTTAGTGCGCACTGAGGACGTAGTGGGGTCTTCATCATGTGTGATGAGGGTCTGAGGAGGATGTCCACGACCTCGCCACGTTCTCTAGAAATTTAGCGCGCAGTGGGGTCATCGTCTTCATCATGTGCCTCATTTGTTATCGTGACGGTCGGCCACCGGCGGACTAGGCGGGGGAGCGAGGGAGGTGAGGGCAGTGACAATGCAATTAAGATCTGCACACAATTATCATCAGCCTTCACGCCCATTTACCTTTGTCACCGCCAGTTAGCGCCTGTGGCCATTTTCTTCTTCTTCTTCCATGGCTACTGCTGTCTTTCTCTTCTCTCGTTATTTCTCTTCGTCGTTCTCTTTCTCTGTCTTTGTCTGTCTGTCTGTCTGTCTCTCTCTGTGTCTGTTTCTCTTTTTCTAGCCACAGAACCTTTCTTGCATCGCTCATTGTCTGCATCTGCACATCTCTATGTCTCTGCCCGTCTCTGTCTGTCTGTCTGTCTCTGTCTCTTTCTCTCGCTCTCTCTCTCTCTCTCTCTCTCTCTCTCTCTCTCTCTCTCTCTCTCTCTCTCTCTCTCTCTCTCTCTCTCTCCCTCTCTTCCCCCTCTCTCTCCAGGGGTCCAGGCTGGTTCACCAAGCTTTGCCAGTAGGGTGGTACCGAAGCAAACGTTTCAGGGCACAAATTCGAACAACATAATATTCCAAACCGGTCGTGTTTGGAACTCCCACCCACCAACCCCAACTTGCAACAATAACATAGTTCACGGATGGCTTAGATGACAAGTTTCGGGTGGTGGTGGTCGTTGTGTGTGTGTGTGAGAGAGAGGGAGGGAGAGAGAGAGAGAGAGAGAGAGAGAGAGAGAGAGAGAGAGAGAGAGAGAGAGAGAGAGAGAGAGAGAGGGGGTGGTGGTGGTATGGGGGTATGGGTAGGGAGGGCGAAGGGGGAACGAAAGGAAATCCGAGTAGCCAGCCTGCAGCGTAAGGGGTGGTTTTGTTCGCCGAATGGGGGAGAGACTCAAAGTGTGGAGATTTTAATTGACTCCTCAGCGCCTACATCAAAGCGTGGTGTTTGGCACCAAGGGGCGGGGTTAAAGGGTAGGAGGGGGGCACTACAAGGCTTCCCCTTGTCGCCCTGTGGGCTTTGTTGCGATACTTGTGGGTGGTTGGGGGGGACGGGTAGGCTCCTCCGCTACCTGTTGAGCACATTTGTCATCGCTCAGATGCACATTTGTCTTTCTCCTCCCTGCAGGCGTAGTCATAGTTCTGCTCAAACGGGAGCATTTCGTGACGGGTTGATGATTAGAGACTGGTTTTTTTTAAAAATATATCTTTGTTCGAGTGTCTGTTTGTCTGTCTGTTCATCTATCTATCTTTGTGTATCTGTTCCTTTCAAATTGCTTCGACCATTGGTTACTAATATGACATAAGCCGCGCGTTTGGGCTAACAGTGAGTGGTAAAGTGAGAGCGAGAGCTGTCTGATAATTGAAGGTCTACAGCAAGAGAGAGAAAATGGAGTTTTACGTCCTCTTGGTCTGAATCAGACACATATGGGACATTTGTAAATACACATATGGTTGGAACAATACTGGAGGCAATGCCCGGAGGCAGTACGAAACCAGTAAAGTCCCGATTTTTAAAAATTAATACAGATAGCTGTAGCGGTGACCACGCCTCGGTTAAACCTCATCGGCTATGGCACCGCCACAAGTAGTAGAAACCTTGAAGGTCTACAGCAATAATTACAAAGCTCCTTTTATAGTTTAGTCTTTTTTGGGACTAACAATAAGATCTCAAACCAGTAGGTATTTTGCAATAGCTTTTGAGTACTGCAGCCTAACGGGTTAGTTAGCCTTTAAGAGCCACTCCCGCCATAGAACCGTTTGATTGTACACCCAAGTGTGTGTGTGTGCGCGCGCGCGCGCGCGCGCGCGCGCGCGCGTGTGTGTGTGTGTGTGTGTGTGTGTGTGTGTGTGTGTGTGTGTGTGTGTGTGTGTGTGTGTGTGTTAGGGGAGATAAGGAGGGTAGGCTGGGGGGTGGGGGGTGATAGAGAAAAACAATGAGAACAGGAAAAGAGTATGGGTTAACAAATGTGAATGCAAAAAAACCACCAAAAAACAAACAAACGTTCCAACCCTGAAAGACCATATCCACATCCGCAACAGTTACGAAGTAAAATAGAAGAAAAATCTGTTTAACGTCCTCCGGTCTGAAACAGACACATATATGGGACATCAGTAGATATAAAGATGGTGGGAACGATCGCGGAGGCAATGCCCTGAGGCAGTGAAACACCAGGAAAGTCCCGAATTTTTAACAATACAGATATTATTGTGATATTATTTTTACATCAAAAATTACGACCATTAGCCCCTTTTTATTATGAAACCTGATATTTGTACTCCAGTGCCTTTAAAGGTTACGTACCGACGTGTCGCCGTCTCTATGTATCAGTCCCCGTTTCTATGTGTAACCAATATCGTATCTATGTGTTCCCGTCCCTATGTGTCCCCGTCTCTACGAGTCCCCGTGCCTATGTGTCCCCGTGCCTATGTGTCCCCGTGTCTACATGTCCCCGTGTCTATGTGTCCCCGTGTCTATGTGTCCCCGTGTCTATGTGTCCCCGTGCCTATGTGTCCCAGTGCCTATGTGTCCCCGGGTCTATATGTCCCCGTGTCTGTATGTCCCCGTGTCTATGTGTCCCCGTGTCTATGTGTCCCCGTGTCTATGTGTCCCCGTGCCTATGTGTCCCCGTGTCTGTGTCCCCATGTCTATGTGTCCCCGTGTCTATATATCCCCGTGTCTGTGTCCCCATGTCTATGTGTCCCCGTGTCTATGTGTCCCCGTGTCTATGTGTCCCCATGTATGCGTGTGCCCGTGTCCTTGTGTCCCCTTGTCTATGTGTCCCCGTGTCTATGTGTCCCCGTGTCTATGTGTCCCCGTGTCTATGTGTCCCCGTGTCTATATGTCCCCGTGTCTGTGTGTCCCCATGTCTATGTGTCCCCGTGTCTATATGTCCCCGTGTCTATGTCCCCATGTCTATGTGTCCCCGTGTCTATATGTCCCTGTCTCTACGAGTCCCCGTGTCTATATGTCCCTGTCTCTACGAGTCCCCGTGTCTATGTGTCCCCGTGTCTATATGTCCCTGTCTCTATATGTCCCCGTGTCTGCTTGTCCCCGTGTCTGTATGTCCCCGTGTCTGTGTGTCCCCGTGTCTATATGTCCCCGTGTCTGTATGTCCCCGTGCCTATGTGTCCCCGTGTCTATGTGTCCCCGTGCCTATGTGTCCCCGTGTTTATGTGTCCCAGTGCCTATGTGTCCCCGTGTTTATGTGTCCCCGTGCCTATGTGTCCCCGTGTCTATGTGTCCCCGTGTCTATGTGTCCCCGTGTCTATGTGTCCCCATGTCTATATGTCCCCGCGCCTATGTGTCCCCGAGTCTATGTGTCCCCATGTCTATGTGTCCCCGTGTCTATGTGTCCCCGTGTCTATGTGTCCCCGTGCCTATGTGTCCCCGTGTCTGTGTGTCCCCGTGTTTATGTGTCCCCGTGTCCCCATGTCTATGTGTCCCCGTGTCTATGTGTCCCCATGTCTATGTGTCCCCGAGTCTATATGTGCGTTTAAAGAAATGTGGGTCTGTATGTTTATGTCTGTGTGCAAGAACGCGTTCACTCGCGTGCGTGCACGTACGTGTGTATAATGTGTGTGTGTGTGTGCGTGTGTGCGTGTGCGTGCGTGCGTGCGTGCGCGCGTGCGTGCGTGCGTGTGTGTGTGTATGTTTGCGAGTGTTTCAATGCTGATTGTAAAGCGCTTTGTGTTCGATAAAAGGCGCAATACAACAAGAAGTTTTCTGTGACATTTTTTCATGTTCATGTTTCATGTTTCTTGTGATTTTTCTTCCCCCGGTGACTTTCTTTCCTACAATCGTAGAGACGGAGGCACATCGGTATGACCCCCCCCCCCCCCTTCTTTAATAAGTAAGAGTACTTTGCGACAGGTAGGAAGGCCCGCAAGGTTCCTGACCTGTCTAACAAAACTGCTTTCTACCTTCTAACTACTGGACTGATCGTAATGAAATCAGGCAACACGATCCGCTACAGGTGATGCTCGTAATCTCAGTGTATTGAACAATCCAGTATTGTAGAGACTGACATCCCTGAACAGTTTTTTTTAGTGCATTTTCCAACACTTATAGCAGACCTGTTTACCACCTACACAAGTCTTGAGTAGTATAGCTGAAACGAGTAGTTTTGGTGCAAAATGTGTAGTTTTATTCATTAAACCATCAAACAATGTTCACTGAAAATGAGTAGTAATCAAGAATTAAAGAGCGTTACTTTCAATTTTGAAGAGTAGTAGACATCCAAATTGAGTAGAATACTACTAGAAAAGAGTAGAGTAAACAGGTCTGTTATAGTGGGTACGTTTACGGACTGACATCCCTGAACAGTTTTTTTAGTGCATTTTCCGCCCCATTTTCCAACACTTATAGTGCATTTACAGACTGACATCCCTGAACAGTTTTTAGTACATTTTCCAACACTTATAGCGGGTACGTTACGGGCTGACATCCATGAACAGGTTTTTTTAGTGCATTTTCCGCCCCATTTTTCAACACTTATAGCGGGTACGTTTACGGACTGACACCCCTGAACAGTTTATTAGTGCATTTTCCGCCCCATTTTCCAACATTTATAGTGGGTACGTTTACGGACTGACATCGTTGAACAGTTTTTTAGTGCATTTTCCAACACTTATAGTGGGTACGTTTACGGACTGACACCCCTGAACAGTTTATTAGTGCATTTTCCGCCCCATTTTCCAACATTTATAGTGGGTACGTTTACGGGCTGACATCGTTGAACAGTTTTTAGTGCATTTTCCAACACTTATAGTGGGTACGTTTATGGGCTGACATCGTTGAACAGTTTTTAGTGCATTTTCCAACACTTATTGTGGGTACGTTTACGGACTGACACCCCTGAACAGTTTATTAGTGCATTTTCCGCCCCATTTTCCAACATTTATAGTGGGTACGTTTACGGACTGACATCCATGAACAGTTTATTAGTGCATTTTCCGCCCCATTTTCCAACATTTATAGTGGGTACGTTTACGGACTGACATCCCTGAACAGTTTTTTAGTGCATTTTCCAACACTTATAGCGGGTAGGTTTACGGGCTTGCCGCCTTAAAAAAAAAAAAAAAATCTCCTCCACCTCTCTTCCAGACAGTCCTCTGACGAAAATTAATGTCCCCTTTGTCTCGCAAAGTGGAATAAACAGCCACACAACGACGCGCCAGACTCTGAACGAGAGGCAATTTGCACAGCGACCGCGTCTCTTTTACAACGGAGCAACTAACTAACTACCCGGCGACACCGCCGTGAAAATAAGGACAGAAACAGGACAGGGTGGAACAGCCATATACATTGTACTCCCCTGTTACTGATGAAAGCCAAGGGAGATTCTTTCTTTTTTTTAACTCTTGGGTCATTGTGGTTTGTTTAGTGTTAAAATTAAAAAAGTTAAGTTTATCCGGATGGCAACACGGAAAAAACCCTTCTTGGGTGACACTTTATCGCTATGCGTATTTTGGCTTAAATCTATCAAATATCTAGGAGATAATCAGTGTCTTTGTAATATCCAAATATGATTCACTGTTATTTTGGCTTAAATCTATCAATTATCCAGGAGATAATCAGTGTCTTTGTAATATCCAAATATGATTCACTG
Source organism: Phymorhynchus buccinoides (assembly GCA_017654935.2). Lineage (NCBI taxonomy): Eukaryota > Metazoa > Mollusca > Gastropoda > Neogastropoda > Raphitomidae > Phymorhynchus > Phymorhynchus buccinoides. The sequence continues at coordinate 40,689,364 of CM065688.1, forward strand.
TTATTTTGGCTTAAATCTATCAATTATCCAGGAGATAATCAGTGTCTTCGTAATATCCAAATATGAGTCACTGTTATTTTGGCTTAAATCTATCAATGATCTAGGAGATAATCAGTGTCTTCGTAATATCCAAAATATGATTCACTGGGATAATGTTGATGTGGTTTCTATTTGATAAAGTTGACACCACGGTCCGCAAATTGAAAACTAAAGGGGCCATTATGCCAAGTTTCGTTAAGATTGGTTCAGTGATTTAGGCGCTGTGATGCGGAACATGTATTTTCACAACACAGCACGCGCGTGCAGACAGAGAAACGCACAGGTTCTCGTTCTTTCAATGTACAGTACTCCCGTTCAAAAAACTAAACTGGGTGTACAAAAAACAAAACTACTGTGATTCGGACTTGAACGATACGAGCACCCAAAAAAAAATGGGGGCCAAAAATTTGGCCAGAGATTCTTTTCTCTGGGACTTGGTAATTTGGCAGTTAACACGACCCATGCTCGTTCCGACTGCCGTATGAGAAGCAGAAAGTATTTCTTCTTCTTCTTCAAAGAAGGTGCCAGAACTTGAGAATCATCATGGTGCCCATTTTTTTGTGGTCAATGACGTTGGGAGACTGAAAACGAGTTCGGTGGTCTTTGGTTGACGACGTAACTTTATCCCCCAAACGGCCCCATTTAGCGTCGTCGTCGTCGAGAGAGAGAGAGAGAGAGAGAGAGAGAGAGAGAGAGAGAGAGAGAGAGAGAGAGAGAGAGAGAGAGAGAGAGAGAGAGAGAGAGAGAGAGAGAGAGAGAGAGAGAGAGAGAGAGAGAGAGAGAGAGAGAGAGAGAGAGAGAGAGAGAGATTACAAAATTAAAGCGAAGTAAAACTAATACAATATGAGAGAGAGAGAGAACAGAGAGAGAGAGAGAGAGAGAGAGAGAGAGAGAGAGAGAGAGAGAGAGAGAGAGAGAGAGAGAGAGAGAGAGAGAGAGAGAGAGAGAGAGAGAGAGAGAGAGAGAGAGAGAGAGAGAGAGAGAGAGAGAGAGAGAGAGAGAGAGAGAGAGAGAGAGAGAGAGAGAGAGAGAGAGAGAGAGAGAGAGAGAGAGAGAGAGAGAGAGAGAGAGAGAGAGAGAGAGAGAGAGAGAGAGAGAGAGAGAGAGAGAGAGAGAGAGAGAGAGAGAGAGAGAGAGAGAGGAGAGATTACAAAATTAAAGCGAAGTAAAACTAATACAATATGAGAGAGATAGAGAACAGAGAGAGAGAGAGAGAGAGAGAGAGAGAGGAGAGAGAGAGAGAGAGAGAGAGAGAGAGAGAGAGAGAGAGAGAGAGAGAGAGAGAGAGAGAGAGAGAGAGAGAGAGAGAGAGAGAGAGAGAGAGAGAGAGAGAGAAAGATTAAAGCGAAGTAGAAGGAGAGATTAAAATACAATATGAGAATAGAGAGAGAGAGAGAGAGAGAGAGAGATGAGAGAGAGAGAGAGAGAGAGAGAGAGAGAGAGAGAGAGAGAGAGAGAGAGAGAGAGAGAGAGAGAGAGAGAGAGATACAAAATTAAAGCGAGTAAAACTAATACAATATGAGAGAGAGAGAGAGAGAGAGAGAGAGAGAGAGAGATAGAAGAGAGAGAGAGAGAGAGAGAGAGAGAGAGAGAGAGAGAGAGAGAGAGAGACAGAGAGAGAGAGAGAGAGAGAGAGAGAGAGAGAGAGAGAGAGAGAGAGAGAGAGAGAGAGAGAGAGAGAGAGAGAGAGAGAGAGAGAGAGAGAGAGAGAGAGAGAGAGAGAGAGAGAGAGAGAGAGAGAGAGAGAGAGAGAGAGAGAGAGAGAGAGAGAGAGAGCGTGCGTGCCCTACAGAATAAATTCAACAATAATTCGCAAGAAGCCTCTGAAGGAAGGTGATTGCACTATACAGCACGAATAAACGCATGTGAATAAACCATAGAAGTGTGTCAGTACAGCAGATCTTTGCTACATGCATATCTGTGCCAATCTGAATAATTATACTGTCCCAAAAAAAAGAAACGCATACGTTTTCAAAGGTCGTTTCCGTCAAGGTCGCAGGCCAAGTTAATAGCTACATGCCGAGCACTTCAGCCTAGAAACTTTGAAGAAATATCTGTACACGGGGTCGCAAAATATTGCAAGGACAAGAATGTATATATTCAAGGTCAAATAGTAAGGTCAAAGTTAACAAGGTTAACGTTGTTAGCTTCAGGTATGATCTCACTTGTAGTTTTGCATTCTTAAGATTGAAGATTGTCATTATGCAACGTTATATTTATAAAGTTACAACGACCCTTCACTGTGTCTGTACATGTGATGCAAGTGAGATTGACCCATGGTCAATATTAAAATGATACGGCTGTGCCCAATGGAAGTTGTCTTTACCAGTGGCAGTTCTCCCTACACGCCGTAAAGAATTGTTGGTTGCTGTCACTCCACGGGTGGAGTGAATGTGATGGTGGCTCCATGAATGGAGCGAAGTCCCCTGAAGTCGGAGTATGGCCGCCCATGTGGCGGGGGCCTTTAAAAGCAGCCATACACGTAATTAAATAATCTTCCCACCCAAGGCAATGCGAAATGTTCCAGCGTTTAAAGGCACGGCCGGACTATAAAAGAGGGGAGGTGCTGAGCGCGCGAGCCACCGCGAGGCAGAGCTTTTCTGGCGAAAAAGACCCAAGAACAACAAGTTACATATCTCTGTGTGTGTGTGTGTGTGTGTGTGTGTGTGTGTGTGTGTGTGTGTGTGTGTGTGTGTGTGTGTGTGTGTGTGTGTGTGTGTGTGTGTGTGTGTGTAATCTCAAGACCCACCTGTTCCCCCGTCATTAAAGCTCCGCTCTCTTTCTATTCTCTCTCTTGCCATTAGGTCTGTTTCTGTTGTATTCCATTTATTTCATCCGTGTGTGTTCGCTTTATTTTGCGTTTTTGTTTGAATGCGCTATGAATGTGAACGTGTGTGCGCGCTTTGATTTGATTTCTATCAAGATTCAGCGCCGTATTTATACTGTATGTTGTTGTTGTTGTTGTTGGTGGTGGTGGTGGTGTGTGTGTGTGTGTGTGTGTGTGTGTGTGTGTGTGTGTGTGTGTGTGTGTGTGTGTGTGTGTGTGTGTGTGTGTGTGTGTGTTTGTTGTTTGTTGTTCTTTAATTTAACGTCTTTTCACTTAGAAGTGATATTAGACATGAAAGTGTGTGTGCGCGTGGGAATGTGCATGTGTATCTGTGTGTGCTTAAAGTGCATATTTATAAGTAACATTAGGGGATGTATGCTTAGCTAAAACAGTTTAAAAAACAAATTAAAACACAAAAAACATAATACTAATAATGATAATAAAATAAAATAAAAACTCCAGAATTGAACTATTATAAAATAAAAATGCAAACATTCTATCAACAAAAACCCAACAGCAATCATAGAAACGAGCCAAATGGACATAACATTAAAGTTTGTACAAAATTCAAAAGAGATACGGCATCTTGGAATATACATTTGGATTCATCTTTTCTGAATTCTGAAAGGGCCGATTCAAAATAAGGGCAATAATATAGAATGTGTGTTGTTGTACAATTATCAATAACACCGCATACACATTGAAGATTTTTTGTGAATTTAGTTTTAAAAGCATTTAGCTTAAGCCTATAAAGTAGTGAAACAAACTTTTTACGGCGTCTTGGATGTTTGTTTACATTTCTATTAAGAAATACATAATTTACTAAGGAATCTCTTTTCTGAGACTTCCATGATCGGGAGTTTAAACAACACTTTATGGAAGATTCAGGTTTATGTATTTTGTGAAGCATAGATTCTTTGTAGATTTTATCAAAATGTTCAAAAGAAGCTCTTTGTAAGAGAGAATAGCCTTCTTGCAAACTCCAGGGAATGTGAATATCCGTAGAATTAGCAGATTTGTTTGCCCCTGCCCGAGCAGTACGATCAGCCCATTCATTTCCAGAAATCGAACAATGAGATGGGATCCAACAAAAGTCAACTGTGATGCCTCTTAATATAAGAATATGGATAAGTATTCTAATTTCCGTAATGATTTCAGCCCTGGTTTTTGGACTTGTTGATTCTAAAGCTTGAAGAACAGATTTAGAATCTACACAAAAAAAGAACACGTGTGTGTGTGTGTGTGTGTGTGTGTGTGTGTGTGTGTGTGTGTGTGTGTGTGTGCGTGCGTGTGTGTGTGATGGAGGGAGGGAGAGAGAGAGAGAGAGAGAGAGAGAGAGAGAGAGAGAGAGAGAGAGAGAGAGAGAGAGAGAGAGAGAGAGAGAGAGAGAGAGAGAGAGAGAGAGAGAGAGAAACAGACAGACAGACAGACAGATATTTCATTCAATGGGGGATGGCAACTTAAACTAGAAAGAAGAAGGATGCTGACGAAGACGTTAGGGGTAGTAGAAAATAAGGGTGGGTATAGGGGGAAGAAATAGAGAGAGAACCGGGCAACAGAGTCGGCAATTAAAAGGGAAACCCCCACAGTATGCCAAAAGGTGGTGGGAGGAGACGACAAGGTCTCTCTGGGCCCCCCTCAAGCAGCCCATTAAGAAGCCATCCCTTTCACTACCCGGCTCTTCGTGGGTTCTCGTCCCTTTCCGTCCCTTTCCGGCTGCCTCCCCGCCGCTCTCAATCAACTGCACTCCGTTCAGCTCTCGACTCCGCCCCCTTTTCTCTCCGCTTTACAAGTAACCTGCGGCCGACAGGTTTTGGGAAGTAAGGTAGAAGGTGGAAAAGTCGGCGGGTTTCCCTCCCCCCCCTCTCCCTTTTCACCCTTTCGGTCTCTCTCTGTACTGTGCTTTTGTTACTTGTCCACCCACCTTGGTATGAGACCCATGCCCGACCCATCTTTTGCCCGTAGGAATGAGGGAAGCAAGATGGCAAAGCCATGTAAAATCCGTACTCTACAAGTTCAACAGAGAGAATTACTACTTGTGGCGGTGCCATAGCCGATGAGGTTTAACCGAGGCGTGGTCACCGCTACAGCTATCTGTATTAATAAAAAAATCGGGACTTTACTGGTTTCGTACTGCCTCCGGGCATTGCCTCCAGTATTGTTCCCACCATATTTGTATTTACAAATGTCCCATATGTGTCTGATTCAGACCAAGAGGACGTAAAACTCCATTCTCCTCCTTCAACAGAGAGAACAAAATAAAATGCAAGAATCCACCACACAGGAATTTTCAAAGGTACTGATTCAACAACTATATACGTTTACTTGAGAAGCGACAAAGATGACATTGTAATCTTGAACTTTAGTCACCTCCTTCATGTTTACGACCCTCAATCTCAAAGTCGGCTTCTTTCAGTTTGTTTTGTTTTTAAATCCCAGGCTGATCCTATTTTCTTCTTCGTTCTGTCGTGCAGAAGTTGACTCCACAATATTATATAGATCGACTCGTGTTCACAAACAAAAAAACAGCACGCGGCAATTGACCTGTCTCCACACCTGGGGGCTCTTTAAACCACAGACCCCGGGGGCTCTTTAATTGAACACGATGGTCCATTAAATGTCTGTCAACGCCACTGGTTCCGAGTCCCAATTTGAAGCTACACCCACACCCGACGACGAAAATGGTGTTTTACGTCCTCTTGGTCTGAATCAGACACATATGGGACATTTGTAAATACAAATATGGTGGGAACAATACTGGAGGCAATGCCCGGAGGCAGTACGAAACCAGTAAAGTCCCGATTTTTTAATGTTCATGCAGATAGGTGTAGCGGTAACCACGCCTCGGGTAAACCTCATCGGCTATGGCACCGCTACAAGTAGTTGCTCCTGCTACACCCACACCCAAAACTTCAGAAACTTGATATGGCGACGTTTATTTTCCACCTGTTGGTTCTTGATTGATGAATCTTGAACCAATGGACCTATAATTATTCATCAGGCGCCGAAGGCACGAGTGCGTCTTAAACTGTTAACACGGGTCATAACATGTAAATAGTTAGAAATTTTTTATTTTTTATTTTTATATCATTATTCTATTAAATAATTATTAGACTAAACTGGCAAAACGAATGGCGGTTCATTCTAATTTACATATACCCGTTTAGGACGCGGTCATGATTACCGTATCAAGAGTCCCCCCACCCCCTACCCCCCAACATTGTCACTTGTCTTTTTTTTGCACCCCTCCGGTCTCTCTCTCTCTCTCTCTCTCATCTCCTATTATCTTGACTCCCCGCTACCCAGTCTTATCTGACAGCTTATTAGCACCATACTTAGTGCCGACACGTTTAAGGGGTAGGGGTGTGTAACGGTTTGGCTACAGCGGCCAGCAATCTCCTCGCCAGCTCTCCAACAGTTCAGGGACTGCTGCACCACACACGATTCGCTGTCAATGCGATGCGATTGTGACGATGTGAGTCATGATTCACGTGAAAATCATGAATTGTATTGGGTCTAGAGTCTACTTGAGAGAGAAAGGTGGCAGAGTGGCTAGGACGTTCGCCTGCCAAATGTAATGCGTGACTGCAGCGTGAGTGACCCGGGTTCGATCCCGGCCTCGCCCTTTCTTTCTAGTTTGACAGGAAAATCGAACTGGACGTCCAGTCCTTCGGATGGGGATTTAAAGCTAGTCTGACCCGTGCGCTTTACGCACGTAAAATTCCCACGGCAGTTGAAAGTCGGTAAGAGCAGGGAGAAATCCCGCTGCCTGGTATGGCCAAATTGATAGCTAGGTTTTCCAAGTGTGCCCACACCCCCTCCTCACCCTGTGCCCCCCCAAAAAAAACCCACCTAACAACAATTGTGTAGGCGCTGCACTTGCGGCGACGCACTTTCCGGGGTAGAGCAGCCCGAATTTCACAGAGATTGTGACTAGAATATACCAAATACCAAATAATAATAGAGCGAAAGCAGTAGAATTATTTTTAAACGGAAGTAGGCTACTTCACGTGAATCATGACTCGCATCGTCACAATCGCATCGCACTGACAGCGAATCGTATGCAGTGTAGCAGGCCCTTTCGAGGGAAGGTTCAGAGGGGATAAATCCGTGTTTTGACACCTTTCGCTTTCCATAGTCACGCCGGGGCTACTTTCAACTTTCAATGGGCCCCTTTCAGTGCGGTACCGACATCGCCAGTTATTAAGATTAGATAGATGGGGTGATAGGAGTACCTAAGTTAGGTATCCTGTAATTGGAAGAAATTAACAAGATTGCAAACCACTGGAACGTATTCCCAGAATATGTGTAAATCTACTGAAGTAGGCCTACGTTAATATCGGTTGAGAATTAATTGGGTAACAGACATCATCACATCTTTTGAGTGCATGTATACAGTTTGCCTGACGGTTTACGACGGCGCGGATTGACAGTTATAAGCACGGGGAAAAAACTCAAATGATGCGAAATTTCGGAATTTCGGCAATCATTGATGAGTGAGGAGTTTTCATACATCATTAGCTCCGATTTCCCAACCGACGCTTCTCAAAATTCACATACATTCGTTTTTTTGTGAGATGGCATGCCTCTCTGTCTCTGTCTTTGTCTCTCTCATTCCTATGTGTGTAGGCCCTTTGTTTATGCATTTGTAAATGTGTGTATGATTAATTTATTTATGTATGTTCTTGTAATTGGATATGTTATGGTAAATGGCTTGTACATTAAACCAGTTTCAACCCGTGTCAACCTCTCTCTCTCTCTCTCTCTCTCTCTCTCTCTCTCTCTCTCTCTCTCTCTCTCTCTCTCTCTCTCTCTCTCTCTCTCTCTCTCTCTCCCCTCTCTCTCAACCAAATCAATATTTTCCTTCGTTCGTTCTTTCTCTCGTTTCCCCCCCCCCCCCCCCCCCCCCCAGCCCCCCCCCCCCCCCCCCCCCCCCCCCCCGAGCACTTATAAGCCAGTTAATTCTACAAAAAACTGAGAAACCCTGTCAGAGCTTTCCCCTCTCCATCTCTAATCTGACTCCATCCACGAACCGTTAAAGACTGCGAGTTGTAGATAAACTAAGGAGAAGAGGGAAACCTCAGACGTGTTAGTGTTTCTTACAGATAAGATAAAGGGGGCAAGCAGCCAGCCTTGGGGGACAATCTCGATTATTGACAAGCTTTCGCGGGGAAGACACCCCTAGCCGCCTGAAAGTTCGCCAATGTCAAACAATCCGCTATGAATTATTGTGAGGCGCGTATGGTGAACCATTAGGGGGTGGGGTGGGGGTGTTGAAGTTATGGTGTAATGTTAGAGTCAAAAATAGGAATATTTTGCAAAGTATATACTATGTAAGAGAGAGAGAGAGAGATAATGATAATGATAATGAACCTTTATTTTATAACGGTAAAAGTATTGACATAGAGTAGACATTTTTCATACTTGCCGTTAGCACAAACAAACAAATAGATCATACAAAAATTAAAGCGAAGTAAAACTAATAAAATATGAGAGAGCAGAGAGAGAGAGAGAGAGGAGAGAGAGAGAGAGAGAGAGAGAGAGAGAGAGAGAGAGAGAGAGAGAGAGAGAGAGAGAGAGAGAGAAGGGAGGGGGTGGGGATGTAGTGTTATTCACTGCCACTTCAAAATTACTCTTTTAGTGAGAAATCTTTAATTGTAATAAATATTGGGTTTACATTAGGTAAAAACAGAAGCCACAAGATTCAATTAGGGTAAATTAAGATAGGCCCATGGCCTTACAAATTGATTATAGGCTACTTTTTCGTTTACGTGAAGTCTGGGGACTTCAGGGCCTGCTACACTGCATACGATCCGATCTCAACGCGATGCGATTGTGACGAGATTCATGTGAAATACTTCCGTCTAAACATAATTCAGCTATTTTTGCTCACTATGCTCAAGCATACCCAATATATGAGAATTTCACGTGAATCATGACTCACATCGTCAGAAGCGCATCGCAATGACAGCGAATCGTATGTAATGTAGCTTGTTTACAACTGCATTGTAGTCATACTGAGCTAGGAATAATGTTTTTTTAATTAAAGGCTTGTTGTGCATTTGGTTTAAATAGCATTCTATTTCTTAGTCACAAATGAAAATCAACAATGCTCATTAGAATAGATAGGGCAACAAGAAAACTTATATAAAGCCCTATCTTAAAGAAAAAAGTGCACAGCCCCACATGGCCGAAAGGTCAGTAAAGCCTTAATAATAAAATAATTAAAAAAAAAAAAAAAAATAAAAAAGTGCACAGGCAATAATAGTGACGGACGCCCAAGCAGAGTAATGAAGCGCTATCTTAATTTTCAAATATGTTTTATATATTAATGTGCAATCATAGACAATCGAAAAAACAAACAGTAAGAAGAACATCAACAGGTAACAATATTAAATTAAAAAATTATATTAAATTGTATTAATGAATGTTTAAACAAATGTGGTGAGAAATGGAGATCTGTCTCAGCTTGCAAGGAAACAAACTCTTGTTGTGCGTTTGAATGCCTTCAAGGTGTCTAAAATGAGTGTGACTACAACCATTCTCGTCGCCCACCCCATATTACCCCCAACCGCCAACGAACCCATCTTTATTATCTCATACCCTAATGTCCATTTTGACTCACTAGTTAACACGAAGTGAGTCTATGTTCTCATCCTGTTCGGTTGTGTGTCTGTGTGTCTGTATGTATGTATGTATGTATGTATGTATGTATGTACATTTAGGTCGGCACAACGCTTTTGCCACACCCTGAACGACCCAATTATGGCACTTGATGCTCAACTGATGCTAGGTGATGGATGCCGAAAACAAGTTTGGTGGAGGGGAACAGTTCTGATCTCCGGCTTTAAAAAAACCCAAAAAACAAACAAAAAGTTTGATGAGGGAGTTATTTCCCTTTATTCGTTTTACTATCATCCTCTCTCCTAGCCTCACTATTTCGATTTTTGTTTAAAGACACACTGACGCACCACGATTAAGTCCCTTTTTTTTCTGGGTTAGCTGTGACCCACATACAAATGTCC
>CM065688.1:40726754-40729254 GCA_017654935.2 Phymorhynchus buccinoides
ACATCTATCACTACAATATACTTCTTCTACTACAATTACTACTACTAGGAGATAAACTAAGCTAGCACTCTTTATGGTTTTTTTAGAACATAGATCAAGATACCAAGTTAATATAACTGGTTTTGGTTTTAATGTTCGTTTCAAAGACATACCTGGACAAACAAGTTTTAAACAAAACTATTATTGCATTTGAAATGCTCTAACTTGTGAGTCCTGTAGGCTGGAGGAACGGTGCCAGCAGTAAACTGAGATTTTGTTCATACTTTATATAATATTATATATGATGTTCTCTATCTGACTGTTTCTCTGTTTATATATCTCTCTGCTTCTGTCTTTGTATATCAGCAGCTTGATTTACCTCTCTCTCCCTCTGTCTCTCTCTCTCTCTCTCTCTCTCTCTCTCTCTCTCTCTCTCTCTCTCTCTCTCTCTCTCTCTCTCTCTCTCTCTCTGTCTCCTCTCTCTCTGAATCCCACCCTTTTCTTTATGTGTCTCTTAGTAACCCTGTCTCTGTGTCTCCCTCCTCCACCCCGTTCCCGGGTTTATCTCTGTTTGCTCTGAGTGAACAGGAACAATGACAACATTTGGGTCACATACTGAGAGATACGTCATAGTGAATATTGCGATATTTTTTTTAACCCTTTCGCCGCCAACCATATTTCAACCAAACATTTCCATTAAATATACCTGGATAGAGAACAAAATCCATTTGCACTATTGTGGATTCTTCTGTGACGTATATAAAATAAGGTCTATCCTTACTTCCCAAAACTAAGGCAACAGGGTCTTTGGATAATAGACCCCAATGTGATGCCCTTTAGCGACATAGGTGTTAAATCACTGTGGTGCGAAAATGCGACTTTGGCGGTGAAAGGGTTAAAACCTTGCATTAAAGCTGTGCACTGAGAATATCTGGCAATATGGTTATATAATTATGGCTCCAAAGTTTTAGTACCTATTCTTGCCTGACAATTATTCAAATGTGTGCAAGATTAAAGTTTCAAAGACTATTAATATACAAATACCTGACCCCCACGCCCACCACCACCACCACCCCAAAACAATCTGCAACAAATCAATAATGAAACAACATTTTCCCTCGCATTTAAGTTGACAATGACCTTGCAGCCTTTCAGTTGCGACAATACATTTTAGAACATTATTTGCAACGCGCCAGTCTTTGACATTAGGGTCACTTCTTGATACATTGGAAAGCTTGGGAGTACCAAATCCATATCCTTCCTTACCCTTTAGGGCTAAAAGATTTCGTGTGCATTTTCTATGAAAATGAAAGCTTTTGTAGTGTTTTGTTTGCTTAGGAAAAAACGGTTCTTTTTGAGAAAAAATGAATTCTCTGTGTTTTTCTTGCGACAGAAATGAAAACAGTGCGTAGTTTGTTCAGGCATTCAAGAAAAAGAAGAAGAAGAAGAAGATGAATAAATTTTAAAAAAGCAACAACAACAACCACAACGAAAGAAAATGATCCAAGAATCCATTTTTCATAAACAATATCTTTATTGTTTAAAAACTCGGGGCTTTCCTGGTATTGCAGTACCTCCAGGATCGTCCCACCATCTTTATATCTATTAATGTTCCACATGTGCCTGTTCCAGGCCGGAGGACGTTAATCGGATTTTTCATATTATATCCATGATGGAAGCAATGAAATTCTCTCTCTGCCCCTCCCCCCCCCCCCTCTCCCCCTCACTGTCCCCCCCTATATCTGCTCTGCCCACACACCCACCCCCCCCTCCAATTAACCATCTCTCTCTCTGGACTCACTGTCTCTGCTACTCACCACACACACAATCTCTCTCTCTCTCTCTCTCTCTCTCTCTCTCTCTCTCTCTCTCTCTCTCTCTCTCTCTCACTCTCTCTCTCTCTCCTCCTTTTAGCCAACAGGTAACAGTAAACCAGTGGGATTCTACAGTTCAAGAGATTGTCAAGCAATCAGCGGAAAACAAACAAAACGCTCTCATTCCTTGTCTGAAAACGTCATGTGGAACTGGAACGTGTTACTCTCTCTCTCTCTCTCTCTCTGTCTCTGTCTCTGTCTCTGTCTCTGTCTCTCTCTCTCTCTCTCTCTCTCTCTCTCTCTCTCTCTCTCTCTCTCTCTCTCTCTGTCTGTCCGTCTGTCTGTCTAGCTCTCCGCACCGCTCTCTTTCTCAAAACATTCATTTGTTTGTCTACTCTCTCTCCCTTTCCCCTATTTCTGTAGTGCCTCTCTATCATTATATCTGCGCCTCTGTCTCTCTTCAAATCTCTCCCCCTTCCCCCTTTCATTGCCTGTCTCTCTCTATGTCTCTGTCTGTCTGTCTGTATCTCTCTGTGCCTTTCTTAACAAAGCTGCATAGAAGAGAGCAAAGTAATACATGTACATGTAGTAAGCAATTGCAAATAATGTAGAAGAGCAGACGAACCTGTAACACACTAAAATAGTTATACGTACTCGAATATTCTAATGAAGATAAAATCCATCCATAACAAGCATTACCACTAAGA
>CM065688.1:40734254-40741754 GCA_017654935.2 Phymorhynchus buccinoides
CGCTATATGTTTCTTCTTCAAGCTGTATCTCGTGAACTAGAAGACAGAATCCCTTCCAATTTTGTGTCAGGATGTGACACTCTACGGGGTGTCGCAAGTGCGTGGCATTGCTGGTGACGGACATGTCTGCCGCTCGGCGACGCCCTTGTATAGAAATGACACCAATATCCGAACTTTTAATGATAGACGATATCCAACCCATACTTGCTCAACACATAACATTGTGTTTCACTATTCGAAAGCAAAACAACAGAGTGACAAATTATATTTAATCCTTTGGTTTGGTAACGACCCGAGCTCATACATTCAATATTACCTAATTTGCGAATTAAATATTTTCTTTATTATAATAATAATAATAATTATTATTATTATCATTATATTATTATTATTATTATTATTATTATTATTATTGTGTTAATTTTTTTTTTTAATGTTGACGATAAAAATGCCTATGAAGGGTTAATAAATATTTATAGTTTAATAATTAATAATAATGCTATTCTGTTACTGATGTTCTTGAAAATGTTAAGTTTTCAAACAAGCACTGATGACGATGATCAGTGAAACACATCTCTTAATTGGTTTATCAATAATACTGAAATGCAGAGACGGGAAGGCCCAAGGACCTGACGGCATCAGCCCCAAACTGCTCAGGACCTGCGCCGGTCAGCTGGCTGCCGTCTTTCAGACTCTCTTCAACCTGAGTCTGAGACTGGGCAAGGTGCCGACGCTGTGGAAGGTGGCCAGGATAGTGCCGGTCCCGAAGAAAGCCGTGTGCAAAGTCTACAACGACTACAGGCCGATCGCGCTCACTCCAGTCATCATGAAGTACCTGGAGAAACTGGTCCTGAAGAGACTGCTGCAACAAACCAGGGACCAGCTGGACCCACTGCAGTTTGCCTACCGTGCACACAGGGGCACTGACGATGCCGCCATCATCATCCTGCACGACATCCTGCAGCACCTGGACCGCCCCAACACCAGGGCTAGGGTTTTATTCATTGAGTTTAGCTCAGCGTTTAATACTGTAGTGCCTAGTGTCATGTATGACAAGCTGGAAGCCATGTCTGTTGCCCCTCAGCTCATCAAGTGGGTGGTGGACTTTCTCACTAGTCGTTCCCAGTTTGTAGCGATAGAGGGAGCAACATCAGACACCTTAGCTATTAACACAGGGACACCACAGGGCTGTTGCCTCTCACCCACACTGTTCACATTGTACACCAATGACTGTACTGCCTCTGGTGACAAGAACAGACTGACTACATTTGCTGACGACTCTGCACTTGTTGGACTGATCGACAATGACGACGACACAGAGTACCAGAGGGACGTAGTGCAGCTGGTTGAGTGGTGTGAGAGCAACAGCATTGATCTTAATGTAGACAAAACCAAAGAAATGGTCTTTGATTTTAGGAAGAAAAAGATAGACTCAACACCAGTAGTAATAGGGGGGAGGGAGGTGGAAAGGGTGGATAGCTACAAATATTTGGGCACAACTATAAGTTCAAGCCTTGCATGGACTAATCATGTAGACAGGGTGATAAACAAAGCGCACACAAGACTCTTCTTTTTAAGGAAGCTTAAACAATTTAAAGTAAATAGAACAATTCTGAACATGTTTTATAGGTCTAGCATTGAAAGCATTTTAACCTTCAACTTTCTTGTTTGGTTTTCTAGTTGTAATGCTGGGGATATTAACAGACTGGACAGGGTGGTCAGGCAGGCAGAGAAGATCATTAACGTAGAGCTGCCTGGGTTAGATGAACTGTACGGGCAGAGGGCAAGGGGGGAGGTGAAAACCATCATGGCAGACGAGTCCCATCCCCTCCATCTCCAATTTGAGTTCCTGCCCTCTGGAAAGAGGCTAAGATCAGCCAAGTGCAGGACCTCAAGAATGCAAAAATCTTTTGTACCGTCTGCCACATCTATCCTCAACATCAGGAACACTGTGTGAGAAAGCAGGAAGTGTGTGTGTTTGTATGTGAGTGAGTGAGTGAGTGAGTGAGTGAGTGTGTGTGTGTGTGTGTGTGTGTGTGTGTGTGTGTGTGGTGGTGTGGTGGTGGGTGTGGGGTGGTGTGTGCGTGCGTGCGTGCGTGCGTGCGTGCGTGCGTGCGTGTGTTTGTGTGCGTGTGCGTGCCTGCGTGCGTGTGTGTGTATGTGTGCGTGTGTGTGTGCGTGTGCGTGAGAGATATATAGTGAAGCCCTAATAAATCTGTCCTACCTATGCATTTTCTTCCCCTGCTGTCAGTCTCTCTCTCTCTCTCTCTCTCTCTCTCTCTCTCTCTCTCTCTCTCTCTCTCTCTCTCTCTCTCTCTCTCTCTCTCTCTCTCTCTCTCTCTCTCTCTCCTCCCTCTCTCTCTCCACTCTCCCTGTCTTCCTCTCTCCCTCAGCCTGTATGTTCACCTTGAGACTCATTTTAATACATATGATGGTGCTGGTCTATATGATCTAATTATGACTCTTTTTATAGAATGTATTTTACTGACTTGTAATGTTCAATAGTTTATGTGCAATTATCAATATATCTTAGCCTCCCTTAGTAATGTAGTTTTATTTCTATTACCTTATAATCATTTTTAAATTGAATTGCTTTGTATTTTTCAAGGTTGAATTTGATTCTTGTGATGCATTGCTGTTAATGTATATAGTCAATATACCAGTGACTGAACGAGAGAGAAAGATAGTGTGTGTGTGTGTGTGTGTGTGTGTGTGTGTGTGTGTGTGTGTGTGTGTGTGTGTGTGTGTGTGTGTGTGTGTGTGTGTGGGGGGGGGGGGGGGGGGGGATTGTGTTTATACTGATCCATTTTGCTGCTTTTGTTTGTATTATGTATGTGATCTGTTTACAGCACTCACTGTCTGTCTCTGCTTTTCTGTCTGTCTAGCGTCTGACTATCTATCTGACTCTCTCTCTCTCTCTCTCTCTCTCTCTCTCTCTCTCTCTCTCTCTCTCTCTCTCTCTCTCTCCCTCTCTCTCTCTCTCTCTCTCTCTCTCTCTCTCTCTCTCTCTCTCTCCCCCCCCTCTCTCCCCTCTCTCTCTCTCTCTCTCTCTCTCTCTCTCTCTCTCTCACTGGCTCTCCCAGTCTCCCTTCACTCTGTCTCTTCCTTCATCTGCCTTCATGACTTCTCCTTGTATGTCAACATCCGTGCCCTTGTTTCCATATTTATTGAACTTCTGTGGTTTTCAATTATGTGCGTATCATATTTTGGTTATCAGTTATTAGTATTTAATTTATGTTAGCTAACTTTAACATTCTGTTGTGTGCATGTGTGTGTGTGTGCGTGTGTGTGCGCGTGCGTGTGCGCGTGCGTGTATGCGCGTGTGTAGATGTAGACGTTTTGAAGATGGTGTGGCCTGCCGAAGAGTATCTGTTCATTTTATGTACTGTTAATACGTGTGTTAGTTTATAATATGTTTTTATCCCCACGCACAAGATGAATTCTTCTTGTTATGAAGCCAATAAACAGATTGATTGATTGATTGAGATGTTGATGGTGTTGTTACTAATGATGACCTGATACCATTTGGTTTTCATCGGAAATTATATCATAGTAATTGATCTAAAGAACTGAAGTATATTACGTTCTCATTGTTTTGAGTTTTCGATAACATTAACTGGTTAAATAGGATGTTGACGACGTTCGTGATGACGAAAGCAACTAAATGACAATGACACGCAGCAGTTTAATGGTGTCGTCAATGTTTAAACCATTGGTGTCCCACAAAACCTCGGGTTTTCTTATGACAATAAAAACGTTGTTCTTGTTCTCGTTCTTGTTCTTGTTCTCGTTCTCGTTCTCTTTTATCGTGCCATTTTTGTCCTCTTTCTCTTCATTAGCTGAATCAGTGTCTGTTTGGTCAGTGTCTGTTTGGTCAGTGTCCGTTTGGTCAGTGTCCGTTTGTCTTGTCTGTTTATCACGTTCTCCGAGTCTTTTTCTCAGCAATTATCTCTGTATGTGTGTGTGTGTGTGTGTGTGTGTGTGTGTGTGTGTGTGTGTGTGTGTGTGCGTGTGCGTGTGCGTGCGCGTGCGCGTGCGCGCGTGTGTGCGTGCGTGCGTGCGTGCTTGTGTCATTATTTCGAATTATCTGTTTCATATAATCATTCCATAATTATCATTTGGAGGACCCATTTTTAATTTTTACATAATCTTTAAAATCACATACTCGTTTTCTCAATTTCAACTAAACGACATGCATTATGTAATCCTGTTGGCCACTGCAACGACCACCTTTTGCAAGAGTGAATGCCCTTGGTAGATGCTTTAGTACTGACCAAACAAGGGAGTAACTCTCGCCAATAACCCTATTTGAGGCCACTGAATGGCTGCCTTTTGCAAGAGTGAATGCCCTTTTGGATACTGACCAACAGGCGCTTAACTCTTGCTGTCAAGGGCGTTAATAACCCTAGTTGCAGTGGCCAATAGAGCAGTCGTGGAAATAAGCAGAAGAGAATGACAGAAAAAAGAAGAAAGTATGAAAGACAAGAGAGAAAGAAACGTCAATCAAACTACAAAATAAGAAAGATAATCAAACCCACGCCGATTCACATCCATTCTGTCACTTTGAAAGATAAAAAACCGATTGAGAGCTCCGGTCACGCGAAATTCAGAACGAAAATGTTGGAGTCTCACGCAATGCAATAAGCGTGTTTTCCTTCCGACTGGTGACAAAAACCTACAAACAACAAGATGGCAGAGCCATACAAACTGTACTCCCATTTCAAGACAAAGACCAAAACAAAAGTACAAATCAAAACCAACGTTCTATAATTTAAAATTGGGGCAGTGGGTGGATGCCTCGTGCCTCCACACGGGGAGCTGGACGACCCCGCCCCCTCCACGAGTCTCTCCCCGTGGGGATACCGTAATGAATGAATGAAATTCTGCTTAACGTCCTCCGGTCTGGAACAGACACACATGGGACATTAGTAGATATAAAGATGATGGGGACGATCCTGGAGGCAATGTCCGCCGAAGGCAGTGCAACACCAGGAAAGTCCCGAATTTTTAACAATACTGATGTGTATATAAGTGGGGATACCGGGGGGTCGTTTTGTAAAAATAGTTCCCCCACCTTCTGGACGTTCTGTGCTTGTAACTTCCTCTAATCTGCCACTCTCTTTGACTCTGCCTTTTCCCTTTGCTTTCTATTATCTACTTTCTGACTTATTGGCCCATTCTCCTGCCTTTAAAAAAACCCAAATCTTCCAAATAATGTAAATTCTTTGAGCTCCTCCGAAATCGGAATGTGTCGGCTGTACGCAGCGGGGAGACCAGTGAAAACTGAAAACCGGACACATACGTACCTTATCCATTATGGCCATATGGCCCGGGAACGCAGAAGAAGAAGCTGAAGAATCAAAAATGGAAGTAAAATGGAAAAATAAATTGTATGCCCCTGGTTGTAAATTTCGATTTATCTCTTAAAGGTGGACCCTGACGGGTGAGTTTTTGCAAGAAACACGTCGAGATCACCAGGAAAACACCTTTTACAGAGATCGCAACACTCACTTTGCTCTGGTTTCCTAAAAATCAAACCGTCAAATCGGCGATTCCTCCTTGGCGGAGATGCTGGAGGGAGAAGCCATTTTGGATGGGGTGGGTGGAGGCCAATCCCATTGTGGTTGAAACTTTTTCGTTTTTGTAGTGCAGTAAAAACAACAACAATGGAGCTATTTCCTTTGTTGTGAGCGAAACCCCTTTAGATAAACTATAAAATTTAAAAAGAAAAAAGGCTTGTATTACGCGCGAAAATTTCGTGCAAACAGTTTTGTATAAACTCAGGCGGCCATTACAAAAGAGACGGCACAAGTCTTGTCTTTCAGTGAAAGAGACGACACACGCCTTCTCTTTCAGTGAAATAATTTGACTTCCAGCACCTACGCGAAGGAGGAATCGCCGATTTGACGGTTTGAATTCTAGGAAACCAGAGCAAAGCGAGTGTTGCGATCTCCGTAAAGGGTGTTTTCATGGTGATCTCGACGTGTTTGTTGCACAAAATCATCCGTCAGGGTGTCCCTTCCTTTAATTTTCATCAAATAAGACCTACCCAGTTGGTGAAAGTCAGGGGAGGTAATTTGGGAGTCCTGGGTCACTGTGGTTTCTTTGGGTTCAAAAATTTCTTGGTATCGGTATGACATTTATTAATATATCTGATAACAAAATATTACTAGCAGACTTCTGCTAAATTCATCCATTATATTTTTAAATAATCAATGGCTTTGCTATATTCCAAATTTTGACACTGGGAATACGTTCATATGATTTGCCAACCTCGTGCCGCAATGGCATGCAACATACACATCTGTATTGTTAATAATTCGGGACTTTCCTGGTGTTGCACTGCCTCCGAGCATTGCCTCCAGGATCGTTCCCACCATCTTTATAATTATCTACCAATATGTGTCTGTTTCAGACCGGGGGACGCTAAGCAGAATTTCATCATGCCGCAACTGCAAGGTATAAGGAAGCATTACAGCAAGTTTCGTTACGATCGGTTAGTTAGTTTAGGTACAATGAGCTCGTTACTGGAACACGTTTTTGGTCACACACGGTCGCACACGCACACACACACATACACGCACACACACGCATACACACACACACACGCACACACACACACACACACACACACACACACACACACCAAAGAAACGCACAACCTACGTCCCCCATTCTAACTTACTCCTCGTTCTTACAAAACTGGGGGAGTATAAAAAACCATTCAAGGGAGACAATAAAACATGAAAGGTGAATGATGGAACGTTATCGACATACATTCTTTGCTTTGTCCATACACGTGAAAAAGAGCATCTGTCATACTTTCGGGAGAATTGTGAGGGACAAGACAGATAAGAACAACAGAAAAGTGGACAATGATAACCGTAATTGACTAAGTGGTGTTTCTTGCAAGTTATCCGCTTCTACTATCTTACAAGGGTCAGAGAGACTAGGTTTGCCTTCGCCTGTCTATTTATGGATTTTCCACTACTAAAGTCCAACATTCCGCAGCCATGTAGAGACACTATCTGTCTGTCTGTCTGAATGTCTGTTTGCATGTCTGTTTAGAGAGAGAACGAACGAACGAACGAATCTTTTTTAATGTTGGAAAAGAATAAGCACAATACACGCTTGTTTACATCTCGCCAGCAACGAAGAAGAAAATATTAGAAGAAAAACAACAACAGATCAATACATGAAGGACAAATATTTGTAAATACCAATTATCCACACAGCCACACACATACACACAGCCATACACACAACAGCTACACACTCACATACACACACACGCACGCACGCACAGAGAGAGAGAGAGAGAGAGAGAGAGAGAGAGAGAGAGAGAGAGAGAGAGAGAGAGAGAGAGAGAGAGAGAGAGAGAGAGAGAGAGAGAGAGAGAGAGAGAGAGAGAGAGAGAGAGAGAGAGAGAGAGAGAGAGAGAGAGAGAGAGAGAGAGAGAGAGAGAGAGAGACACTGGACAACTTTATTTAACAAGGATAA
>CM065688.1:40759254-40776754 GCA_017654935.2 Phymorhynchus buccinoides
TTTTTTTCCCTTTGCTTACTGTTATCTAACCTGCTATCTTTCTGCCTTACCGGTTCATTCTCCTGCCTTTTTTTGTTCAGAAACACTTTCAAAAAGATGTCCTCCAGCCGAAGTCGGACTTGCTGGGCTTAGGCGCATAACGGCAGCATGACGCATCTGCGCTCAAAATTGACAGGAAACTGTCAGAGCGATCGAAGAAGAAGAAGAAGAAGAAGAAAAGTGATGAGATGTCTTTAATTTTAAAAAAAAAATTCTTAGAAGAAAATAATTCAAACAAAACATTTAAAAACTTGCACCTTTGAAAAAAAAAACTTATGTGGTAAATAGCTCTACGTGAGCACATACTGTATATCTTAAAGACCCAGTACCGTCACGTGTCAAAATCACGGTTTTCACGTTTTTCCCCTCTTATAGCTGGTAAGAAATCTTATTTTGACCAAGTGTTGCTCCCATACAAATTGGTTTAAACAACAATTTTATTCACACA
The DNA here is from genome assembly GCA_017654935.2 of Phymorhynchus buccinoides. Taxonomy (NCBI): domain Eukaryota; kingdom Metazoa; phylum Mollusca; class Gastropoda; order Neogastropoda; family Raphitomidae; genus Phymorhynchus; species Phymorhynchus buccinoides. The sequence continues at coordinate 40,759,742 of CM065688.1, forward strand.
ATTTCATGCCTATACAAACATAACTCAGCGCAAGAGTACAACAAGCTAAAGCTTATGGGCGTACTCAACACATTTATAAATGACAAAAGGACAGTTGCATAATTAATTAACAAAAATCATCATGGAGAAAAAAGCATTTAACAAATAAGGCAATAAATAATATGGAAAAAAGTAAACATTTACAAACACACGTGTAAGAATAAATGTAAACGAAAAAGCGTAATCAAAAAAGAAATCTGGGGCAAACAATTGTACGCGATTAGTCAAAGTTTACGTTCAAACGTGTTTCATAATCATTAATAATCAGGGACAAGTTTATTTACGTAGAATAGAACATTAATCATAGACAAAAATGCATTCATTCGTATGAAAAACGGTTGGTATCACAGATGAACTTTCCAACCATCTGAAGAATTTGATCATTTTCATGGAATTTTTTGTCGGGTCTCCCAAACAGAAGCGTCTGGGCATTGTTCTTTATATTATCAGGAAGAAGATCAATTGTCTGGGTACGCCAGTTTTGAAAGAGTGGACAGTTAGTCAGAAAGTGGGCAGCATCTTCTCTTTCGAATCCACATTCACATTCAGAGTTATTAGTAATATGCCTGCTGAAGAGGTCATGACGTAGGTCACTCATTCCCAATCTAAGTCGACACAGAAGAATGTCAGATGTCCTGTCAGTCAGGTAATAATACTTTGGTACAACACTATCATTTCTACTGAGAAAGCGTTTAAGAAGACTAAGAGAGTCAGACTGCTTAATAACTTCAGGTAAGTTATTCCAGAGAACAGAAGTTGAGGGAAAGTAAGAAGTTTTGTATAGCTCTGTTCTACAAGCTCTGCTCTAAAGGATGACGACGGTGATATGGATTTACAGAGGAGGTAAGTGGAGGTAAGCGATCAGCTAGATAGGGCGGAACAAGATTGTTAACCATTTTAAAATACAGAATGATCTTGTGCCTACGGCGCCTCTCCCTTAGAGAAGTAAATATAGACTCGGTGTACAACTTTTCATGACTAGTTCCTCTAACTGTACCTACAAATTGCCTCTTGCACGAAAACGAGGCATCACTTTAAAGAGCAGCCTCGATCGTATACGAGGAAAGTCTGAATGTGGGACACCCCGACCCAGAAAAAACAACAAGGGACTTAATCCAGCCGGCTCTGTGGGTCTTTAAAACACACAAACGCGCGTTACGCACGCACGCACGCACACACACACATACACACACGAACACACGCGCACACGCACACACACACACACACACACACACACACACACACACACACACACACACACGCCTACTGCTGCTACTATTATTCAGGTACCCAAAGTAGGTTAACAGCAAAAACGCAATAAGCTTAAATGGCGCAATGACTTATTCTTGGAGTAATAGTCTAATATATTTATCTAGACGTCTTCGAAGACTTTACAAAGATCCATGAAAATCTCCTTGCAACTCCGTTCTTACTCCTCAACTATATTTTATGCACGATTAAGGAGAGGAGCCCTATCCCGTTCCACAATAAAGGGTCTTTATAAAGACCCCCCATGTCACGTGTCACATTTCCTCTTATGCTCGGAAGATTTCTTGCCAGCTATAAGAGGAAAAACACGTGACCGCCGTTATTTTGATACGTGACGTGGTGGGTCTTTAATACTTAGTCAAGCTAAAAGCGCACGAGTCAGCACTCCATGTGCATAAAACAATACAAGATGCCAAAGCCATATTAACGTACTACCAGTTCAACAAACAAACAAACAAACAAACAAACAAATTGAATTAACAGGAAATACGTTTGAATGACTTGCCATTTGGGTGAACTGACATCAAAGTCAAAAATACTGTATTATCTCGTTAGGAGAAATTACAGTGTGGTCTCATGCAAGCAAGAAAGCACATGTTCATGCATTAACAAAATGGAAACAAAACTAAGGAAAAGAATGGACAACAAAATTAATCACGCTTCGCGAGAAGGTGGACAAATCTGGAGTGGGACAAAGATAAAGGAGGGAGGGTGGTGTTACACAGACATTTAAAAAAAGAAGCGAAAGCATCTTTTTTTTAAAAGAAGAAAGACAAATTAAAGCCTAGACCATCACACTTGCTAATACTAATAGGCGTACGGGTGATAACGGACTGGGGGGGATTTAGGGGGGGGGGGGGGGATTTAGCGTACTACTGGCGCTAATGCTTCTCTGAAGCTTCTTATAGGCAAAATCTCCCTCAATCCAACGAAGTTGTGTTGCCCGCTAAACTAGCGTTGCGGGGAGAGGGAGAGAGAGAGAGGGAGAGAGAGAGAGAGAGAGAGAGAGAGAGAGAGAGAGAGAGAGAGAGAGAGAGAGAGAGAGATGAGAGAGGAGAGAGAGAGAGAGAGAGAGAGAGAGAGAGAGAGAGAGAGAGAGAGAGAGAGAGAGAGAGAGAGAGAGGCTCGAGAGAGAGAGAGAGAGAGAGAGAGAGAGAGAGAGAGAGAGAGAGAGAGAGGGGAGAGAGAGAGACAGACAGACAGACAGACAATGACAATAACAATTGATTTATTCATTGAGGCCATTGCCCCTCATGAAGGGATACAGTACAAACAAAATACAATATACTACTGATTATGACAATGTTAATAAATTCATTAATATATCACATGACATCATAACTGATCGAAAGCGTAAAGCTTTACATAAATGAGAGACGTCAGACTTCACACTTTATTTTACAAGGAAAAGAATTTAGGCTGGGCCTAGTCTTCCATTCTGTCCTTTTCTTTTTTGTTCTAGAGAGAGAGAGAGAGAGAGAGAGAGAGAGAGAGAGAGAGAGAGAGAGAGAGAGAGAGAGAGAGAGAGAGAGAGAGAGAGAGAGAGAGAGAGAGAGAGAGAGAGAGAGAGAGAGAGAGAGAGAGAGAGAGAGAGAGAGAGAGAGAGAGAGAGAGAGAGAGAGAGAGGAGAGAGGCCGAGAGAGAGGGGGGAGAGAGAGAGAGAGAGAGAGACCGAGAAGAGAGAGAGAGAGAGAGAGAGAGAGAGAGAGAGAGAGAGAGAGGAGAGAGAGAGAGAGAAGAGAGAGAGAGAGAGAGAGAGACAATAGCAATTGATTTATTCATTTAGGCCTTTGCCCCTCATGAAAGGATACAGTACAAACAAAATACAATATACTACTGATTATGACAATGTTAATAAATTAATTAATATATCACATGACATCATAACTGATCAGAAGCGTAAAACTTTACATAAATGAGAGAGAGAGGCGAAGGAGAGGGAGAGAGAGGCCGAGGGAGAGGGAGAGAGGCCGAGGGAGAGGGAGAGAGAGGCCGAGGAGAGAGAGAGAGGGAGAGAGAGAGAGAGAGAGAGAGAGAGAGAGAGAGAGAGAGAAAGAGCGAGAGAGAGAGGCTTTGTTACACAAAAAAACATTATTATATAAGTCTGTTCTCTCTCTCTCTCTCTCTCTCTCTCTCTCTCTCTCTCTCTCTCTCTCTCTCTCTCTCTCTCTCTCTCTCTCTCTCCCCCTCCCTTTTTTTGGTTTACATATGTTTTTGCAGCAAATTCATTATTACATAGGTCTCACACTCACTTTACCCTTGGCCCAAACGTTGTCAACCAATAGCATAAATCGAGACATGCATTCAGATTTGTCTAATCGCTTTGCCTCATAGTCGTACTTAGAAACTAATTCAAATTTGCAGCATAAGTATTTCGGCTACTGCAATGATCTATCTTAATTATAACATCACTAATTTGAATTTTTGAGTTGTTACCGGATTCTCCACATTGCAAAAATAAATATTATGAGTGCCCCTTGTACAACCACATGTAAATAGTTACAAGAGGTTCTATGTCACTGCTAAGTTAGGACTCTTTTGGTGGTGGTGTTGTCGTCGTCGTCGTTGTTGTAGTCGTTGGTGTTGTCGTCGTCGTCGTTATCATTGCCCTATTCCATTGCTTCTTACAGGCCTGTTTACCCCCTACACAAGTCTTGGGTAGTCTTGATAGCTGCAATGAGGAGTTTTGGTGTGAAATGAGTAGTTTTATTCATTAAACCATCAAACAATGTTCACTAAAAATGAGTAATTAGAGCATTTTATTTTTCAATTTTGAAGAGTAGTAGATGTCCAAATTGAGTAGAATACTACTCGAAAAGAGTAGAGTAAACAGGTCTGCTTCTTAATATCACAACGATGGTCACTTAGCAAGTAACTATGCACTTATTTGCACACTTAGGCCTACATAATCTTTCAAAAAGTCATTTCCTTTTGTACACGTGAACATTTCCCACTCTTTCCCCATGGCAACACAGTGATGTGTAAGTCACCTTATGAGTGGCTATCATCGTGTTGCCATGGGAAAAGAGTGAAAAATGTTCACGTGTATAGAGACCTTTAGTAGTTAAAGCAATGCCAAGACAAAGGTACCAAGCAAAAAATATCGCTTAGCAAATTAATTAATTCCGAAAACCCCGTTCTTTTAATGACTTACGTGACGCCATTAACTGTTTTGAAAGAAGAAGAAAAACGATAGAAAAATAAAGGATAACAAGGTTCGCTGCAAAGACCAAAAAAAAAGGTTGTTTAGGTGGAATTATCTTCCTTAGCTCTTGACATCAAGCGGCGTACTATTTAGAGGCCGTTTCTAGGAACGCGAATATGAACTCGCGCCACACCAACACTGACGACAAACACGTTTGCAATGCGAACGATGATACGATTTCTTCTTCTTCTTCTTCGATCGCTCAGACAGTTTCCTGTCAATTGTGAGCGCAGATGCGTCATACTGCCGTTATGCGCCTACGTGAGAAATAATTAGGCCCAGCATGTCCGACTTCGGCTGGAGGAAATCTTTTTGAAAGTGTTTCTTGAAAAAAAGGCAGGAGAATGGACCGGTAAAGGCAGAAAGATAGTAGATGACAGTAAGCAAAGGGAAAAGGCAGAGTCAAAGAGAGTGACAGATTAGAGGAAGCTACAAGCACATAACTTCTAGAAGGTGGGGGGACTATTTATACAAAAGACCCCCCGGTATCCCCACGGGGGGTGATACGATTACGGAAACCACGAACACAGGCACAAACAGTCAGGGTGGCGACACCAGCGCTGATAATTATTTCGAAGAATGATAAAGATAAAAGTGCCACCCCCCCTGCATTTCTCGGTTAATTCTATTTTTCCGTTTTTGCCTTTCTTACCATACATAAAGCTGTATTTTAGGAACATTTTTAGCTAATAACCTTTTTGGAATACTAAGCTTATCCCTAACCCTAGCCCTAAACCTAACCCTACCCCCCACTATGTACTGCAGTACACCGCGATTTGTTACAGTTGTGGTTCGTTGCGTTTTTCCGTCTTATAGGGTGGGGGGTAGGGTTAGGTTTAGGGTTAGGGTTAGGGCTAGGGTTAGTATTCCAAAAAGGTTATTAGCTAAAAATGTTCCTAAAATACAGCTTAATGTATGGTAAAAAAGGCAATAACGGAAAAATAGAATTAACCGAGAAATGCAGGGGGGGGGTGGCACATCTTGACCTTTACCCATTCTTCATTCGGTTTACACGGAGATAACGATTTTGTGAATCAACAAAAACATTGAGAGAAAAAGAGGATAAGATGAAGGCAGAGCTTAAAGAGGTGTAGCCACAAATTGGGTGGCGCGCCTCTGGCTGCGACGCGCTCTCCAGGTGGGAGCAACCCGAATTTTACAGAGACGCCTCTGTGACAATAAAGTACCTAATACCTAATAATAATAACAACACCTACACCACATGCAGGCAGGTAGGCAGGCGTGAACTCAATTCGGTCGTGGCAAGAATGAAACATAATGATAATCCGGGAGAGTGATCTCCAGATTGGTGGCCAGAAGAGAGAGAGAGAGAGAGAGAGAGAGAGAGAGAGAGAGAGAGAGGTAGAGAGAGAGCGAGAGAGAGAGAGAGCGAGAGAGAAGAGAGAGAGAGAGAGATTAGAGAGAGAGAGAGAGAGAGAGGAGAGAGAGAGAGAGGAGAGCCCTCATCAGTTAGTAGAGAGAGAGAGAGAGAGAGAGAGAGAGAGAGAGAGAGAGAGAGAGAGAGAGAGAGAGAGAGAGAGAGAGAGAGAGAGAGAGAGAGAGAGAGAGAGAGAGAGAGAGAGAGCATTTAATTATCCGTCATCCAGGGTTTTTGCGACGTTGGCAAGCCCCAAAAACAGGCGCCGTATACGAGTATCGGGGGCTAATCGAAAGGCCAAGGCGTAATTGGATAGGGGACAGTAGCCACACACGTGCAACGCGAGCCGCTTAATTGGAAAGTTCGGGAATCTCATTTCACAAAGCTAAAAGCCTCCTCCTAGATCCTCGCTAGTTGGCCGTAGCCAGCACAAACCGTATGCTACCAGTAGTAGAGAGAGAGAGAGAGAGAAAAGAAACTACTACAACAACAACTACAACTATAGTAGTAGTAGTAGTTGCTCTTGGCTTTGCGAGACGGTCCTCACTTAAAATGCAACTAAGATTCTTGGGGGGGGGGGGGGGGGGAGGAAATAACAGAAAGAAAGAAAAAGAAAAGAAAAGAAAAGAAATTTAAAGGTTGCGAGAGTCAAAAAGACAGGCTGTAATTTCGCTTCTTTAGTGGAGAGAGTGAAAGAGATGGGAATAAAGAGTTCAAGCAAGATGCCACCCAGTCACGCGCGTGTAAAATATAAAATAAAATAAAAAGTATGAGAGAGAGAGAGAGAGATGAGAGCTGAGAGCTAGAGAGAGAGAGAGAGAGAGAGAGAGAGAGAGAGAGAGAGAGAGAGAGAGAGAGAGAGAGAGAGAGAGAGAGAGAGATGGAAGTGGGGGTGGGGCGATGGAGGGTGGGAAGAAAGGTGAAGGAGTGGGAAAAGTGGTGTGAGAGAGAGAGAGAGAGAGGGGAGAGAGAGAGAGAGAGAGAGAGAGAGAGAGAGAGAGAGAGAGAGAGAGAGAGAGAGAGAGAGAGGTGGGGGTGGGGGTGGGGCGATGGAGGGTGGGAAGAAAGGTGAAGGAGTGGGAAAAGTGGTGTGAGAGAGAGAGAACTACATAACTACTGCTATACATGAACATTGAGACACAGGGAAATCGCCAGAGAGAGAGAGAGAGAGAGAGAGAGAGAGAGAGAGAGAGAGAGAGAGAGAGAGAGAGAGAGAGAGAGAGAGAGAGAGAGAGAGAGAGAGAGAGAGAGGAGAGTGGAGAGAGAGAGAGAGAGAGAGAGAGAGAGAGAGAGAGAGAGGGAGAGAGAGAGAAGAGAGAGAGAGAGAGAGAGAGAGAAGAAGAGAAGAGAGAGAGACAGAGAGAGAGAGACAGAGAGAGAGAGACAGAGAGAGAGAGACATTTTGAGAGAGAGAGAGAGAGAGAGAGAGAGAGAGAGAGAGAGAGAGAGAGAGAGAGAGAGAGAGAGAGAGAGAGGGGAACTTGGTTGAAACAATAATTGATCATTTTTTCCCCCTTGTCATTAATAAAACTTTTTGTTTTCGTTTGTTCGTGCTAGGTCCAAAATTTCATACACGCTTTTTCACATCGATTTGTTTCTGTGTTCCACTTGAGAGAAAGGAAAGTTTTGAATTTTGGAATTAAAAAGTCCCCGTGGGGATACCGCGGGGTGTTTTGTAAAAATAGTCCCCCCACCTTCTGGAAGTTCTGTGCTTTGTAACTTCCTCTAATCTGCCACTCTCTTTGACTCTGGCTTTTCCCTTGGCTTTCTATCATCTACTATCTTTCTGACTTATTGGCCCGTTCTCCTGCCTTTTTTTCCCCAAAAAAACTCTTTTTCTCCTTTGAGCTCCTCCGAAATCGGAATGTGTACGCAGCGGGGAGACCAGTGAAAACTGAACACCGGACACGTATGTACCTTACCCATTATGGCTATATAGCCTGGGAACGCAGAAGAAGAAGAAGAAGAAGAAGAAGAAGAAGAAGAAGAAGAAGAATAATCAAAAGACTTAACGTGGTGACAGCCCTGACATGGCCTTATTTGTCGACGGGGCTATAATTTTAATCTTAATCTTAATCTTAACCCTTCCCGTACCCCGTGGGAGCAATTGCACCCGTACGTTTCTTTTTCGCTTCATACTTTTGAAAACCGTTCATAGAATCGTGCTGAAATGTTATGACATTGTCGATGAACGATTCGAGCATGAGCACCAAAAAGCAAGCATTTGTGTTGGAAAACAGGGCCTGTATTCACGTTGAGATAGCATGAGACTTAGCATCATGCTAACTTAGAAGCTCTTCCAAAAGTCCTATTAAATCCTATAGGACATTGGAAGAGCTTCTAAGTTAGCATCATGCTAAGTCTCATGCTATCTCAACGTGAATACAGGCCCAGGCGAGTAAATAAACAACAAATTCGTCGTTTAGACGATCATTTTTTTAATTATTTTTAAGCGACAAGTGTTCAAAATATGAATGAAGAAAAGTGCAGCCTTCTGGATCATGAAATTAAATTCACTTTCAAAATCTGGAATTAGACAAAATGTGCCAGAAATCGGAAAAAGTAAAAAGTATAATTTTTTCCTATTACTCCCGTCTTTCAAATACTCACCGTGGAAAATATTTGGTGTTATAGATACAAATTGAAATTCGATAACACACACACACACACACACACACACACACACACACACACACAGAGCTTACTCTTTTATCGTCAAGCTTACTCTTTTATCGTCAATAAAGATCATTTTGACTTGACTTGACTTGACTTGACACACACACATACGACTTAAAGGAAAAACAACCGATCCCAGGGATCGGGTCGTTCTCGCCAGAAAAGCTCTGCCTCGCGGTGGCTCGAACAACAGGGAACAAAGAAGGGGGAACCCTCTCTCTCGCCAGCTGTGATTAAAATGCGGCGCGCGCTCTTTTGTGATGACATTAGCGTCCAATCGGTCAGACCCTTATGGACGGTATTCCTGAAGATTGGATCTTCTGAGCCGCGCGCTCAGCGCCTCCCCTCCTGCGGTGCCTTTAACACGAAATCAACGGACACGTTTGACTGATTTCAGGCAGTGCTTAAGCATAATGGTACTCTTATAGAATCTTGTATTTGGCAATTATAAACCCGATAAAGTAGAAACCACAAGAAAAATATAGTCAGTATTTCCGCTGAGATTTGTTTTCATTTCAAGCTTTCTTAAATACTTACTTAATGCTTACTCCCACTGTTTATGTTATTTTATTGTATTTTTAATCACGTTTTTTGGACGAAAAGTAAAATAAAAGGGCAGGGCATTCCAGTCTAGCCGGAGCATGAACTCTGATTCATTTCAGACCAAGTTAATCGCTGGGTAAGGCAGGTCAAGTTAATCGCTGTACAAAAACCGCAGTTTGCCAAAGATTAATTATATATAATTAAAAAAACACACCACACAACAACAAAACAACAAGCTTTCAGTTAATAATACTGGCCCTCTCCGCCATCACCCCGCCCCCACCACATTCCTCCTAGTATGGCACGGACACACACAGATAGTGAGATACCCAGACAGATGAACTGTAACTGTAGCAAACGGTAGCAAACATGCATCGCGATTCCCACCCTCCCCGTGGGGATACCGGGGGGTCTTTCGTAAAAATAGTTCCCCACCTTCTGGAAGTTCTGTGCTTGCAACTTCCCCTAATCTGCCACTCTCTTTGACTCTGCCTTTCCCCATTGCTTTCTGTCATCTACTGTCTTTCTGACTTATTGGCCCCATTCTCCTGCCTTTTTTCCCTCCAAAACAATCTTCCAAATAAATGTTCTCCTTTGAGTTCCTCCGAAATCGGAATGTGTCGGCTGTGCGCAGCGGGGAGAACAGTGAAAACTGAAAACGGGACACATACGTACCTTACCCAGTATGGCCATATGACCTGGGAACGCAGAAGAAGAAGAAGAAGAAGAAAGACCCACCACGCCCATGTGTGAAAATCAGTGTTTTCACGTGTTTTCCCTCTTATCGCTGGTAATAAATCTTAAAGACCCACCACGTCACATGTCAATATCATGGTTTTCACGTGTTTTCCCTCTTAGGGGAAGACGGGGTGAAAAGCGCATGGGCGGGTAAGAAGCCCACCCCAATTATCTCATGAAATGAAGCAAATTTCAGTCTCATTTTGCCCATGAGACGAGCGTTAATGTCTAGCATTCGTCTCATGGCAAATTTGACTGAAATTTTCTTTATTTCATGAGATAATTGGGGTGGGCTTCTTACCCGCCCATGCGATTTTTACCCCGTCTTCCCCTATAGCTGGTAAGAAATCTTCCAAGCATAAGAGGGAAAATGCACGTGACGTGATGGGTCTAAGCCCAGAGAACACTGATACCTATAACAAAACAAAAAATGGCTTGAATTTTTTGTGTGCAAATCAGTTCGCCCAACGTAACCAAGAAAATGACGTATTAGTTGAAATCAATACCAGTAAGCCGCCAAATAAACAAACCTCTCTAGGCCATTACGTACAGCCCATTATGTAATATCAAACTAAACAAATCTCCTAATAGCTGCGAAGGCGGAAAGAACGCTATGGCATAATAATAATAATAATAATACCAAAAAGCCTAAATGTTACAAAGAGTGATAACTTCGCAGCCTACCAACCTTGCAAAGAATGAAGCCAACTTTCTCACTTCCCACCTGGAAGGTGAAAAGGTGGAAGGTGGGAAGTGTCAGTGTCGTTGTAGGCAGTGAGTGAGTTCACAATGATGATCCCCAGCTGCAGTGTAGGTGAAAGGGTGGGAGTATTATAAAAAAAAAAGTGCGAGCTCTTTGTATATTCAGGCTTTTGGGTAATACTAAAGAAAAGGGGGGGGGAAAAGCCTTCGATCAGGATACACACTGGTTGGGAAGAAGCTATCAGCAAGATAAATGGCGGCCCCAACTACCTAAAGCCGAGGAAATCTCTCATTAGGTGTCAGGGGGGTGATTGTTTCGGGTGACACCTTCGACTTGGCTCTAACACAAATTGCCCGGAAAATCAATGGTTGCCCCGACCTCCCCTACATAACGTTCTCCCCCCCCCCCCCCCCCCCCTTGTTCTAAGACACCTCTTTCCCCGCTTTCTCTTTCTTGTCTTTTATATTTCCTGTTTCTAATGTCGTCATGACTGGAAGGGAATTGGGTAAGTTTAAAAATAAAAGAGCCAAAAAAAGCACTGATTTGGATGCACATCCAGAGACAGAGAGAGAGAGAGAGAGAGAGAGAGAGAGAGAGAGAGAGAGAGAGAGAGAGAGAGAGAGAGAGAGAGAGAGAGAGAGGGAGAGAGAGAGAGAGAGAGAGAGAGAGAGAGAGAGAGAGAGAGAGAGGGAGAGAGAGTCAGATATTCACATACACAAAATTCACAATTCACAAAGTTTACTGATCCAGGCCTTCTGCCCATGTCAGAGGGGAGGGGGGTTACAAAAGAAAACAACAACAATGACAACAAATCATCAGCACAAAGAACTCCATTATAAGCGAACATAAGACAGACAGATAGAGACAGAGAGAGACAGAGAAAGAGAGAGAGTCACGGAAACCCACAAGAATGGGCTTATTATTGAAACTGTGTGTTGATAAATAATAATGAGATTGATATTCCGGATATCGGATTACGGAAATCTGACTAATAATGTATGCCTATTATATATATAACATCGAATTTGCTAGATAAGATCAATCGTTAGCCTTAACTGGCCAAGATCACAAACTAAATCCGCTGATTAAGGAAGAAGGAAGGAATATTTACGAACGATGGAACGAATAATCCAACTTCCTAAAAAATAATATATGATAAAAATAAACAACAAACAAATAAACAAACAAAACATGGTAAATACAAACACGTTTTAATAACAAGAACAAACGCATCAACAAAATATTACCACCACCACCACCACGATTACTACCACCATTTCTTCTTCTTCTTCTACTACTACTACTACTACTACTACTACTACTACTACTACTACTACTACTACTACTACTACTACTGCTGCTGCTGCTACTACTACTACTACTACTACTACTACTACTGCTGCTGCTGCTGCTGCTGCTGCTGCTGCTGCTGCTGCTGCTGCTGCTGCTGCTGCTGCTGCTGCTGCTGCTGCTGCTGCTGCTACTACTACTACTACTACTACTACTACTACTACTACTACTACTACTACTACTACTACTACTACTACTACTACTACTACTACTACTACTACTACTACTACTACTACTAGGGTAAGACTACATAACTAGTTGTGATAGTGATGATGTGGGTATAATTATGATGCTGCTTCTGCTGCTGTTGCTGCTGCAGACGACAATGATGACGATAAGAAAAATGATAAGAAAAACGACGATGACGAGGATGATGATACTGTGCAATGTCTGTGTAAGCAAGACATATCCCACTTGCTTCTTGTTTTGTGCGCGTCAATTTTACGCACATTTATGATGTCAAAACACAACAGGAAACGGTTAAAAATAATCTGTTAGTAGAAACAGCACAAACCGCAAATTAATAAAGCAAGGCAAGACAACACAAGACGTTCAAAACTGCACATGGTCATCTCCAAATATGGAAAGTGACGTCATTCGCACGACAATGTCGGTTTTCGGCGAAAGTTTAGAATTTGTAGCTTTTAACCTTTCAATCTGAAAATAAACTGACCATAACCCTATCCCTAACCCTATCCCAAACCTCAAACCGTCAAACACACACAAAATACAACTTTACTAAAAATTGAGTGTTCCACATTTGGAGATGACCATGTGCATTCCCGAACCCAACTCGATTATTCCTTGTGATGAATCAAGGCTTATGAAATCGGGTCTTTCCTGGTATTGCAGTACTTCCAGGATCGACCCACTATCTTTATATATCAACAAAAGTTCCAAGCTAGAACACCAAGGCTACATCAAAATGCTGTTATGCTCTGCTTAGCTATGCGGGGGATTGTCTTTAGCCGTGACAAGCTCCTAGCATAACATCATCATTCAGTATCCCAAATCCTCCGAAGTCGGAGTGTGGCTGCCCACGTGGCGGGGTAATGAAAAAACCCGGTCACACGCGTAAGTTTCTCATCCCTAGCCGGTGCACTTGTACCATAGTGTTCAAGTGCTTCGGCTGTTGGGATGATATTTGCCAGGGTAAATAAACGCAAATTGTTTCTATTTCTTGTGAACTTCGGTTTTCAACAAATGCATGCTGTATGAATCAGCTACAGTGGACCCTCCCTTATAAGACCTCCCATTATAAGACTCCATCCCACATAAGACCTACTTCTCTGAGACATTGCCCTTCTTTGTAAGTATCAAAATTACCTCCCTTATAAGACCCCTCTCTTATAAGACCTCATTATGGATGCTTTTTGAAGGTCTTATAAGGGAGGTTTCACTGTATTAGATATTAGGTACTTTTATAGTCACAGAGGGGTCTCTGTGAAATTCGGGTTGCTCCCCCACCCGGAGAGCGCGTCACAGCCAGAGGCGCGCCACACATTTTTTTTTTTTTTTTTGCATGCGATAGTTTTTTGTGTGTGACTGATGAGGAAGGAAGGAAAGGCGAAAGGCGAGGGGGGGGGGGGGGGGGGTATACGTCACATAACAACAGGAAACGATTGCAACTAGCCTATCAGAAAACAGCCTCAACGACAAGTGAAGATGCGGAAGGGATCAGGAAAAGAATCACGATCAAGGAAGTAAGCCCCTAGAGGCTTGGGAGAGAAAGGACGGAGGGGAGGTAGATGGAGGGAAACGGGTAGGAGGAACTGGGTAAAAAACAACAACAACCACCCCAAACCCAGTTGTGGTCAATTCCAAGATTTTCAGGCGGAAAACGTTAATAATAAAATACTATGACGTTTACCGGTTTTACCGATTTGACCAAAGAGACCGAAGGAGAAATAAGGAAAGGCGTTCCAATTTTTAAAAAAAATCTGTATTAGTTGTATCAAATTGATTTTTTTTGTTTTACCCTAAGGCATTTATCAATAACCGATTATTGGTTAATCTGGTTGCTGGTTTTATAAATAATAGAAGCAAAAGCAAAGTTGTTCCAAAATTTCAAACTGAATTATTAGTTACATTAACTTGATAAATTAGTATTTTAACCCCAGTTCGTTTCCTTCTAGAAATAATCTATAAACACACACACGTACACGAACACAAGCGCGCGCACACGCGCGTAAGTACGCACCCACGCACGCACATTCTTATACAACCGCACATACCCCCCCCCCCCCCCCCCCCCCCCCAGACACAATCCTGTTCCTAAAGTATTTTCAGTTTCACAAATAGATTAATAGGGGAAGACGGGGTAAAAAGCGCATGGGTGGGTAAGACGCCCACCCCAATTATCTCATGAAATAAAGAAAATTCAGTCAAATGTGCCCATGAGACGAATGCTAGACATTAACGCTCGTCTCATGGGCAAAATGAGACTGAAATTAGCTTCATTTCATGAGATAATTGGGGTGGGCTTCTTACCCGCCCATGCGCTTTTTACCCCGTCTTCCCCTATTACTAAATGTTTGGATGAAGGTTTTAGTCCACTGGCCAAGGTTTTTCAAAGCTGTTTTTTTTCTCCCAAGTATACTTCGTCTTCTTCTGCGTTCCCAGGCCATGTGGTCATAATGGGTAAGGTACGTATGTGTCCGGGTTTCAGTTTTCACTGGTCTCCCCGCTGCGTACAGCCGACACATTCCGATTTCGGAGGAGCTCAAAGGATAACAATTATTTGGAGGATTTGGTTGGAAAAAAAGGCAGGAGAATGGGCCAACAGATAGTACCGGTAGATGATAGAAAGCAAAGGGAAAAGGCAGAGTCACAGAGAGTGGTAGATAAAGGGAAGTTTCAAGTACAGAACTTTCAGAAGGTGGGGGAACTATTTTTTACGAAAGACCCCCCCCCCCCCCTCCGGTATCCCCACGCGGAATCAAGTAGGCCTATGCTAAGAAGAGGAAATGATTATAAAACTAGAATGCTGTTGTTAGCACAATAACGATGATTTATTTGCAATCTCTTCCGTTTCCTGTCCAATGATGACGACATAGCTGTGCACAACACTGACGTGCACAAGTAATAAGCGAGTAGGATGGGTCAATGCGCGTGCGCGCGCGCGCACACACATACACACACACACACGCACAACACACATATGCACACACACACACACGCACACAAACACACATGCATGTACACGCGCATGTGCACACACGCGCACAAGCACTCACACCCGCCCACGCACATTATTGCTTGCGGACACGCGCACACACACACACACACTTACCCCTCCCCCCCTCCACACACACATACGAATACATACCCACCCACCCCGTGGCGATACCGGGGGTCTTTCGTACAAATAGCTCCCCCGCCTTCTGGAAGTTCTGTGCTTGTAACTTCCTCTAATCTGTCACTCTCTTTGACTCTGCCTTTTCCCTTTGCTTGCTGTCATCTGCTATCATTCTATCTAACTGCTGCCTTTTTTTCTATAAACTCTTACAAAGATTTCTTCAGCCGAAGTCGGACATGCTGGGCCTAACTATGTCTTTAGTTAGGCGCATAACGGCAGCATGACGCATCTACGCTCATGTGACAGGAACCTGTCTGAGCGAACAAAGAAGAAGAAAGTATCCATACACACGCGCGCGCACGGGCACTCACACCCGCCCGCACGTACACACACATATGGCATGCGGACACACGCACACACACATACTTACCTCCCTCCCCCCCCCCCCACATACGTACACACACACACACACACACACACACACACACACACACACACACACGCATGCACCCAGCCTAAATTCTTATCCTTGTAAAATAAAGCATTTGAAGTTTGAAGTCTCTCTCTCTCCCCCTCTCTATCTCTCTCTCCCCCTCTCTCTCTCTTTACCAAGGACAGAATGGAAGACTAGGCCCAGCCTAAATTCTTATCTTTTTAAGATGGATATGATGGGGTGATAAGGGTAAGGTTTTGGGATAAGGAGGAGTTGATGAGGAAATGGGAGTGATGATGAGCACACACCATGCAGACCAGGAACATATAGAGGAAACCAGACAGTTGTTTGCTTTTGTTTATTTACTAGGAAACATAGCTAGCAAAACCCGGTTTAGGACTGAGTCAACACCGGCGGTCAGACAGACTGTGACGTTGACACAGCGTTGGTAAACGTTCTGTTTTGACGTCAAATAAAAGTAGCTAATTTGTTAAGAGGTGACATAACTGTGGAAATTTGAAAAGGGGTCACATGACACGATTTGAAAAGTGACACGTCTAAAAATAGATTTGACGCAGTATAGCAAGGTGCGCACATGACGTGGGAAAGGGCGAGACATACTTGTCGTATGCTAAAAATAGTATTGCGTGACTGCTAAAAATAGCGTTGTGTGGCAGGTAGGCTGCACACTGTCACATGTAAAATAAGGCATTTGAAGTTTGAACTCTCTCTCTCTCTCTCTCTCTCTCTCTCTCTCTCTCTCTCTCTCTCTCTCTCTCTCTTATAGTAACTGCAAGAACGAATGTGCATGCTGTTGTAATGACTATTGCTGATGATAATTTTGAATGATTTATTTTTTCACCCCTTGTCTCCCCTCCCAAATATTGTATTGTGGTCCAAGGCCAATGTACAATTAAAATTTCCGAGTTCCGAAAATTTCCGAGTTCTCTCTCTCTCTCTCTCTCTCTCTCTCTCTCTCTCTCTCTCTCTCTCTCTCTCTCTCTCTCCCTCCCTCCCTCCCTCTCCCTCCCCTCTCTCCTCTCTCTCTCTCTCTCTCTCTCTCTCCCTCCCTCCCTCCCCCTCTCCCCCCCCTCCCTCTCTCTCTCTCTCTCTCCTCTCCCTCCCTCCCCCCCCCTCTCCTCTCTCTCCTCTCTCCCCCTCCCTCTCTCTCTCTCTCTCAATGCTGCACATTTCGTGTCGGCCAGTAATTACAGGTGAAGAACTGAACGAGGCAATCAAGGCAGACACGAGCAACGAAGGGAACGCCGTCTTCCTCTTACCTGGACTTTGAACGAATGTAAAAACAACCAAAAAATGGTAATAAGCGTGGAAAAAACCACCAACGTTAACTTATGGACTTCTGTTCGTCTAATCATGATGG
>CM065688.1:40786754-40789254 GCA_017654935.2 Phymorhynchus buccinoides
ACACACAAAAACAGAAACAAAAAAGAACAAGTTCGAGTTGCTCTCAATCTCTGCCTAAACCCCAATACAAGTCTGCTTATTTTCGTGCGTTCAGAAAACTGCGAAATCTGTCAATAATGGGCTCCTGCTTCTCTGTTATTTTCTAGTACTGTGTCTAAAGTAAGGGCTTTTTTTCCCCCTTTCATTTTTTGGGGTAGGCCTATATATTTTTTTTAGTCCCACAAACCCGCGTGTGGGCTTGTAGGAGGTAACTCTCTCTCTCTCTCTCTCTCTCTCTCTCTCTCTCTCTCTCTCTCTTTTATCTCTCTCTCTCTCTCTCTCTCTCTCTCTCTCTCTCTCTCTCTCTCTCTCTCTCTCTCTCTCTCTCTCTCTCTCTCTCTCTCTCTCTCTCTCTCTCTCTCTCTCTCTCTCTCTCTCTCTCTCAATTTTTCTCTCTCCACTCGTCTTGATACAAGAAGGGACTGCACAGTTCTTCGTATATTTATTTTCTATTTTATGCCCGAAGAAGACTGGGCCTTTGGGACGTGAGAGTGGGGATATGCCCTGAGCAAGGCATCTCCATTACAAACAAAGTTTAGCCCATCCGGAATAGCAGCTATCCTCTCTGCTATCTGGTAGTCGTTGTCGGAAACAGCATACATACATACATAGATACATACATACATAGATACATAGATACATACATACATTTTATTACGGTCTACATACATACATACATAACATACATGTATATACATACATACATCCGGTCTACATACACACATACATAATATACGACATTCAACCCATGCATACATACATACATACATACATACATACATACATACATACATACATACATACATGTACATACATACATACATACATACATACATACATACATACATACATACATACATACATACATACATACATACATACATACATACATACACGCACGCACACACACATACATACATACATACATACATACATACATGCATACATGCATACATACATACATACATACATACATACATACATACATACATACATACGGTCTACACACATACATACATAACATACAATGACGTTCAACCACAACTCACCCTCATCCGCCACACTGTGCTTGTAGCCGAAGTTCAGATCCTCCCCTATCGCGTGACGCCCGATCCCGGAGGAGAAGCGAGGGGCCGCGGGGCCAGCCCCGACCACCATCCCTTGCGAAGTGTGCGCCTGGGAAGCGGTGCTCAAAGGGTCGAACCTCCAAGGACAGAAGGGACTCCCTCCAGCGGGCCCTAGCTGCTGTTCGCGAAGGAACGAAGATGTCTGGTTGTCCATACGATGAGCCCCTCCCCCTCCGCCCACCATCGTGCTGTTAGTTCCACCCAGGGTGGGGAACGGGTACATGCCGGGTAGAGAACTGGCCACCATACCGTTGGAGTCCATCAGCTCGGGGCTGGAGCCGTTCTGCCGGCACGAGTTGAGGCCCAGGAGTTCCTGGATGGCGAATGAGGACCTCTGAGGGGCGTACATCTGACTGAAGTGATGGTGGTGGTGGTGGCTGTGGAGCCCGGAGCTGCCTCCTCCTCCTCCGCCGCCTCCTCCTCCTCCTCCGCCTCCTGCTCCTCCTCCGCTGGTGTAGTGGTGGTGGTGGTGGTTGGGGAAGGGGGACATTTGACCAGCGGCCGTGCTGAGCAGACCGTTCATCATGGTTAGTGCTGGTTAGTGGTGTAGGGCGTGGGTGAGGGGTGGGTGGAAACGGAACGGGGGTAAGTGAGAGTATGTGGGTAGAGAGGGAGGTGGTCGGGTCACGTTTAAGTCAGAGCGTTCACTCTCAAGGTGATACGGATGCTCCGGAGGACGAGTCCCTCCCTGGAGAGTGATGGAGATGGGGAGGTGCTCGACGCCAGTTCAGTAACAGAAGTCCCGCTTCCTGGCCAGGTTTATCTGGAGTAGCTGAAGTCTACCGTCATGAAGAGACACCTTTTAGATGGCATGGTCATCGAGACGATGAATCTGAATCTGTACGTACACAATTAAAACAAAAGAGTAGCCTACATTTTAGGCCTCTGCTATTCTAGTGGGTATATTGCAATCTTTCACGCCTTTTGTGTGTTTGTGTTATTATTAGTTTCTGCGACAGTGAGGTGTTGTCAGAGAGTGACAGTGCTGGTGAATGAGGGTGGGTGTCTTTGTGAGTGAGAATCATCTAATTTTTGTTACTTTATTTCTTTGCACTGGAATGTTGGTAGTATGACTATCTTGTTGATTCTAATGCATGTTTTTAATGTTGATTTTAATGTTGCTTTTTGTAAAGCGCATCGAGCATACTACTTACTGTATGGATTTTAGCGCTATATGAAATAAAATTATTATTATTATTAATGTTATTATTATATAATAATAATAATAATAATAATAATAATAATTATTATTATTATTATTATTATTATTATTATTATTATTATTATTATTATTATTATTGTGTGTGTGCTGTCTTTGTTTGGTGTCCACCCAA
>CM065688.1:40794254-40816754 GCA_017654935.2 Phymorhynchus buccinoides
GTCACAGGGAGAGAGAGAGAGAGAGAGAGAGAGCGAGAGAGAGAGATAAGCAGTTGACTTTGTTGTAGAGCTCACAAAAAAGAAAAGATCCTACTGAGCCGACAAACTAGCAGGCACTGACTAACAATCCTAGAAAGCAATCCTCCTAGTAAGGTAAGTCTCCCAGTCTCCGCCCCGTCTCTTGCCTTGTCTCTGTCTCCGTGCGCTGTATAAATGGGCTGGTTGGTGACGCTAGCAGTCAGCTAATCCTTTTCCCAACGAGCGGGGCCAGGCCTGAGCTATGCTCGCAATTTAGCCTCGATTAACCTTCTGAACGATCCAGGGGGATCAGCCTCGCAGAAACCTGCCATTCCAGCCTCGACAACCCCTCCCCTTCCACACCTGATCGCTCTCCCCTTCCTTACCCCCCCCCCCTCCCCCCTCTCTCTCCTTCACATTACTCCTCTCTAACCCTTGTTGCTGTCTGTCCGTCCGACCTTTAACTCTTTTTTTTTGGACGAAGCTCCACCCATTCCCGTGCGAGGGAAAAGGAAGGGGAGAAGGGAGGGAGAATAAAGGAAAAGTCAGGGAGGTAAAAGAAAAGGGTGAGATAATAGGGGAAAGCGCGCGCGCCCCAGAAGCGGCTAATTGGCCCATTTATCTCCATGTCACCTCCCCTTTGCCGAGCTTTGCTAAGATGTCAGAGCGGTGACGTCGGGAGGCAGAGAATCGGCTGCACGCGGGCTGTCAATCATTCGGCTGGCGGCGCAGAGGTTGAGGGGGCGGGGTCTATTTTTGAGTTGAAGCCCCGCCTTCCTGTAAATTGGTCTGCCAACTATTATTGCCCCGTGTGCAAAAAGAACTGCTCGCTTGTTATACGTATGACATGGACTGCGTTGAGACTGTTCAACTTTTATTTAATGCCTTTCAAACTCGCGTCATGTCACTGTCATTGTGTCAGGTACTTTTCGTTCTGTTTCTCTCGCTTCTCTATCCATTGATTCTTTTTTTCTTTTTTGCTGTCTCTTTGTATCAGATTTCCTTCAAAGTATCTGATCTATCACTGAATTCCTCCATACGGTTATTTTGCATACGAACGAAACCATGCATTTATTTATTTTAATGTCGATACTTTTGCATTTGTGAGACTGCTGGGCTAAACACGAGGAGGGTGTCGAAAATACAACTCTGCCAAGTCCTGCTACGTGTGTCCAGCATTGGTTTAAAACAACTTCATTTAACCCTTTCGCCGCCAGCCATTTTGTAGCCAAAAAATACAATTAAACTTGTCTGGGTAGAGAAAATAAATTATCTGCAATATTGGGAATTCCTCTGTGACATGCATAAAATTAGGCCTATCCTTGCCTCCCAGAATTAAGAAAAAAAAGTCTTCGGATAACAGGCCCTGGTTTGATTCCTGTAAAACCATTGTGGTGCGTAAATGCGACATTGGCGGTGAAAGGGTTAAATACACAAACACAGAACACTGAAACATAATGGGGTTAAAGACCCATCACGTCACGTGCCAAAATCACGGTTTTCGCGCGTTTCGAAATAAATGTTATTTTGGCCAGGTGTGACTCCCATACAAATTCACCCCCTACATCAAAACGAGACATCACTTTGAAGATAAACGTTTGCGTATGGGGGAATTTGTATGTGGGTCACACCTGGCTAGAAACCCCCCCCCCCAAGGGGCTTAATATTGCTGGGTCAGTGGGTCTTTAAGGGGGTTGTTGCCTGTCAGTTGTTCCAGACGCATGACTGCCAGAAAGGGGGGGGGGGGGGGGGGTACCAACAAGCATGAAGCTTATGACATACCCCTTGTCGCATGAAAATAGGTAGCTCGTAAAAATAAGTAGCTCGCTACCTATGACAGTGTGTATTTGCGACATTGAGCATGAACCACAAATTTCACTTTTTTCTAGGGTTAGGGATAGGGTTAGGGTTAGGGTTAGTTAAATGGTTAAAGTACAGAAAAAGTGAAATTTGTGGTTGTCGCATAATACAGACTGTCATAATAGCGAGCTACTTATTTTTACGAGCTACCTATTTTCATGCGACACCCCTTACACAATACACAATGCATGATCAATGATCTACAAGAAGATGGTCAACTCTCACCGTGCATCATGACAAAGCGAAACAACAACAACAACAAGTACAATGACACACATTGGCATCAACATTATAAGTATTCAAAACAAAACCAACAAACTAAAAGAAAACAATGAACAAGATAAACATTTTTTTAAAATAAAGATCAGATGCGTCCATTTTTCTTTTTGATAGTGCGCGCGCACGTGTGTGTGTGTGTGTGTGTGTGTGTGTGTGTGTGTGTGTGTGTGTGTGTGTGTGTGTGTGTGTGTGTGTGTGTGTGTGTGTGTGTGTGTGTGTGTGTGTGTGTGCGCGCGCGCGCGCTTTGCCATGGACTGTACAAGTGTGTGTATATCTGCGTGCGTATGTGTATGCCATGAACATTTACTCGCTCTCTCTCTCTCTCTTCATTGACTCTCATACAATTTCTCTCTCTTTCTCTCTCTCTCTCTCTCTCTCTCTACAAACTAACTGATCTATCTCTTCTCTCTCTCTCTCTGTGAGTGTGTGTGTGTGTGTGTGTTGTGTGTGTGTGTGTGTGTGTGTGTGTGTGAGCATGAATGTGTGCTTGTGTGTATTTTGGTTTTCTCTCTGTGCACTCTCTGTGTCTCTCTCTCTCTCTGGTTTAAACGACGACTTTGTTGTTTATTTACTCGCTGGTTTGTCAACACAAATGCTTAATGTTTGGGGTGCATATGCTCGAATCGTTCATTGACGCAGTCATACAATTTCAGCAATATTCAATGAACAGTGTTGAAAATATGAAGCAAAAAGTAAAAGTATGGGTGCAAACACACCCACGGGGTACGGGAAGGGTTAAACATTTGTTATTGTGCAATAACAGACCACACAATACAAACTAACTGAAGCAGCAACAAGCAGAGCTTATGGTGTGCTCAGTTCGAAGGAATATTACAACGGATCTCTCCTTGCTAATACTGTGTTTTAAAGTGAAACACGTAACGTTCAGGCATCAGTGATTTTGTCTAGTTATTTTGACTTTAGAATATTGAATGTCTTTCTTTCTTTTAATTTGTTTTTGGTAACAAAAGTGTAGCGTTAATTTTGATCACAAAAAAATCAATAAACAAATTATAATTTTCATACAAATTACTTCGAGTACAATTTACATAAAAGTTAAAAACTAACCATTTTAGTCTTTTGATGCAAACAGTGCCCCTTACACCGAGACTTGAAACAAATCTCAGTCTTGCCTAATTTTCGCTCGAAAGAAGCTACTCTCATGGTTAGTGGTTTTACCATTGATTCATTAAGCCTTGATTAACTCACTCTCTCTCTCTCTCTCTCTCTCTCTCTCTCTCTCTCTCTCTCTCTCTCTCTCTCTCTCTCTCTCTCTCTCTCTCTCTCTCTCTCTCTCTCTCTCTCTCTCTCTCTCTCCGTGTGTATCTATGTACTTCTTCTTTCTCCCCCCTCCCCCTCTCTCTCTCTCTTGCTGCCTTGAGTGAACATAGGGTTTTACGCCCTCTTCGGCCTTTCGGCCATGTGGGGCATTTGTAAATATAAAGATGGTGGGAACAATACTGGGGGCAATACCCGGAGGCAGTGCTTAACCAGTAAAGTCCCGATCTTTTTTTTAATACACATATGTGTAGCAGTAACCACCCCTCGGATAAACCTCATCGGCTATGGTACTGCCACGATAAAGTTAAGTTAGTCTTGCTGCCTTGTCCTTCTAACCTCTGTTTTATCGTTTGTCTGTCTCCTTGTAGATCACCTATCTCCCCTCCTCTCTCTCTTTCTGTGTCTTTTTCCGTCTTTATTTCTTTTTCTGTCTGTCCACGTCTCTCTCTCTATAATACTCCGTGTGTCTGTCTCCTTTAAGGCCTTGTCCGACGATGCTTCCTCTCGCATGCACCTGGTAGCGCTGTCACGCTGTGAGAATGGGCGAACACTCTTGCGAAAGAGCGAGTGATTGCATCGTCGGACTTAGCCTTTATTTAGCCACTCACTGGATCCAGGTAAGCCAAAGCTCTTGAGAAGGCTCCTTTGAAGAATACCAATTACTGATATTGGGCTCATAGTTTTGTAATTAACTTCTATGCGCAGAGAAACCCCACAATGTGTAGGTGAAGACGGGGTAAAAAGCCCATGGGCGGGTAAGAGGCCCATGCCGATTATCTCATGAAAAAAAGCAAATTTCAGTCAAATTTTGCCCATGGAACGAGTGTTTTAGCATTCGTCTCATGGGCAAATTTGACTGACATTTGCTTTATTTCATGAGATAATTGGCATGGGCTTCTTACCCGCCCATGGGCTTTTTACCCCGTCTTACCCTACGTATGTTTCTAATTACGAGTCCCTCCGTCCTCTGTCTGTCTGAAAATCTGTGTGTGTCTGTCTCTATGTCTGTCTGTCCTCAGTCTGCCTATTATTATTATTATTATGCGTGTTTGTCTTACTGCTGGTTGCCTGTCTGTCTGTCTGCCTGCCTGTCTGTCTGCCCACCTCTATCTGTCCATCTACCTGTCTGTCTGCCCACCTCTATCTGTCCATCTACCTGTCTGTCTGCCCACCTCTATCTGTCCATCTACCTGTCTGTCTGCCCACCTCTATCTGTCCATCTACCTGTCTGTCTGCCCACCTCTATCTGTCCATCTACCTGTCTGTCTGCCCACCTCTATCTGTCCATCTACCTGTCTGTCTGCCCACCTCTATCTGTCCATCTACCTGTCTGTCTGCCCACCTCTATCTGTCCATCTACCTGTCTATCTGCCCACCTCTATCTGTCCATCTACCTGTCTGTCTGCCCACCTCTATCTGTCCATCTACCTGTCTGTCTGCCCACCTCTATCTGTCCATCTACCTGTCTGTCTGCCCACCTCTATCTGTCCATCTACCTGTCTGTCTGCCCACCTCTATCTGTCCATCTACCTGTCTGTCTGCCCACCTCTATCTGTCCATCTACCTGTCTGTCTGCCCACCTCTATCTGTCCATCTACCTGTCTGTCTTGTTTTCCTTTCCCCGCCTTTTCTCTCTCTCTCTCCGTTTGTCTAAGAACGAAATCGCAAAAATAAATTTTTAAAAAAAAAAAATAAAAAAGGAGAGCTCATTGTTTACACGAACATTTCCAGCCTTAGCATTAAAACCCTTTCGCCGCCAGCCATTTTGTTTAGCCAAAAAATACCATTGAACTGAACAGGGTAGAAATTTAAAAAAACATTCTGCAGTATTGGGAATTTCTCTGTAAAATGCATTACATCAGGCCTATCCTTACCTCCCCAAATTAAGAAAATAGGGTCTTCAGATAACAGGTCCTGATTTGATGCCTTTTAGTGACATGGGTGTTAAACCATTGGGGTGCATAAATGCGACATTGGCGGTGAAAGAGTACTGAATCACACTAGTTAACCTCATTCCCTTCTCTCCTCCACCCTCACGCCCCAGTCCTTCCACACAGGGAGATATGGAAAAGGTGATATAAAAAAAAAGTCGGGACTTTCCTGGTGCACACATACATTACTGTGGTCGGTACCTATCTGTATTGCTAAAAAAATCGGGACTTTACTGGTGTTGCACTGCCTCCGGGTATTGCCTCCAGTATTGTTCCCACCATCTTTGTATCTACAAATGTCCCATATGTGTCTGTTCCAGACCGAGAGGACGTAAAACACCATTTTTCATTCTGGTATGCACTGCCTCCGGGCATTGCCTCCAGGATCGTTCCCACCATTTTTACATCTACTGATGTCCCATATGTGTCTGTTCCAGACCGGAGGACGTTAAACAGTTTTTCATCAAAAGGTGATATAGGAATAATAAAGCGAAATGGGAATGGGTGATTTCAGAAGTTACCCCAAGCTCACCCCCCTCCCCCACATAAACACTAACTACCACCACCCACTACACCCCCCCCCCCCCCCCCCCCCAATCCCCACACCTCTCCACCCCCTACCTATCTCGGTTAATTCTGTTTTTTCCGTTATTGCCTTTCTTACCATACATAAAGCTGTATTTTAGGAACATTTTTAGCTAATAACCTTTTTGGAATACTAACCCTATCCCTAACCCTATCCCTAAACCTAACCCCCCCCCCCCCCCCCCTATAAGACGGAAAAACGCAACGAACCACAACTGTGACAAATCGCGGTGTACTGCAGTACATAGTGGGGGGTAGGGTTAGGTTTAGGGCTAGGGTTAGGGATAGGGTTAGTATTCCAAAAAGGTTATTAGCTGAAAAATGTTCCTAAAATACAGCTTTATGTATGGTAAGAAAGGCAAAAACGGAAAAATAGAATTAACCGAGAAATGCAGGGGAGGTGGCACATCTTTACCTTTACCTTTCCGTAAGTCTCTTGGCACCATCGTCAAATATAAAACAAAAAAATTCAGTCATGGGGAGTTTTAGGAATACCGTCCATATAAGGGTCTCTGATCGATTTGACGCTAATCTCATCATCATCGTCATGGCCCGGGGGGTGGGGGTGGGGTGGGGGTGGAGGTGGGGACGCTAACTACCCAGAAACGTGATGATGATATAAAACAAAACAAAACAAAAAATATGAAGCGTGGTTTAGAACGAAGAAAACAGAAACGACCAAGCGTCGTGTGATCCATCATGGCGCAGCGTGTCTCCTCATGAGGGCCATTTGTGCGCATGCGTGACCTTTCGAAGCGGTGACGGATAATTTTTAATGACTAGGTTCATGGCCAGGAACGGGGTCAAACCACGCCTTACAATCTTATTAATTTCTTCTTTTTGTTTGATTAAACAACAACCCAAAAACAACAACAGAAAACGCTTCATGATGATGAATACAATGTAGGACTAGTATGTAGATGTACACAGATGAGAAGATTCAAAAAGAGGAACGACTAGGCTAGAAAGACAATGCAATGATACCAGACAAGGGAGGGGTGGGGGGTGGGGGGTCATGCGGGAGAAAGAACACAGGGAAACACGCGCAAGGACAAGAACAGCATCCAAGACCTCTGACCCTCACATCATGTAGCCTACGTTCTATGTCATTCTATTTACATGTGTAGATCATGAAAATAATGTTCCTTAAAGGTGTGTCCTTAACAATTGTCCTTAATTAGTGTGTGTGTTATGTCTGTGTGTGTGTGTGTGTGTGTGTGCGTGTGCGTGTGCGTGCGCGCGCGTTCGTGCGTGCGTGCGTGCGTATGTGTATATATGTGTGTTTGTGTTGTATGTGTGTGTGTGTGTGTGTGTGTGTGCGTATGTGTGTGTGTGTGCGTGCGTGCGTGTGTGCGTGCGTGCGTGCGTGCGTGCGTGCGTGCGTGTGCGTGCGTGCGTGTGCGTGTGCGTGCGTGCGTGTGTATGTGTGTGTGTGTGTTGTGTGTGTGTGTGTGTGTGTGTGTGTGTGTGTGTGTGTGTGTGTGTGTGTGTTGTGTGTGTGTGTGTGTGGAGGACAGACAAAAGAAATGCACATACCTGTGACGAGGTAATGGGTCAAAAGGCTAAGTCCCTAGGGAAGACTTTAGAAAATTTGCCTTTAGCCCACTTCTCTAGGGTATGGGAGATGAGCAACTTTCCCGGCCCCTTTTCATCTAATAAATTTATATTTGTGCCCGGGTTCTGGCTCGTCAGATGGTTGTAAGAAATACAAGTGGTTGAATTGCTCTAAATGGCAGACAGAAAGAAGTAGGGTTTTACATGAAATTACAAGACTCCCACTCTCATCAGTCTGACCAAAGGGTTCAGGATTATTTGACACTTGTATTTTATTTACTCCCAAAATCTGCATAAGATTATGCAACAATAATAATAAAGCAGCTCAATGGCGCCAAAACAAAATATGGATAAAACACAATGAAATCCGAAAGGATTCACAAGACTTTTGTCTTTCTATAAGGTTCGCCCCATGCCGGAAGGGTTACTAATTATCATCGGTGTCCGTAGGAAAGTTCAAATGATTGGCGCAGTCAGGTGGACTTAGCTGTTTGAAGTTCTGGGCTTGCTCGTCAAGTGAGAGTAGCTCCCAGTCGTTCCGGTTACGGCTTCGCGGGATGGCACGGTTCAAGCGTGGTCTCCTCGCGGATTCTGGGTGCAGGTTGTCTTGGCGACGGACCCGTCTTGGTGCTTGGTGGAGTCCGGGATAAGCATCCGGCCCACGATGCCCTGCTGATAATCACAGGAGAAGGTGGATGTAGATCTCTATGGCTTAGAGACAAGGGGCTTCAGTCGGCAGGGAATTAGTGAATCCCAACCGGCTTGAAGGCTTCCCTTGTACAATAGCACTACAATGTAGTTAATAAATAAACTGAATTTCAGTTAACAAACTGAGATCAGTAAAACATAAAAGGTGATCAATCCATCATCACTCTCCATCCAACACCTGGAAAGGAATGGTATCATAAAGTGCAAGATTGCGGCCCATAGGTTTCCTACTAAAAATAGTGCAAGATTGCGGCCCATAGGTTTCCTACTAAAAATAGACAAATGGGTTAGTAGGCATAAACTCCGGTTCTGGTACCAAAAGTGTTCAAGTCAAAAACACACACACACCTCTAATCAGTGCACATAAATAGAATAGAATGTTTACCACTTCTTTTCTATAACATATCTATCTACTCCTTATTCATCATTGAACATAGGATCTAGATCAAAACTAGAGTCAAACAAACCAGATCTCAATCACCTGCCATCAATAATACTTACTAGTGGGCTTATGATGACTGGTTGTGAGTGTTGCTCTAGCTACGTTTCAGCATCTTGTGTGACAACTTTTTCTCACCACTCCAATTATAGCCTTCACTTTCAAACAATGAAAGCCTGCTATTGGTGTATTACAGTCCACACGTCACAATTTGCTGTTCTAAATGTACTGAACAATCACGCGCCTATTCCATCCTTAGCACATTCCTGACATTCCTAACCTTGTGATTAGAACAGCAAAACCATCTTCAAAGGGAGATAACCGTGGTTGTCACTTTCTTGTGATGAGACGGTAGAAAGGGGGGGGGGGGGGTGAAGGGAGATAACCTCGGTAGGTGGTACGTGCCGACCGGGGAGACAATTCGAACTTGAAAGGGACCAATCCCGGAATCGGCATTCTTTAGATGGTGGGTGGCAATTAACGTGGCGGCGGGACAGAGAAAAGAAAAGGAGAGGGGGGGGGGGGGGGGGGTGTGTAGATAAGAAATAAAGAAAGCGGGTCGCGCGGGACACTTACGTCACAATACCGACAGAAAACTATAGCCTATCTATTATGACTTAGAAGGGAGAAGATACCAATAGATGGAGAACAGAACATAAAACATTCGAAGGAAGCATAGCAAAGTGTGAAGCTGTTTTACATTCTGCAACAGTTTTGTCGTTTTTTCTCTCAAGTAGTTCTACCCAGTCTGCACTTAATGATCCACTAGATCACGTGTCAAAATCACGGGTTTCACGTGGGGTTTTTTCCCTCATAACTGGAAAGAAATCTTGTTTTGACCAAGTCTGACTCTCATATAAATGGCCCCAAATTCAAACCGAAACATCAGTTTAAAAAGCAGGCTCTGTTTCAAGTTGGGGAAATTTGTATGTGGGTCACAGCTACCCAGGAAAAAAACCAAGGGACTTAGACTTAATCGTGGTGCGTCACTGGTTCTTTAAAGGAATGAATATATCCCTGGGGGATAGCAACGAAAGTAGGCCAATTATTGTTTCCCCTTGTGTTACGAGCCGAAAGAAAGACAAGGGCGTCGCCGAGCGGCAGACATGTCCGTCACCAGCAATGCCACGCACTTGCGACACCCCGTAGAGTGTCACATCCTGACACAAAATTGGAAGGGATTCTGTCTTCTAGTTCACGAGATACAGCTTGAAGAAGAAACATATAGCGCAAAGAAGGAAATTTCGGTTTTCAAGGTCACACTTCAAGGTCAAGGTCAGCATGGTGATAATTTATGCTCGGATGTTTTCTTCTCTAGGGTATACAGTACCACACACAATCTGAAGCGCTTCTGTCAAGTACCAATGTGGAAAATATGGCTTAAAACCCAATGTGTAGACCCCTACCACTTTCAAGGCCTACGGATCGCCCGGACCGTGACCTTGACCTTGAACGGTATGCCACCATCAGAACGGGCATAAGCCAAAGTACCTTCATGCCAAATTTGAAGACTCTAACACTAACGGTGTGGGAGTTATGGCCCCTGAAAGATGTTCGGTTTTCAAGGTCGTACGCCAAGGTCAAGGTCACGACGGCAATATGGTTTGCGCGGATGCCTTCCTCTCATGGTGACACACCAGCACACACAATTTGACGTGATTCTGTCAACCCGTTCGAAAGATATCCTTGGGACAGACAGAAAGAGAAAAAAAATGACCCTCCGATTTTCAGGCTCCAGCGATCTTTTTGACCTTGACCTTGACCTTGATCGGTATGCCATCATCAGAACGGGCATAAGCCAAACCACCTTCATACCAAGTTTCAACATCCTATGTTGATCGGTGCCCGAGATATGGCTAAAAATAGATTTTCGGTTTTCAAGGTCGTACGTCAAGGTCAAGGTCACGACGGCAAAATGGTTTGCGCCGATCTCTTCCTATTAAGGAGGCACACCTTCACACAAAATTTGACGCGATTCGGTCAAGCGGTTCGGGAGATATCCTTGGGACAGACAGAAAAAACAAACAAAACAACAACAAAAAAACAAACAAACAAACAAACAAACAAAAATACAAACCAGCCCATCGCAATAGTCCGTCTTGGTGACAGACTAAATATATATCAGCCTATGCGCTGCAACATATTCAATCAGTAGGTGTTTGTGAAAGACTTTCTTTAGCACATGACAAACAACAAAAAGTTCGACACACATTCGTCGCACAGTAATCGTTGCACCAACAAAGCCTAAATGTTACAAAGAGTGATAACTTCGCAGCCTACAAACCTTGCAAAAAAAAATGAAGCCAACTTTCTTACTTCCCACCTGGAAGGTGAAAAGGTGGGAGGTGGGAAGCGTTATTGTCGTTGTAGGCAGTGAGTGAATTCGTAATGATCCCCAGCTGTAGTGTAGGTGAAAGGGTGGGAGTAAAAACAAAAACCAACAACCCGGCTTCAGTCAGCTGCGGAGTGCGAGCTCTTTGTATATTCAGGCTTTTTGGTTGCACTAACCGATGCTTAAAGTCTCGGGACACGAAACCTTGGGCACTGTATCACGAAACCACTTTGTTACCTGCCTCTTGTAGGTCTATGACAAATGATGATAACTCGGCTGTCTTGTGCTGTATGCACCAAAATGCGGCTATGCTCTGCATAGCTATGCGGGGATTGTCTTTAGCCATGGCAAGCTCCTAGCATAACATCATCAGTCCAAAATCCTCCGAAGTCGGAGTGTGGCTGCTCACGTGGCTGGGTAATCAAAACGGTCACACACGTATTGTTCTCATCCCGAGTTGGTGCATTTGTACCATAGTGTTCAATTGCTTCGGCTGCTGGGATGATCCCTGCAGTCTTTAAGCCGGGTCACGACCCCCCCCCCCCAAAAAAAAAAAAAAAAAAAAAAAAAAAAAAAGATCCCCCCCAAAAAAACGGGGCCCCGCGGCCGCTTTCAGTTTTTGTTATGCTTTATTGTGCCCTGTGGACAATGGAATGTCAATGTCAATGTCAATGCCAATGCCTTCATCGTTATGCGCACTTATTTTTTTTAATGATTTTAAAGCTTCAAAGTGCATTGAAAGCTTCAGCATCAGGGGGCTTTACCACCCCCCCCCCCCCTCCACCAAGGTGTTGCCCATGGACCCCACCGAGGGTTTACACCAGACACCCTCCACCAAGGTGTTGCCCATGGACCCCACCGAGGGTTTACACCAGACCCCTGGACCCCTGGCAACTTTGGAGGAAAGTTTTGCTTCCCTCTGATCTGGTGTCTGGTTTATTGGTTGTCGTTGTTGTCTCACCCTGGCTTAAAGACTCCAGGGATCATCCCAACAGCCGAAGCGCTTGGACACTATGGCACAAAATGCACCAGCTAGGGATGAGAACATTACGTGTGTCTCACCGTTTTTTTTATTACCCCGCCACGTGGGCAGCCACACGCCCACTTCGGAGGATGTCTGATTTATGATTAGGGTTAGGGTTTTGTGTCACATACAGACGGAGAGGGATAAGTATGATGGGGGACATATTAGAGACACGGGGACACAAAGAGACGTGAATACGTAGAGACAGGGCCACGTTCAAAGAGACGGGGACACATAGAGACGGAATTGGGGACACATAGAGACATGGACACAACGTTACGTAACTGATTCCCTTTGCGTCGCTGCATATCCTTTAAAGATCTGCTACTGCCTTTCATAGAGAAAATATCCGAGTTTTCAAGATAAGTACACCCGTTGAATAGTTATAAAGATCAACATTCACAGGCTGACAAAGAAACAAACCAAACAGAAATCAGCGAGGACCATAAACTAATAAGGAGGATATTTGCAATGGTAGTTGTAGCCAGCATTCAGAGAATTATTATCTTAACTTTCTTTATAAACTTAAATCCCCAAAGGAAAAAATAACCCTTAAAGGGGCACCCTGACGGACGAGTTTCTGCAAGAAACGCGTCGAGGTCACCAGGAAAACACCATTACAGATGCTTTCTCTTTTCTAATGGCCGCCTGAGTTTAGACCAAATCGTTTGCACGAAATGTCCACAATACAAGCCTTTTTATTTTTATTTTTTGTAAATTTCATGCAGTTTGCCCAAAGGAGTTTCGCTCACAAGAAAGGAAATAGCTCTAATATTGTTTTTTTTACTGCACTACAAAGAAGAAAAAACTTCAACCACAATGAATGGCCTCCACTCACCCCATCCAAAATAGCTTCTCTCTCCGGCATCTCCGCCAAGGAGGAATCGCCGTTTTTTTTATTTCTAGGAAACCAGAGCAAAGTGAGTGTTCCGATCCTTGAAAAGGCTGTCTTTCTGGTGATCTCGACGTGTTTCTTGGAGAAAAAAACCCTCACCCGTCAGGGTCCACCTTTAAAAACAAAATCACATTTTGCCATCGTAGAAACATATAAAAGCTGCAACAACGAGGATCTTAGAAAGATAATAAGAATTTATTTTTGCAATGCTATGTAGTTTGGGTCAGCATTCGCAGAAACACCCTAGCGGTCTTTACAAACTTAAACCCCAAGGGGAAAACCCCCGATCCCTTAAAGGCAAAAATATTATAGCCATATGCCATTTTGCTATCGTACAAACAGATAAAAGTTTAAATTGTTGTTGTGTGGAGGGAAATGCTTGTGAAAATGGGAATATGGCAGAGGACGAAAAAGAAGAAGAAGGCAGTTACGTATTGCGATGTGCCTCGTCTCTATGCGTCACCAATTTCGTTTCTGTGTGTCCCCGTGTCTATATGTCCCCGTATCGGCTATGTGTCCCTGTGTCTATGTGTCCCCGTATCAGTGTGTTTCCGTGTCAATAAGTTCCCGTGTCTATGTGTCCCTGTTGCCTATATGTCCCCGTGTCTATGTGTCCCCGTCTCTACGTGTCCCCGTGTCTATATGTCCCCGTATCGGCTATGTGTCCCTGTGTCTATGTGTCCCCGTATCAGTGTGTTTCCGTGTCAATAAGTTCCCGTGTCTATGTGTCCCTGTTGCCTAGGGGAAGACGGGGTAAAAAGCGCATGGGCGGGTAAGAAGCCCACCCCAATTATCTCATGAAATAAAGAAAATGTCAGTCAAATTTGCCCATGAGACGAATGCTAGACACTAACGCTCGTCTCATGGGCAAAATGAGACTGAAATTTGCTTCATTTCATGAGATAATTGGGGTGCGCTTCTTACCCGCCCATGCGCCTTTTACCCCGTCTTTCCCTATATGTCCCCGTGTCTATGTGTCCCCGTCTCTACGTGTCCCCGTGTCTATATGTCCCCGTATCGGCTATGTGTCCCTGTGTCTATGTGTCCCCGTATCAGTGTGTTTCCGTGTCAATAAGTTCCCGTGTCTATGTGTCCCTGTTGCCTATATGTCCCCGTGTCTATGTGTCTATGTGTCCCCGTCTCTACGTGTCCCCGTGTCTATGTGTCCCCGTATCATGTGTTTCCGTGTCAATCCCCCGTGTCTATGTGTCCCTGTTGCCTATATGTCCCCGTGTCCCCCCGTCTCTACGTGTACCCGTGTCTATATGTCCCCGTATCGGCTATGTGTCCCTGTGTCTATGTGTCCCCGTGTGTGTTTCCGTGTCAATAAGTCCCCGTGTCTATGTGTCCCTGTTGCCTATATATGTGTCCCGTCTCTACGTGTCTACGTGACCCCCTGTGTCTATGTGTCCCCGTATCAGTGTGTTTCCGTGTCATGTCCCGTGTCTATGTCTATAATATGTCCCCGTGTCTACCCCGTGACCCGTGTCTATATGTCCCCGTATCGATATGTCCCCTATGTGTCCCCGTATCAGTGTGTTTCCGTGTCCCCGTGTCTATGTGTCCCTGTTGCCTATATGTCCCCGTGTCTATGTGTCCCCGTGTCTATGTGTCCCCGTGTCTATATGTCCCCGTGTCTATGTGTCCCTGTGTCTATGTGTCCCCGTATCAGTGTGTTTCCGTATAAGTATGTGTCCCCGTTGCCTATATGTCCCCGTGTCTATGTGTCCCCGTCTCTATATGTCCCCGTGTCTATATGTCCCCGTGTCCCCTGTGTCTATGTGTCCCCGTATCAGTGTGTTTCCGTGTCAATAAGTTCCCGTGTCTATGTGTCCCTGTTGCCTATATGTCCCCGTGTCTATGTGTCCCCGTGTCTATACATATGTCCCCCGTTTGTACGTGTACCCGTGTCTATCCCCGTGTCTACGTATGTATGTCTTCAATATGTCCCCGTGTCTATGATATGTCCCTGCGTCTATAATATGTCCCCGTGTCTACGTGTCCCCGTGTTTATGATATGTCCCTGCGTCTATAATATGTCCCCGTGTCTACGTGACCCCGTGTTTATGATATGTCCCCGTGTCTATGTGTCCCCGTGTCTATGTGTCCCCGTGTCTACGTGTCCCCGTGTTTATGTGTCCCCGTGTCTATGTGTCCCCGTGTCTATGTGTCCCTGTGTCTACGTGACCCCGTGACTATAATATGTCCCCGTATCAGTATGTTTCCGTGTCTATATGTCCGCGTGTCTATGTGTCCCCGTGTCTATGTGTCCCCGTGTCTATGTGTCCCCGTGTCTATGTGTCCCCGTGTCTATGTGTCCCCGTGTCTATGTGTCTATGTGTCCCCGTGTCTATGTGTCTCCGTATCAGTGTGTTTCCGTGTCTATGTGTTCCCGTGTCTATGCGTCCCTGTGTCTATAATATGTCCCCGTGTCTATGTGTCCCCGTGTCTATGTGTCCCCGTGTCTATGTGTCCCCGTGTCTACGTGACCCCGTGACTATAATATGTTTTCGTATCAGTGTGTTTCCGTGTCTATATGTCCTCGTGTCTATGTCTCCCTGTGTCTATGTGTCCCCGTATCTATGTGTCCCCGTGTCTATGTGTCCCCGTGTCTATATGTCATCGTGTCTATGTGTCCCCGTGTCTATGTGTCCCCGTGTCTATGTGTCCCCGGGTCTATGTGTCCTCGTGTCTATGTGTCCCCGTGTCTATGTGTCCCCGGGTCTTTGTGTCCCCGTCTTATATCTATTCATCGCCCGAAGTCGGAGTGTGGCTGCCCACTTGGCGGAGTTAATAAAAAAAAAAAAAAGTTCTCATCCCTAGCTGACGCAGTAATAGTGTTCATCCCTAGCTGACGTCTGGAGTCTGTGCGGGTACACCAAACAACAACCCAACAACAACAACCAACAAACAACAACAACCAAATCCTAATCTCGTGCGGCACCAAACCTGAACCCTAACCCTCTTCCAAATCCTAACTCGAATCCATGCCCTAATCCTAAATCCTTCTCTGGACATCCTTATTAAGTGGGGTGTACACTCTTAACTCGGAGACATGTCTGCCGCTCGGCTACATTTAAATCCTACGTAGCATAAGTTGTACTGCAATGTCTTTTACTCTTATTTGTACATACACACACACAAAACATTTGGAGTGATTCCATGCAGTATTTCATGAGATATAAGAGGGTGAAGAAAAACGGAAACATGTCTGCCGCTCGGGGACATTTTTATTCCCGATGCATAATTTATGTATCAACGTGTTGTACTCTTAGTCTCACACCTTCACACAAAATGTGAAGGGATTCTATCTTCTAGTGCACAAGATACAGCTCAGACAAGAAATATATAGCGCAAAGGACATTTCGCTTTTCAAGGTCAAACTTCAAGGTCAAGGTCAGCATGCCAATGATTTACGGATGTCTTCTACACTACGTCATACACCACGACACACAATCTGAAGCGCTTCTGTTACGAAAAAATGTGGAAAATATGGCTTAAAACCCAATTTTTAGACCCCAACCACTTTCAAGGCCTACCAATCTCCTTGACCTTGACCTTGATCGCTTTACCATCATCAGATTCGCCATTCACCAATGCACCTACATGCCACATTTGAAGTCTTTAAGTCCAATGGTGTGTAAAAGTTATGACCCTTTACAGATTTTAGGTTATTATGGTCATACGCCAAGGTCAATGTGACGATTGCAATTATTTATTCGCGGATGCCTTCCTCTCTTGGTGACACACCACCTCACAAAATGTAAAGCGATTCTGTCAAGCGGTTCGGGAGAAAACGCTGCTGGACGGACGGACGCACGCACGAACGGATGAAACAAAAACAATACTTCCCGAAGCTTCGCTCGGGAACAAACAAGATGACTGTGAAACATGGAAGGTGTGTGTGTGGCTGTGTGTGTGGCTGTGGCTGTGTGTGTGGCTGTGGCTGCGATCCTTTGTGGCTTGAATTGTCAGGAAAAGTCTTAAAGGGGCACCCTGACGGAATGGTTTTTGTAAGAAACACGTCGAGATTACCAGGAAAACACCCTTTAAAGGGGCAACACTCACTTTGCTCTGGTTTTTAGAAATCAAACCGTCAAATCGGAGATCACTCCTTGGCGGAGGTGCTGGAAGTCAGATTCTTTCACCCATAGAGAAGGCGTGTGCACTCTTTACTTTGCTCTGGTTTCCTAGAAATCAAACCGTCAAATCGGCGATTCCTCCTTGGCGGAGGTGCTGGAAGTCAGATTCTGTGCCGTCTCTTTTCTAATGGCCGCCAAATGGTTTGCACGGAATTTTTGCAATACAAGCCTTTTTTTTTTCTTTAAAAAAAGGTGTATATATATATATACAGTTTATCTAAAGGAGTTTTGCTCACAACAAAGGAAATAGCTCAATTTTTTTTTTTACTGCACTACAAAAGTAAAAACGCTTCAACCACAATGAGCGACCTCCACCCACCCCATCCAAAATGGCTACTCTCTCCGGCATCTCCGCCAAAGAGGAATCGCCGTTTTGACGGTTTAATTTCTAGGAAACCAGAGCAAAGTGAGTGTTCCGATCCTTGAAAAGTCTGTCTTTCTGGTGATCTCGACGTGTTTCTTGCAAAAAACTCATCCGTCAGGGTCCACCTTTAAAGTCTTAGCAACTTGTGCTAAAATGTACATAGAACTGGCAATTTCAAGGCGAGAAGGCGTTTTCATGAAGTCATCTGCATTGCGAACCGCGTAAAGACAGAGGCCATTTATAGAAACACTGTTCAACGTGCATCGCTGTAAAAGTGTACACAGTCCCATTTAACTTTAAAACCTAACATTTTGCTTCTTATAGACATTGGCAATTTTGACAGAAGACAGCCATACTAAGAATCAGTTTCTACAGTCAAGACATCTTCACGCGTGCTTTTGGGGTCTGAAAGTTGAGTCCGATTCTTTGCTAAGTAGGACTATTACATGAAAAAAAAGCTGTTACAAAAATCAACTCTTGTGTTTTGTCCAAGAGGGGCGAAGAAACATTAGAGAAAGAAGAAAGACAACGAGGACTATGATGACGACGACAACGATGATAGCGACAACGACGACAATGTGAGAAGAAGAAGAAGAAGAAGAAGAAGAAGAAGAAGAAGAAGAAGAAGAAGAAGAAGAAGAAGAGGAAGAAGAAGAAGAAGAAGAAGAAGAAGAAGAAGAAGAAGAAGAAGAAGAAGAAGAAGAAGAAGAAGAAGAAGAAAGAAGAAGAAGAAGAAGAAGAAGAAGAAGAAGAAGAAGAAGAAGAAGAAGAAGAAGAAGAAGAAGAAGAAGAAGAAGAAGAAGAAGAAGAAGAAGAAGAAGAAGAAGAAGAAGAAGAAGAAGAAGAAGAAGAAAAGAAGAAGAAGAAGAAGAAGAAGAAGAAGAAGAAGAAGAAGAAGAAGAAGAAGAAGAAGAAGAAGAAGAAGAAGAAGAAGAAGAAGAAGAAGAAGAAGAAGAAGAAGAAGAAGAGGAAGAGGAAGAGGAAAAAGAAGAAGAAGAAGAAGAAGAAGAAGAAGAAGAAGAAGAAGAAGAAGAAGAAGAAGAAAAAGAGGAATAATAATAATAATAATAATAATAATAATAATAATAATAATAATAATAATAATAATAATAATAATAAGAATAATAAGAAGAAGAAGAAGAAGAAGAAGAAAGTTACAGTATGTATTTAAAGAATTCTTCATAAAGTTGTGTTCTATTTTTGGAGGGGGTGGAAGTCAAAGTATTTTTTTTTCTTCTCTAGCATAATAATCTGCATAATTATTTCTGAGCTTCTAACTTATTGTCGGCAATACCGTCAAAATAAATCTGGAATTATTTTGCATTGCACATATTAACTCACATTACATAATTATGCATCCGACACAAAAATAATAAGCTCTTCTAGTGGCCCCCCAGGAGATAACTCTACTGTCTTATTTTATTTATCTCGGTCAAATAGAACGTATAATCTATTTCAGCCGCTCGCGTAGCCTACGAGAGAGACAGAAACAGAGGGAAAGAGAGAGAGAGAGAGAGTGAGTTTGTCCTCACTTATTAAATGCCTTCCATTACGCCATTTATGTGAAAGGGTGATAAATCCACCTAAATCGCTCTAATTCATCAACGGGAATGCGTTAACGTTTTTCTAATCAGTTGAACAGGGGGAGATTTCCATGTAGTGCTAATAAAAATAAGAAAACTTTTTACATTTATATGTCTCGCTGTAATGCCTTGCACGAAGAAACGTGTGCTTTTCACCGTTCGTTCAGCTATACAAATGTATTCGGGTATCACGAGCAACGCCTCAGGACATGACATCTTTTCTATACGTAATAGGGGAAAACACGTTCGTTATGTCACTGGGCTGGATGCTGTTCTATTCTTAATTTAAAAACGAGTTTAGATTCCCTCGCTTCAGCCTTCAATGTCATTTTCTTTTGGTGGGACCAGATCGATGTGCCCCCGTCTCTGTGTCTGCTTCGTCTCTATGTGTCACCCTCGTTGTGCCCCCGTCTCTATGTGTCACCCTCATTGTGCCCCCGTCTCTGTGTGTCACCCTCATCGTGCCCCCGTCTCTATGTGTCACCCTCGTTGTGCCCCCGTCTCTATGTGTCACCCTCGTTGTGCCCCAGTCTCTATGTGTTACCCTCATTGTGCCCCCGTCTCTATGTGTCACCCTCATTGTGCCCCCGTCTCTATGTGTTACCCTCATTATGCCCCCGTCTCTGTGTGTCACCCTCGTTGTGCCCCCGTCTCTATGTGTCACCCTCATTGTGCCCCCGTCTCTATGTGTCACCCTCATTGTGCCCCCGTCTCTATGTGTTACCCTCATTGTGCCCCCGTTTCTATGTGTCACCCTCATTGTGCCCCCGTCTCTATGTGTCACCCTCATTGTGCCCTCGTCTCTATGTGTCACCCTCGTTGTGCCCCCGTCTCTATGTGTCACCCTCATTCTGCCCCCGTCTCTATGTGTCACCCTCATTGTGCCCCCGTCTCTATGTGTCACCCTCATTGTGCCCCCGTCTCTATGTGTCACCCTCATTGTGCCCCCGTCTCTATGTATCACCCTCATTGTGCCCCCGTCTCTATGTGTCACCCTCATTGTGCCCCCGTCTCTATGTGTCACCCTCATTGTGCCCCCGTCTCTATGTGTTACCCTCATTGTTCCCCCGTCTCTATGTGTCACCCTCATTGTGCCCCCGTCTCTATGTGTCACCCTCATTGTGCCCCCGTCTCTATGTGTCACCCTCATTGTGCCCCCGTCTGTATGTGTCACCCTCATTGTGCCCCCGTCTGTATGTGTCACCCTCGTTGTGCCCCCGTCTGTATGTGTCACCCTCATTGTGCCCCCGTCTGTATGTGTCACCCTCGTTGTGCCCCCGTCTCTATGTGTCACCCTCATTGTGCCCCCGTCTCTATGTGTCACCCTCATTGTGCCCCCGTCTCTATGTGTCACCCTCATTGTGCCCCCGTCTCTATGTGTCACCCTCATTGTGTCCCCGTCTCTATGTGTCACCCTCATTGTGTCCCCGTCTCTATGTGTCACCCTCGTTGTGTCCCCGTCTCTATGTGTCACCCTCATTGTGCCCCCGTCTCTATGTGTCACCCTCATTGTGCCCCCGTCTCTATGTGTCACCCTCATTGTGCCCCCGTCTCTATGTGTCACCCTCGTTGTGTCCCCGTCTCTATGTGTCACCCTCATTGTTCCCCCGTCTCTATGTGTCACCCTCATTGTGCCCCCGTCTCTATGTGTCACCCTCATTGTGCCCCCGTCTCTATG
The DNA here is from genome assembly GCA_017654935.2 of Phymorhynchus buccinoides. Classification (NCBI taxonomy): domain Eukaryota; kingdom Metazoa; phylum Mollusca; class Gastropoda; order Neogastropoda; family Raphitomidae; genus Phymorhynchus; species Phymorhynchus buccinoides. Next base: position 40,814,928 of record CM065688.1, read on the forward strand.
TGTCACCCTCATTGTGCCCCCGTCTCTATGTGTTACCCTCATTGTGCCCCCGTCTCTATGTGTCACCCTCATTGTGCCCCCGTCTCTATGTGTTACGCTCATTGTGCCCCCGTCTATAGTGCTCACAAAAAGTAGGGGATATTGTGTTTTGTAAGACCAGCATGGGTTCAATGACGAAATGATAAGTTCTATTCAATTTGAAAACATAAAAGTATGTTATTTCTTGAACATAACATCGAAGACTAAAATTAACATTGAAACGTCACGTGATTGTCCGAGAAGACGGACATGAATGGGTGCAATGTCCAAAAGTCACAAAAATAGTCAAAAAATAGTCATAAAACAGTTGAAAATGTGTTGGACCACCGTTTCCTGCAAGGCATAGCAAGGCATTTGATTGAAAATGGTCAATGGAGACGCGAATGGTCATTTTGGAGGTTAAAATCTACCCAACGCTGGCATTTATCATTTTCAGATTGCACCATTTATTATAACGGTCGTAAGAGGATCAAGGAACGCCGGGAGAAAAAGATCAATTCGACAGAAAATATTCAGGAGACCGTTCCAGAGCAGGAGTAGGCATTGCTTTGAAAGTCTGGTAGCATACAGTGGCCCAACAATCTGTCAACTGTGTGGTTTGTGATTTCTAATAACACACCCACTGATGTTTATCGCCTCTGGCAGTCACGTGACATTTTAAAATGGATTTGTGTCTTCGTATTTACAGCCAAGAAAGGCTGAACATTCATTTTCACATGCAATGAAACTTATCATCTGGTTGTTGAATCTGTTGTGATATTCCAAATTCAATATCCCCTACTTTTTGTGAGCAGTATATATAATAACGTTCCCGGCTCTATGTGTCCGCTAGGGTTTGGGATAGGGTTAAAGCCGCATCACACTATCCAGCCTCTGTTGGAAGAACATTCACCTGTGAACTCTATTCAACTACTTGCGACCGTGTGCCATCTTCACTATCAGCAGGCCTTGGCTGAACTCCCACAATTGCCTGAGTGAGTTGGAAGTAAATGGTGCAGTCGCCAATTCCTTCCGACCTGGTTTGAAGGGTTTCATCCAACCATAATTTGCATATGTGATTTCTACTCATTCTGTCAAAAGAAAGGAAACGTGTGGAAAGGTCACAACCATTTTCATCAGACTTGGTTGGATAGTGGGAGGCGGCTTTCATGGATTAGAGTTTCGGATTATAGTCATGGCTTGGAGTAGTAGGATTAGGGATTGTGTTTGGTGTCACACAGAGACAGAGAAATACACAAAGACGGGGACACGTAGACACGGGGACACATAGAGACGGGGACACAGTCATAGAGACGAAATTGGTGACACATAGAGACGGGGACATATTGCTACGTACCCCCTTTTGTCTTAGTGACATCCTATTCCAATACCCAACACGTCATCCTTATTCTCTTTTGCCACTGTCTCTCTTCAAAGTCGGCTATATGATATCGATTAGGAGGGGTTTTGCCAGAGCCGGAACACTATTTGAGGCAGTCTGTATGCAATACATGATATCGATTCCATCTTATTAATGCATCACTCAAAGCATCAGAATCGAAAATCCGGAAAGCCAGCCCCAACGAAAGGGACACTAAGCCTTTAAATCTGTCTCTGGAATTACACGAGTCTTTAAAGACAGGAGATTTTGGAGTCAAGAGCAAAGACTGGGATCTGGTAGACCTGGCTAAAGAAGACTGGCATAAACTCTGGCACAATCTCTATCATGACATTCATAAAGGGATGCATTATATGCATGCATCTGTTCATATTGGTGTTGTTTTTATTAAAACTGGTATACAATACATT
>CM065688.1:40826754-40834254 GCA_017654935.2 Phymorhynchus buccinoides
TTTATCGTCCGCCATTTACAAAAATACGAAACTAAGTTACATGGCTTTGGACATCGATTTATCGGCAAAAATGTAGATTTACACCCCCTCCCGCTCTATTTCTTGGTTCTTTCCGTGTGGATTGAGCACTTAAATATCTATATTTTAAATAACAGTTGACTTATTTATCACATGAAAGAAGAATGGTTCTGGTGCGCTTTTGAAGGGTAGTTATTTCACGGTAGGTACGTATTTCTCATGACACCGGAGAGACAAAGACAAAAAGACAAGCAACGCTCGTGGCAAACCAAACCCCCCCCCCCCCCCCCCCCCCCCCTCCCCAGAACATCCAAAGGCATTCTTTCCTCTCCAGAGGCAGAGATTAGCCAGCTTTGTGACTGTCACCAGACGGCACTGCACCGGGACTAAACCCCTTTCCCCTCCCCCCTCCCCTCCCCTCCACTAGCTGCTGATAGATTGAGGCATGGTGGGGAAAACGGGAGAGAGAGAGAGAGAGAGAGAGAGAGAGAGAGAGAGAGAGAGAGAGAGAGAGAGAGAGAGAGAGAGAGAGAGAGAGAGAGAGAGAGAGAGAGAAGAGAAGACGGAACATTGTGTGAACACGGAATTGAATGGTTTCTCCTGGGAGAATATTATTTTTATTATGCTATCAAACGATGGCGTGGAATTACATTTTCTTCTCCCTCTTTTTTTTTTTTTTTTTTTTTTTTTTGGGGGGGGGGGGGGGGGGGGGGGGCGGATTTGAGACTCGTGTTACATTAACATTTTAATATTGTGCAAATGTATCTATTGTGAAGGAAATAAAACTGAATGACCGAATATCAAGCACCAAATCGTGTACGGAAAAATAACTACCCGCCTTTGTTTTCTTCCCCTTCACCTAGCCTTGAATCACAAAAGTCTTAAATCTTTATTCATTCAGAAAATGTTTACAGCGCATCATCTATGAACCCTTTCACCGCCTAAGTTGCATTTTAGCACCAAAGGCATCAAATTGGGGTCTAGTATTATCCAAAGACCCTATTATCTTAGTTTCGGGAAGTAAGGATATACTTTATTTTACGCATATCACACAAGAATCCCCAATACTGCAGATGGATTTTGTTCTCTACCCAGATAGATTTAATGGCAATTATTGGCTGAAATATGGCTGGCGGTGAAAGGGTTAAAGCTCTTTGCGCTTTACAAGTGCGCCATCGCAGATCCAGTCAGCCTTTCGATGCCCCATCGGTTTGTTCATCAGTACTTAAATTTTTTTCTTTTTTCTTTATGTGATATAATAGCGTCATCATCCTTTATGATCCTACACAAACGGCCGTGGTGCTAGAATTTACGCGTTCATCTTTGCACGACAGTGACAATTCCTCCTCGCCATTTCTCAATCTATGCGTTCACTGACATCTATTTACGGAAATAGAGAAAACGGCTGCATTTCTTGAGATTTAAGCTTACGAAGAAAACTGAGTCTAATAAAGCCGGCCGCAATTAGCGGAGTAAACCTTTCGATCACACTTTAAGATCCCTGACAGAATTCCATTCTCTGGTCGTTGGCCTTTGTGCGCTCATTCGAAAACTAGTTTAGAGCATGCACCCATTTCTCTGATGCTCGGATAATGTTTCTGGGAGGCTACAGTAAGGCATCAAAAGCTCAGAACAATGTCTAAAAGAGCAGACAAGACACAAGCCACCCAAGTTTCTGTCTTTTCTGTTCTTTTCCTTTTTAAAGCGGGCAATAAGATGATCTTCTTGCAAGGTGACAGGCTTCTTTGTCCATAATGATTTTGATTTCCAAGGTTAAGTTTTGAAGCATTACGTTCTCAGCGGATGTGTTTTGAAGTGGGCTCGTTCTGTCGTAATGTGGAATTGTATGTTTCTACTTACCTTGTTTATTGTGCTAAAGCACGCGCGCAAGCGCGCTTGTGTGTGTGTGTGTGTGTGTGTGTGTGTGTGTGTGTGTGTGTGTGTGTGTGTGTGTGTGTGTGTGTGTGTGTGTGTGTGTGTGTGTGTGTGTGTGTGTGTGTGTGTGTGTGTGTGTGTGTGTGTGTGTGTGTGTGTGTGTGTTTCAGTTTCTGACCCTCTTTCTCTCCAGATCCCTAGGTATAAGCTTTCAACTGTTGGTCGGCGCTCTTTTGCTGTCTTAGGACGGACCTCCTGGAACAAACTTTCTCTCTCCCTCCGTCAGCGACCGACCCTCTCTGCTTTCAAAGCTAACCTCAAAACCCACCTGTTTCCCCGTCATTAAAGCTCTGCTCTCTTTCTCTTCTCTCTCTTGCCATTAGGTCTGTTTCTGCCATATTCCATTTATGTCATCCGTGTGTGTTCGCTTTGTATTGCGGTTTTGCTTGAATGCACTGTGAATGCTAACGTGTGTGTGCGCTTTGATTTGCTTTCTATCAAGATTCAGCGCCGTATATATACTGTATGTTGTTGTTGTTGTTGTTGTTGTTGTTGTTGTTGTGTGTGTGTGTGTGTGTGTGTGCGTGCGTGTGCGTGTGCGTGCGTGCGTGCGTGCGTGCGTGCGTGCGTGCGTGCGTGTGCGTGTGCGTGTGCGTGTGCGTGTGCGTGTGTGCATGTGCGTGTGTGTGCGTGCGTGTGCGTGTGCGTGCGTGCGTGCGTGCGTGCGTGCGCAAATGCATGAATGTCTGTATGTTTGTTCGCGTTTGCGTGCGCAAATGCATGCATGTATGTATGCTTGTGTGCGTGTGTGTAAAGACATGAATGAGGGTGGGTGTGGGGGTGAGGTGAGGGCGCACGCGCCAATGTTGGTATTTGTAGCACCTATGCGTGTATAAGCGTATCATTTACATGCATTAATTTTGTTTGTGTCGCTAGGCCTGTGTCTGTTTCTGTTTGCATTGCCTGCTATATGGTATGAATCCTTCTAGAAACGTCCTAGGTACAGTACACTCCGCTTAGTAGGTCGCCGCTTATAAGGAAATCCGCTTATAAGGAACACAAGTTTTGGGTCCCTGCCGAAGTTGTTCTTTGTTATTACTTATTGAAAGTCTGATAATAGGAAGTCGGTTATAAGGCAATGCCGCTTATAAGAAACACGTTCTTAAGTCCCCACGCACTACTGGCGTCGGATATAAGGAATTTTGGTAAAGGTAAAGATGTGCCACCCCCTCTGCATTTCTCGGTTAAATGTATTTTTCCGTTTTTGCCTTTCTTACCATACATAAAGCTGTATTTTAGGAACATTTTGAGCTAATTCTCTTTTTGGAATACTAACCCTAACCATAACCCTAGCCCTAAACCTAACCCTACCCCCCCCCCCCCCCCCCCCCCCCCCCCCCCCCCCCCCCCCCCCCCCCCCCCCAGTATGTACTGCAGTACACCGCGATTTGTCACAGTTGTGGTTCGTTGCGTTTTTCCGTCTTAGTATTCCAAAAAGGTTATTAGCTAAAAAGGTTCCTAAAATACAGCTTTATGTATGGTAAGAAAGGCAAAAACGGAAAAATACAATAAACCGAGAAATGTAGGGGGGGGGGGGGCACATCTTGACCTTTGCTGGAATTTTTATGCAGCTCGAAATTTAGCTTTTCATAGTCACATTCTCTTAATCTTTTTCATTGTCATTTTTTGCGTAAACTAAGAGTTTGCAGTTATTGCAAGCGGTTTTATAAGCACAAACATACCTAAATGTATAAGATTTTGCTTTGCAGAATCAATATTACAAAAAGGCAAATGTCGGTCTGTCAGTGTGAAACACAAATGGGGCCTTATAACTTGGCCGTTTCTCAACCGAAAGTTGTATATCGTTGAGTGAGGGATGGTATTCATTTCCATGAGTACATTTTAATTAGACTTATTACATGTACAAGATGTGTACTTTTTCCTTTGCAATCCAATAGTTCTCAAAATATAAACACTTCCAAAAGAGAAAGAAAGAAAGAAAAAAGGAAAGGAAGGAAGGAACGAAGAAAGAGAGAATTGAGAGAACCATGAAAATATACAATATTCTTTTAAAAGTGTTTAAGAATATTTCTGTTTTTCAAATTCTATTCAAGCAGTTTTCTTTTGTTTCAAACCCTCTATTTTATTTTTTCAAACAACTCATAATGTTGTGTTAATGTATAGAGCTGAAAAATCAGTACAGAATTGCGTGTTGATGTTTTTTTAAGGCACAATTTATTAAATTGTGCCCAGTAATTGCATATTTAATCGCTTGTTTTTTAAATTTCATTACTCTTGATTAAAACATCAGAAGAATGCGCTTGTGTTTTGTGTTTTCTACTATTTGTTCTTTCTTTTTATTTCACAATATGGGTTATGAGAAACAAAATGAATATAGTGTCCTTATAACCGAAGTTCGGTTACAAGGAAGGCCGCTTATAAGGAACAAAACATTTGGCTCCCTTCGATTTCCTTATAAGCGGAGAGTACTGTATTGTGTTTGTTCTTAAAGACCCCCCACGTCACGTGTCACATTCCCTCTTATGCTAGGAAGATTTCTTAAGATTTCTTACCAGCTATAAGAGGGAAAACACGTGAAAATCGTGATTTTGACACGTGACGTGCTGGGTCTTTAACAAAGATTCTAAAAGGGTAAGATGGACTACTTAAGAGTTACAGCGAACCGGGCTGATAGAGTTATCGTTAGTGGGGTAGTTATACACCATTCACAGCGGCGGCTATCCAAAAACTCAGACTGGAATTTGAACGGAGAATTCAACTGGCCTATCGACGTGTAAATGTGTCACGTTTAAAAGGGACATAACGAGTGTTTCTGTCCTCACTACTCATATAGGGAAAAGAGACCGGATGCTTGTCTTCCCCTATGCAGTCTTTGTTATTAATGCACAAGAAAATAAATAACCTAAAATACTACGTTCTGGATTGAAGATTGTTCACGAAACAATCTTATGTCAGCGAACAGTCACAATAGTAAGCCAATGTCATCACCAATTCCCAATAATATTATACCAGTGAATGAAAATGTGACAAAGCACTTGATTACAAATTACTTTTCAACAGGCAATAATTATTTTTCATTAAAACAGTCTGTCAGCACACTTTTCACTGAAATAATAATTATGCTTAAAGGGACACCCTGATGGATGAGGTTTTGTAAGAAACACGTCGACATCACCAGGAAAACACCCTTTACGGAGATCGCAACACTCACTTTGCTCTGGTTTCCTAGAAATCAAACCGTCAAATAGGCAATTCCTCCTTGGCAGAGGTGCTGGAAGTCAAATTCTTTCACCCAAAGAGAAGGCGTTTGTCGTCTCTTTTCAAATGGCCGCCAAATCATTTGCACGAAATTTTCGCAATACAAGCCTTTTTTAAATTTTAATTTTATACAGTTTATCTAAAGGAGTTTGGCTCACAACAAAGGAAATAGCTCTAATTTTTTTTTTTTTTTTTTTTACTGCACTACAAAAAAAACCAACGCTTCAACCACAATGAGTGACCTCCACCCACCCCATCCAAAATGGCTACTTTCTCCGGCATCTCCGCCAAGGAGGAATCGCCGTTTCAACGGTTTAATTTCTAGGAAACCAGAGCAAACTGAGTGGTGTGACTGATGAGGAAGGAAAGGGGTGTGTGAGAATTTTGACCAATTAATGACAACTTTTTCTTTGCCACTGGGTTTAGCGTGTGCTAAGTGCATGGGCACACGGGACCTCGGTTTATCGTCTCATCCGAAAGACTCCATGCTCAGACCGTAAGGCCTAGTGCAAAGTGAGAGGAAAAATCCCCTGTACCCAGGTTCGAACTCGGGTTTACTTGACACGAGGCGAACGCGTTACCTCTGCGCCACTCTACCTAAATATTTTAAGTCTTCAAGGTCATACGTCAAGATCAAGGCCACGACCGCGATAGCCTATGCACCGATGCCTGCCACTCTTGGTGACACACCACCACACCAAATTTGAAGCGATTCTGTCAAGCGGTTCGGGAGATAATTATCCAGTGTAGAACTGGGGCAAAGGACAATTACTTTCCGGAAAAAAAAGCAAGAAAGAAAAGAAAGAAAGAAACAAAGAAAGAAAGAACCAGAAGAGACACACAGAATCTGTCTTCCAATCTTTCTTACGTGACTCGAAGTAACCCCCCCCCCCCCCCCCACCCCCCCCCTCCCCCCTCTTCCTCCACCCCCCCCCCCCCACCCCCCCGCCCATTTTATGTAGCAAGGAATAGGGAGCCTACAGTTACATAACACCCTAGCGCAGAAAGCGATAACACCGTCATGATAAATCTAGGATTATCTCATCTCGTGCCGTTTGGAAAAGACAGGATCATGCCGGCCTGTCGAGTACCGGTGCCACCAGCATTAAAACTGGACAGGGTGAGTTTTTTTTTATATATAACACGAGTCAACTTTCAAAACTTTTCACATTCATACAATACGTTTCTGAGCATTTAAAACCCCCCAAAAAAACCCACACAGTAACTGATGTCCTCCGATGCTTTTGTTTCATTAAAAAACAACAACAACAACAACAACAACAACAATATATTCTCTTTTATTGTATCCATTTAAAGATCCACCAGATCACGTGTCAAAATCACGGGTTTCACGAATTTTCCCTCTTATAGCTGGTAAAAAAAATCTTGTTTTCACCAGGTTTGACTCCCATACAAATGCCCCCAAATTGAAAGCGACCCCCCCCCCCCCCCCCGTGGGGATACCGGGGGGTCTTTTGCATAATAGTTCCCCCACCTTCTGGAAGTTCTGTGCTTGTAGCTTCCTCTAATCTGTCACTCTCTTTGACTCTGCCTTTTCCCTTTGTTTTCTGTCATCTACTATCTTTCTGACTGATTGGCCCATTCTCCTGCCTTTTTTGAAAAAAATCTTACAAATATTTTTTTCTGCATTGAGCTCCTCCGAAATCGGAATGTGTCGGCTGTACGCAGCGGGGAGACCAGTGAAAACTGAAAACCGGACACATGACGTACCTCACCCATTAAGGCCATATGGCCTGGGAACGCATAAGAAGAACAAGAAGAAAGCGAAACATCATTTTAAAAATCAGCCTCAATTGCAAGTTGGGGGCATTTGTATGTTGGTCACAGCAATCCAGAAAAAAAACCCAAAGGGACTTAATCGTCGTGGGTCAGTGGGTCTTTAATGTTCACTTAGAATGAATGTTCCTAGCGCATCTCCCACCATCTTCAATGCAGGAGACATTGCATGCGGGTTAACCCTTTCAACGCCAAAGTCGCATTTTAGCACAACAGAGATTTAACACCTATGTCACTAAAAGGCATCAAATTGGGGTCTATTATCCAGAGACCCTATTGTCTTAGTTTTGGGAAGTAAGGGTAGACCTTATTTTATATATGTCACAGAAGAATCCCCCAATACTGCAGATGGATTTTGTTCTTTACCCGGGTAAATTTGATGGACATTTTTGGCTGAAATATGGCTGGCGGTGAAAGGGTTAAGGAAGGTTACCCTTCTGCGCTAAATCTATTGGGCATTGTTATTTTGTTCTCTAAGGTGCAGGCGATGAAGTAACTGACAGCAGAATATCATAGGGCATTGCTGGAAGG
>CM065688.1:40839254-40844254 GCA_017654935.2 Phymorhynchus buccinoides
GGTTAGGGTTAGGGATAGGGTTAGTGTGAGCTTAATTTCAGATTGAAAGGTTAAAAGATACGACTTCTAAACTTTCCCTGAAAACCAACATTGTCACGCGAATGACGTCACTTTCCATATTTGGAGATGACCATGTGCAGCATTCAACGTCTTGTGGAGCTCACGATGTGTGCCTGTCTGTCGTTTCCGACTATGACAGCCAGTCAGTACAGCAGAGGACGCAGCTACTTGCTGTATTCCGGTGTAATGTTCTCGGCTTGACTTTGTTCTCAATGTACGTGCGCATGCGCGAAATTGATCATAGCGTACCATCAACGTTTATTCTTTGCGTATTTGACACTAAGTTGACCCTACACCTATCCCTAACCCTATCCCTAACACTAACTCTAACCTGAAACCGTCAAATACAACAACAAAAAAGAAGAAAAAAATTGATGGTACGTTGTGAGATTACTGTCTAAATTTCGCGCATGCGCACGTAAATTGAGAACACGGTATGGTAATCTGAGAACACCACACCGGCGTGACATTCTCAAAATGGATTTGTTCTCAACATGTCTGCGCATGTGCGAAGAGTTAGGGATAGGTTTAGGGTTAGGGTTAGGGTTAGGGTTAGGGATAGGTTTAGGGTTAGGATTAGGGTTAGGAATAGGGTTAGGGATAGGTTTAGGGTCAATTTAGTGTTGAATACACAAAATATAAAAAATTGATGGTACGTCATGATCGATTTCGCACATGCCCAGACATTGTTGAGAACACATCCATTTTGAGAATGCCACACCGGCCGGCTGGACTAAGATATGGTGATAGTGGAAAAGCCTTGCCCAGGGTACCCCCCCCCCCCCCCCCCCCCACACACACACACACACTCTCTCGGCCAAAAGGGATTCGAGGACAGCTGTCGTTGGGTGAAGGTCCCCAACCAAAGGCCAGCCAATCCTTTAGGCTGCAGCACTAGTACAGCCAGTAGTGTACATAGTTTGATAGTCATAGGGTTAGAAAGGAAAGGAGAGCATGAGAGAGGGAAAAGAAGTAATGATGGAAGAAGACGGACCCTGAGAGAGGGTGGAGAGGAAACTTCGAACTTCAAACTTCAAATACTTTATTTTACAAGGATAAGAATTTAGGCTGGGCCTAGTCTTCCATTCTGTCCTTGGTTCTAAGCACGCAACAGGTAAGGGAAGACGGGGTAAAAAGCGCATGGGCGGGTAAGAAGCCCACCCCAATTATCTCATGAAATAAATAAAATTTCAGTCAAATTTGCCCATGAGACGAATGCTAGACATTAACGCTCGTCTCATGAGCAAAATGAGACTGAAATTTGCTTCATTTCATGAGATAATTGGGGTGGGCTTCTTACCCGCCCATGCGCTTTTTACCCCGTCTTCCCCTAACTAATACTAAACGAACATTGAGACACAGAGAAATGTCAACAGAAACAGAGGAAGGGGAGTGGAGAAGGGTAGTGGTAATCGTTGCTCGTCAATCTCACGATGATTATTGATTTCTGGAGAGACCAATCAGCGAGTATAGGACAGTCGATACGAAATATTGACAAGTACATAGCGGTACCAAGACTAGTAGTAAAAGAAAACAAGCGCGAAATCGCAATAGTTTGTGGCACGCGGTCTATTTTTACCACTCCAATCATGAGTTACCTCCCCTGGATTTTCAATAATTTTAATCTGTAAACCAGAATGTTATCTCTGTACCATTTCGTAACTTTTTAATATCTTTTGGAAAACATTTAAAACTATGTATCCTACTTATACTCATCGAAAGAAGCACCGCATACTCGTCGTGTCTGTTGTAGTGTCTGTATTACGAATGTTTATTATTTTGTACGCTTTTAAAATACATCATTTTAAAGAGCGGCCAGAAGTGTAGCCTCGATTTGAAGTGCGACAATTTTGTCAAAATGTGCGACAATTTTGGAACGACCGACCGACCGACCGACAGACCGACCGACCGACAAAGTGAGTTATAGGTTTGTGGCTTGAGCCACAAACAAAAACAAACTCCCAATAACTTTTCTTGCGAATGTTCAACTTTATTTCAAAAGTTTTCGTCAAGCCATTGTTAAGTGAGTGTCACGAAACTAGATTTGTTATGTCCTCATTTTGATGGCAGTAAGTACATGATTATCATGTGATAGCACATAGTCAACTACTAGTAATAATTGATTTAAAAAAAATAAAAGTATCAATAGAAAGGGCATCTTAGCTTTAAAAAAAAATCAAACAAGCTTGTTAGGAGGAATAGATAAGTGGGGACACTTATTGGAATCTTCAGATACGTGTGAAATAATTATAGTAAGTAAAAACGTTTAAGAGCAAAGTAAAGCAAGTTAGACGAAAGTTTTGTTCAATTGAAAAATGATTATATAATTGTTATGTAACGACCAAAAGTTGAACATGACACTTGACGGTTGTGTGCGTGAGTGTGTGTGTGTGGGACGGGTGGTGGTAAAGTAGCTGTTGATTAGACGTAGAAAAGTGTTTAGTGTGTTGGAATATCTATTACGCATCAGTTCAATGCAGTATTATATACACCAGTTCTACATTAGTATCGTGATAATGAGGACAATCACCACCATTGATCCTCCTCTTCTTTCTCCTCTTCCTCCTCCTCCTCCTCCTCCTCCTCCTCAGCAGCAGCAACGTGACGAGCTAACTGTGGCAATGAACAACAATCTACATAACAGCCCCATCACAGACGGTCTACGCTCTCGCTACGTCCTCCACGATCAGCCAGAACGTGGCTGATGGCATCATGGTTCGTGGCTTAGCGTACTGTAGTCGGGCGTAACGTAGTAACAGCGTGGTGGGGTCTTGGTAGGAGCGTGTGAGAGCGTGGTAGGCTGCGTTCTCGCTACGCGCATTTTGAACGTTCTAAAAACACACGTAGTGAGGTCATGCTGGAAAAGGAAGCGTGGCGGGATCGTGGTGACAACGATGACAGCGTAGTGGCATCGCGGTGAGAGCGTGGACAGCCGAAATAGTAGTAGAGCATTGGGAACGTGGCGGCAGCGTAGGGTCCGCAAGGCAAGGCAAGGCAAGGCAAGGCAAATTGTTTATTTCGCGCCAAGAGCGTGTCTCGATCTACAATTCGATGGCTTGGAGTCAAAACGGACTATCTTTAGATAGCCCATTGACGTATTATTGAAATTATTGCGATAACTAATAACTTGTATAAAAAAAAGACTGCAGAAATATACAAAGCCTAATCCCCATTTTATATTATTTGCAGTCTTTTTTAATACAAGTTCCTAGTTTTTGCAATAACATCAATAATAAGCCAGTAGACTATCTCAAGATAGTCCGTTTTAACTCTAAGCCATCGAATTGTTCAGCTGTTCCACTCCTCAGATCGTTGCGAGGCGGTGGCTGCAGTTACGCTTGAAGAGGATTTAAACGACCTCGCCACGTTCTCTAAAGATTTAGAGCGCAGTGAGAACGTAGTAGTGGGGTCTTCGTCATGTGTGATGGGAGCCGTAGCAAAGTAGGTCAACCATTGCACACACAAAATGAACACAGCTAGCAATCCATGGAAGAAGCTACATAGAAATAATACGCATTGAGGAAGTGAAGGTACGGTGTAATTCGGATATTATGGGTTGTAGAAAAATAATCCGATTGCTTGAAAAACAGGAAACAAGGGAAAAAGAGTAGAAAAGCTCAATCATTCAATTTTGTTTGGTTAGAAATCGAAATTAAGTCATAAGTCATAAGTTTCTTTATTGTCCATTGGCCTTGCACAAACGCACATAGAAATGTTTTGTCTTCCACCGTGCAAAATGAGTTAAAATACATCAAAATTAAAATTAAAATATTAATCAAAAACATGAAAGAGAAAATTTACATTTAAACAAATATGTAGGCCTAACTCTCACGCCACACCCAATCATTCATCTGCTCTCCGCTTCCGTGCTCACTCATGCAGCCCACCACCACTTCCGCCTTCATTTTTGTTCTTAACTTTCTGTTCTTTTCTCTCTTTTTCCCTTTCCTTCTTTTCTTTTTTCCCCCTTTTTCCTTTTTCTTTTTTCTTTCGTTTTTTACTTTTTTTTCTAGGCAGATTTTTTTTCTCCCGCTCTCTCTCTCTCATCCTTTTGTCTGTATGGACATTTCCAAGAGCGTTAAGTGTTGTTGCTTGATACAAAAATGTCTGGGTTTCTGTGTGACCTAGTGTTTGGTGTACTGACACATTCATACCGTGTGAAGAGTGTGTGTCTGTGAGTGTGTGTACGAGCGCGTGCGTATGTGTGTACGTGTGTGTACAAGTGGATGAACGTGCACATTAAAACAGTTAAGTGGACAATCACAACAACACCAATGACAGTAATAATGATGAAGATGATGATAAATAATGAATAAGTAAAATAGAGACCACCACCACCACTACTAATATTATTCATAATAAGAATAACAAAAATGATGATGATGATGGTTGATGATGATGATGATGATGATGATGATGGTGGTTGTGATGATGATGATGATGATGATGATGATGATATAACAGCACATCAGTAAAGCCATCAATAAAGACAATAGGCCTACTTCTGATAATAATGACATCAATAATAACATCAATCATAATAGCAGATCGTATCGTAAATTTGAGTTTTACGTCCTCTCGACCTGGGAAGGCACATATGGGACATGCATAATAGCAGAAATGATAATAATGACTTATATAGTTGGATTGTTACCCCCACAGAAACACCCACCCACATACACACACAATTAGTCCCCGGATGCCTCTGCCTCGAATTCACATTTTAATATGAGGATTATTTCCAATTGTTTGTGGTTTCCCTACACATTAGGAAAAGGTACAAGATATTAGGAATATTGGAGCCCAGGAAGCAACCTCAAGCTTAAAACCAAGTAATTTCGTCAACATAATAGGCACAAGGGAAGGAAACAAAGCGATCGTTTGTCACATATTTCCTTTGCCTGTGTAAACATTGAATGAGTTCAATTACATCGATTACA
>CM065688.1:40846754-40861754 GCA_017654935.2 Phymorhynchus buccinoides
TTCTATATGTACATCACTTTTGTATATGTTTATTAGTTTTTAAGTTTTTTAGCCTATTAGGTTTTGTCCCTTAGGACTCCATACAACTAATAGCTATTTTAGGAATTTTAGAGTACAGAAATTATTTGGTCCGATGGCGACTGTTATCTTTTGCTCCTTAGACCAACCCGAAACGAGATCACAATAACTACATTTACGTCACCCCCCCCCCCCCCCTCCCCTTTCACACTCCCCTAGAATCCAAACACATGTGATATTTCAACAGATACGTCTTTTTCAAACAACACAGAAAACACAACGACACTTCCACTCTTCACAGTCAAGCAGTCTCCTAATCCAACACACCCAACTTCAGTAGTACGGCTGTCCAAACCGTGACATCTGTAAGGCGTGAATCTGACGAAATACTACCGCCAAGATAAATCTGATGAAATCCTACTAGTCTTTTTCAAACAACACAGAAAACACAACGATAGGGGAAGACGGGGTAAAAAGCCCATGTGCGGGTAAGAAGCCCATGCCAATTATCTCACGAAATAAAGCAAATTTCAGTCACATTTTGCTCATGAGACGAGCTTCCTCTACTTCCTCTACTTCCCACCTTCACAGTCAAGCAATCTCCTAATCCAACACACCCAACTTCAGTAGTACGGCTGTCCAAACCGTGACATTTGTGAGGCGTGAATCTGACGAAATAGCCTACTACCGTCAAGATAAATCGGATGAAATCCTACTAGTTTGTGTTGTTCGCTGTATTTGTAGACCCCCGTACACGAATCTGATAAAATATCTGTACTAATGCACACGACGTTACAATACACAGAGAGACCAGAAGTCGCACAAGTCGTAGTACAAGTCGCACTACGAACGATTCAACCCCAAATGCGATCCGATTTTGACGATGTCTGTGAGTCATGATTCACGTGAAATATTTCCGTCTAAATATAATTCTACTCTTTTCGTTCACTATTCTCAATGCACGAATCAAATAACATGTCCGATACGAAAATACAGATATTTCATCAGATTCGCGTACGGGGGACTACAAATAGAGTGAACAAAAATAGTAGGATTTCATCAGATTCATTTTAGACAGTAGAAGTTTACGTGAATCATGCCTCACAATCGGATCGCAGTAAATCGATTCGTATGCAGTGTAGAAGCACCTTAACCTAAATCGTATGCGAATGTGGGCGTTGAGTGACCATTTAGAATTTGTGCCTGAAACTGAAACTGAAAATGTTAATTGTAAGGCCACCGGCCTGTATACAATGGCTACACGTTCGTGAAATAAAAAATAAAGACGTCAACAACAAAAAGGGAAGTAATTTGCTTCTAAAGACACAAAGCAACCACTTGCAAGGGAGGAAATTTGAATTCAGGAACAAATAACTTCAAAAAGACAGCAACACGCTATAAAACCGACTAATTTCGTAAGTGAAATCCATGAGAAAATATATATTTAATTATCGTTTAAAAGTTCATATCTAGTTTTGAGTGCATAAAAAATATACATGACCAAATCTCTTAGGATCAAGACGTTTTCAGATTGCAACATACATAACCAGACAATCCTTATCTAAATATGAATAGTATCTTCGTATATATTTTTGAACTTGACTACTTTTGGCATTCAAACAAAAAATGAAATTCGTTTTCTATTTTGCTACAAAATGGACGTTTGTTTGGTTTTTCGTTGTATCTGTTATCAACATTTAAATTACATAGTCCCAAACGAAACCTTGAAAGAGCATAACGAAATTTACTAATTGTTAGAACTGAAAGACATTTTTCTGGTTGAAATACAGATTTAAAAGATCTATATGTATTAAATCGATCACTTTCATAAAGTTTAGCATTCCAATCTTGCATAAAGCAATCCAACATTCGTTGCTTTAGTTCTTTCAAAAACATAGATTCATTTCTAACCCCTCCATTTATCCAAACCTCTGAAAAACCAAAATATCAAAAACATTTTTTAATGGATTATGACCAGTTAAGATAATTGAAATGACCACGTGACACTAAGCTGACCCTAACTCTATCCCTACCTAACCCAAACCCTAAACCGTCAAATACATAAAATATAAAACTTTATCAAATAACTGAAAAATCGGATTGGATGACCTCCGGTCGCTGTATTGAAAGGCATGCTCGTATTTCTGGATCAGACATTTTTTTTATTTATCAGATTCTTGTATTGAGGTCTACAGGAATATAGTGAACGAAACTAGTATGATTTCATCAGAGTCATGTAGACATTAGTATTTAATCAGATTCATGTAGACATTAATATTTCATCAGATTCATGTAGACATTAGTATTTCATCAGATTCATGTAGACATTAGTATTTCATCAGATTCATGTAGACATTAGTATTTCATCAGATTCATGTAGACATTAGTATATCATCAGATTCATGTAGACATTAGTATTTCATCAGATTCATGTAGACAGTTAGTATTTCATCAGATTCATGCATCACAGACGTCATCAATGTTAGACAGCCGTACGACCGAAGTTGGGTGTTTGGAGCAGGGCCTTAAAGGGAATACAGTCGAACCTCCCGTACAAGACCTTCAAAAATCATCCAAAATGAGGTCTTAAAGGGAGGGGTCTTATAAGGGAGGTAATTTTAATACTTACAAAGAAGGGCAATGTCTCAGATAAGTAGGTCTTTTGTGGGAGGGAGTCTTATAACGGGAGGTCTTATAAGGGAGGTTCCACTGTATCGTGAACGAAACTATTCATCAGATTCGTGTAGACATTAGTATTTCATCGCATTCATGTAGACATTGATATTTCATCAGATTCATGTAGACATTAGTATTTCATCAGATTCATGTAGACATTAATATTCATGCAGACATTAATATTTCATCAGATTCATGTAGACATTAGTATTTCATAAGATTCATGTAGACATAGTATTTCATCAGATTCATGTAGACATTAGTATTTCATCAGATTCATGTAGACATTAGTATTTCATCAGATTCATGTAGACATTAGGATTTCTTCAGATTCATGTAGACATTAGTATTTCATCAGATTCCAGCATCACAGGCGTCGTCAAAGTTAGACAGCCGTACGACCGAAGTTGGGTGTTTGGAGCAGGGCCTTAATTAAAGGGCCAGCCACACGTCCACTAAAATCGTACGACTGTACGATACGATTGGATCACGTGATCTCGAAGCCTCAATCCCATTTTGTTCTTGGAGACCACGTGATCGAATCGCATCGTACAGTCGTACGATTTCAGTGGACGTGTGGCCGGCCTTTAAAGGGGCACCCTGACGGATGAATTTCTTGCAAGAAACACGTCGAGATCACCAGAAAGACAGCCTTTTCAAGGATCGGAACACTCACTTTGCTTTGGTTTCCTATAAATTAAACCGTCAAAACGGCGATTCCTCCTTGGCGGAGCTGCCGGAGGGAGTAGCCATTTTGGATAGGGTGGGCGGAGGTCACTCATTGTGGTTGAAGCGTTATCTTTGTTTGTAGTGCAGTAAAAATAAATTGGAGCTATTGCCTTTGTTGTGAGCGAAACTCCTTTAGGGGAAGACGGGGTAAAAAGCGCATGGGCGGGTAAGAAGCCCACCCCAATTATCTCATGAAATGAGGGAAATTTCTGTCTCATTTTGCCCATGAGACGAGCGTTAATGTCTAGCATTCGTCTCATGGGCAAATTTGACTGAAATTTTCTTTATTTCATGAGATAATTGGGGTGGGCTTCTTACCCGCCCATGCGCTTTTTACCCCGTCTTCCCCTAGATAAACTGTATAAAATTAAAAAAGAAAAAGAAAAAAAGGATTGTATTGCGAGAATTTCGTGCTAACGATTTGGCGGCCATTAGAAAAGAGACGGCACACGCCTTCTCTTTGGGTGAAATAATTTGACTTCAAGCACCTCCGCCAAGGAGGAATCGCCGATTTGACGGTTTGATTTCTAGGAAACCAGAGCAAAGTGAGTGTTGCAATCTCTGTAAAGGGTGTTTTCCTGGTGATCTCGACATGTTTCTTGCAAAAAACTCATCCGTCAGGGTCCACCTTTAAGCCAAGCTGTACCCCAAGTAGCAATCCTTGGCTACTCACCATGAATGTTTGCAAACAGGGTTTAATTTTGTTGCTGTTGTATTATTTTTTATAATTTATAGCGTCTGTGAGCCGGAAAAGGTCATTAAAGGGCACGCAAGAGACAATCGATTGGTCAAGAGGTTTGTGCTCATGCGCGCGTGCAAAAAAAAAAGGATGCAGATCACGTGATTTCTGATTTGCCGTCAGTAAATCATACTAGGGAAAGGTAATATTTAATCCTTTAGACATTGTCTTAAAAGTTCGATTAGAATTTCTTTCTTTTTTTAAAAATGTCTATGTAAACTTTTGTAGTTTCTTTTTGCTAAGAATTATTTTGTATGATTTTTTCTTCTTCTTGAAATCTAGTAAGCTTATTTCTTTGTATTATTTTGCATCACTTTTCTTTCCTTTTATTTGCATGTATCCCGTTACCCTGAGTTATCCCGTTACCCTGAGTTATCTCGTTACCAGGAGTTCATGTTTGCTATTGTCTTTTGCCCCAGTTTTGCACTGGGCAAAGGATTTTGCGTTTGTTGCGGTTTTTGTGTGTTTTTGTGGGTTTTTTTCCCCCCTGTCTCTCCGGAAAACTTTGTCAAGGCAAGGCAAGGCAAATCTTTTATTTCATACCCACTTGGGGCACAGAAATATAAAACAAAGCACACACATAGTTAAACAATCGAACATCAAAACAGAGTGATGTCTATATTATGAAAAACGACAAGTAGATGTATAAGACAAATATACCTATACCATATTGCAAAAAACAAAGCATGTGACATTTTGTCCATGCAAATAATCGAAAAGAACTGTTTATAACTGTAACAAAGTTCATAAGTTTAATCAAAAGTTTCTTATTTTTCGAGGAAAACAAAGCATTAAATTTATACGCATTTGGTCGCACAAAAACGTACCGTGGAATATATCTATTTCTTTCAGTATTAAAGAAGGGACAGACAAACAAATAATGGAACTCATCTGCCACATCATGTACGTTACTTCCAGGGATATCTCCCGAACCGTTTGACAGAATCGCGTCAAATTTTGTGTGGTGGCGTGTCACCGAGAGAGGAAGGCATTTCTGCATAAATTATCACTATAATGACCTTGACCTTCTTGGTTTCTGTTTTGTTTCCAGTATCAGTCTCCGCGTCATAATTTTAAGTCTCGTGAATAAAGTGTGATTGCTTCAAAAAGAGACTATTGTTTGTGAAAGAAATGTTTGTTAGCACAGTGGTGTGGTGGTTGCCTGTCTCGTTTCCGACAATGACTACCAGATAGCAGAGGGGGCAGCTGCTATTCCGGCGGGCTGGGCTACAATTTGTTTATATTTTAGAAGCCTTGTCCAGGGTACATCCCCACTCTCTCTGCCAAAGGGATTCGAGGACGATAATTGGCGATGGGGAAGGTTCCCAAAGGCCAACCAACCCCATTGGCTGCAGCACATTGTTAGCACAATAACAACAAGACCAGCAACAACGACAAAACAAATACAAGAAGAAGCACAACAACAACACAATGTGGTGAAAGCAAAGATAACTCAAACACAAACAGCAACGACGAATTGTGCATGATAATAAACACACAATCACCCACACATAAACACACATGACTCGCCCACATGCACGCCTACATCGACATGTATAGGTCTGTGGGTGGGTGTGAGAAAGAGAGAAAGAGAGAGAGCGATAGAGAGAGAGAGAGAGAGAGAGCGAGAGAGAGAGAGAGAGAGAGAGGGGGGGGGGGGGGGAGAGAGAGAGAGAGAGGGAGAGAGAGAGAGAGAGAGAGAGAGAGAGAGAGAGAGAGAGAGAGAGAGAGAGAGAGAGAGAGAGAGAGAGAGAGAGAGAGAGAGAGAGAGCGAGAGAGAGAGAGAGAGAGAGAGAGAGAGAGAGAGAGAGAGAGAGAGAGAGCATGAGAGAGAGAGAGAGAGAGAGAGAGAGAGAGAGAGAGAGAGAGAGAGAGAGAGAGAGAGAGAGAGAGGAGAGAGGGAGAGGGAGAGAGAGAGAGAGAGAGAGAGAGAGAGAGAGAGAGAGAGAGAGAGAGAGAGAGAGAGAGAGAGAGAGAGAGAGAGAGAGCGAGAGAGAGAGAGAGAGAGAGAGAGAGAGAGAGGGAGAGAGGGAGAGAGAGAGAGAGAGAGAGAGAGAGAGAGAGAGAGAGAGAGAGAGAGAGAGAGAGAGAGAGAGAGCGAGAGAGAGCGAGAGAGAGAGAGAGAGAGAGAGAGAGAGAGAGAGAGAGAGAGAGAGAGCGAGAGAGACTCAGACTCAGACTCAGAAACTTTATTTTACAAGGAAAAGAATTTAGGCTGGGCCTAGTCTTCCATTCTGTCCTTAGAGAGAGAGAGAGAGAGAGAGAGAGAGAGAGAGAGAGAGAGAGAGAGAGAGAGAGAGAGAGAGAGAGAGAGAGAGAGAGAGAGAGAGAGAGAGAGAGAGATATGCTTACATTGTTTCCTGTTCATGTTCGACTTTTCGTGTTGTTGTTTGTATTTGTATCGGTGACAGGATCCAAATGTCCTTTTATGTTTTAAAAAAAGGACAATAAATGTAAATGTGATTCAATGTGAATGTGATGTGATGTGATGTGATTGTGCTGTGATTGAGAGAGAGAGAGAGAGTTCAGAATTTAGACTTCATATGTTTTAATTCATTAAGGCCAAAGCCCCATATGAATGAGGGGCAGTACAATGCTTCAAAGGACGATGAGATTGAACGACGTGCAAAACAGAATCAAACATGCTTGAGAGAGAGAGAGAGAGAGAGAGAGAGAGAGAGAGAGAGAGAGAGAGAGAGAGAGAGAGAGAGAGAGAGAGAGAGAGAGAGAGAGAGAGAGAGAGAGAGAGAGAGAGAGAGAGAGAGAGAGAGAGAGAGAGAGAGAGAGAGAGAGAGAGAGAGTGTGTGTGTGTGTGTGTGTGTGTGAGATATAGAGAGAGAGCGACAGACAGACAGACAGACAGAGGCAGAGAGAGAGAGAGAGAGATAAAAACAGACTGAAAGACAGACTGGCAGGAGACAGATGGACAGACAGACAAACACAAACACATAAAATAAAACAAAAGAAAATAAATAGCTAAAATAGATAAAACTAAGAAAAACAAATAGTATATTTACCTGTCTCTTTTTCTTTTCTTTCCTCCTTGTACTTACATAAGAATATGTATTTTGTAATATATAACTTCAAGGGAAGGTGAGAAATGTAACACACACCTTTTTCGTGACTGATACAAAACTTGCAAAACTAAAACCTCTGAACCCCCCCCCCCCCATCTCTCCACCCCCCTTCTCTCTCTCTCCCTCTCTCTATCTCCTTGCTGAATAAACTTACCTACCTAGAGGTCTATGTACGCGTGTACATTTTTCGCTCTTTCTGCATGGCAACACATAGGCCAGTCATGATATGACTTACATATCACTGTGTTGCCATGGGGAAAGAGTGAAAAATGTTCACGTGTACAAAGACCTTAAAAAGTAATTCCAAGCGATGCTATCATTCAGAATTAAATATGATTATGGTAATGCAGTGCATATCTCTTTATGAATAAATTTCAACTTTGAATGTTGAAAAAAAAATCTAAGTTAAGATGGCCCACTGAACTCTTGACCTTCGTCGCCATGTTGGGAATTGTGCACGTGCAATTTCTGTCTGTCTTTCTGTCTTCTTATATCTTACTCTTTTCTTCTTGCTGCTCTCACGCGCTAGGCAGCAACCCCTTGGCCGAAGAAGCCCTGACAATTAGCTAAATTATGATGATATGATATCATACACGATCGGGTCAGACATGTCATGTGAGTGGAGAAGTTGTGTTTTTGTTAGCCCTTTTCTTTCAGTGTTAGCCTGGTCTTAGTTCTGGTAGGGAAAGAAATCCTTGTGATTGAAAGGAAGTTCATTGTGGGTCTCTCTCTCTCTCTCTCTCTCTCTCTCTCTCTCTCTCTCTCTCTCTCTCTCTCTCTCTCTCTCTCTCTCTCTCTCTCTCTCTCTCTCTCTCTCTCTCTCTCTCTCTCTCAAAGCGTCTCTCTCTCTCTCTCTCTCTCTCTCTGTCTCTCTCTCTCTCTCTCTCTCTCTCCTCTCTCTCTCTCTCTCTCTCTCTCTCTCTCTCTCTCTCTCTCTCTCTCTCTCTCATCAAATATTCGATGCAAACTTGTGAAAGAAATCCTTGTGATTGAAAGGAAGTTCATTGTGGGTTTCTCTCTCTCTCTCTCTCTCTCTCTCTCTCTCTCTCTCTCTCTCTCTCATCTCTCTCTCTCTCTCTCTCTCTCTCTCTCTCTCTCTCTCTCTCTCTCTCTCTCTCTCTCTCTCTCTCTCTCTCTCTCTCTCTCTCTCTCTCTCGAGTATCAAATATTCGATGCAAACTTTATCAATGGTGGTTTGGGTAGGTTTGGGAAAAATCAAGGAGTGCAAGACATAGAACAGTGTTTCTATGTATTTAGACTGGAAGACAGGAACTTCAATGTAAATAAAAGCGAACGATTTATAATATGCATAGAACATTTTGTGCGATACATGATGCTACAACATGTTTGACAATTGATTCGGATAATCATTTGAATTTTTTTTATGTCAGGTTTAGGTGTGGAGATCCTGAAGCAAATTTAATTTGTGCTCTTTGTAAGAAAACAAGAGAAGATGAGGTTCATATTTTTGTTATGTTGCCCTGTCTTTTATGATTTAAGAAAACGACACGTTTTGCAAAAAACGTTCTGCTATCATCCAAACCAGTTTTGTTGTAGTTTACTCTTTGCTTCTACAAACGAGAGAATGGCTAAAAAAAATCAATTTATTTGTATAATAAAGCTTAAAGGGACACCCTGACGGATGAGATTTTGCAAGAAACACGTCGAGGTCACCAGAAAGACAGCCTTTTCGAGGATCGGAACACTCACTTTGCTCTGGTTTCCTATCAATCAAACCGTCAAAACGGCGATTCCTCCTTGGCGGAGTTGCCGGAGAGATAAGCCATTTTGGACGGGTTGGGTGGAGGCCACTCGAGTGGTTGAAGGTTTTTCTTCTTTGTAGTGCAGTAAAAAAAAAGAAGAAGGAGCTTGATACTACTATTGCTATTTTTGCGACTACCATTCTTCTCTTGTTATTGTTGATATCATAATGTTGCCTTTGCTTGTAGTTGCTGCTGTAGTTGTCGTCGCCCTTATCCTCACTGTAACTTCTATTTCATGTGCGTGTGTGTTTCTTCATGAAAATGTGTAAAATGATGAAAACAAATTTCAAAAAAAAAAAAAAAAAAAAAAAGAAGGAGCTATTGCCTTTGTTGTGAGCGAAACTACATTTGGTAAACTGTATAAAAACTGTATAAAAAGACTTGTATTATGGAAAGTTCCTACAAACGATTTGGTCTAACTCGGGCGGCTTTTCGCTGAAAGAATTTGACTCCCAGCACCTCCGCCAAGGAGGAATCGCCGCTTTGACGGTTTGATTTCTTGGAAACCAGAGCAAACTTTAAGTGAGTGTTGCGATCTCTGTAAAGGGAGTTTTCCTGGTGATTTCGACGTGTTTCTTGCAAAAACGCATCCGTTAGAGTGCCCCTTTTAACGTTTGCGATCAGTTATGATGCCATGAAATATATTAATCTTGTAAACATTAATATCATAGTCAGTACTATGTTGTGTTTTGCTTGTACTGTACCCCCTTCATGAGGGGCCAAGGCCTAATGAATAAATCAGTTGTCGTGTGTCTCTGTCTGTCTATACCCTTTACGTATTCAATCTTCCATTTATATTGGGGCCTTATTTTTTTCTTCTGCAGGATATAAGTTACTTGAGTACATTGGAGTGGGAACGAGGGCCTATGTGTTTCTCTGTTTGCCTGTCTGTTCGTATTAAAGATGAAGTATTCTCTTGCCCAACAAGCCACCAATAACCCCCCCACCCCCACCCCCTCTCATCCTTTTTTGTGCGCCGAGACTGCAGAACAAATAATTAAAAAGAAGTATTTGTTTGCATTAGTGGTAGAACAAATCCAATACTCCACCCCCCCTCTCTCTTCCTCTCTGTCATCTCCCTTTCTTTCTCGTTGTTTTAGGCTTTCTTTCACTGTCATGGTCAATTTATCAGGGCCTTATTCACGTTGAGATAGCATGAGACTTAGCATCATGCTAACTTAGAAGCTCTTCCAATGGATTTAATAGGACTTTTGGAAGAGCTTCTAAGTTAGCATGATGCTAAGTCTCATGCTATCTCAACGTGAATACAGGCCCTGGGACGGTATTCATGTCGAGATAGCATGAGACTTAGCATGATGCTAACTTAGAAGCTCTTCCAATGTCCTATAGGATTTAATAGGACTTTTGGAAGAGCTTCTAAGTTAGCATCATGCTAAGTCTCATGCTATCTCGACATGAATACCGTCCCTGGTTGTTTCTTTAACCCTTTCGCCGCCAGCCTTTTTCCAGCCAAAAAAACCCCAACACCATTTAGACTTACCTGGGTAGATAAAAAAAAGTATCTGCAATATTGTGAATTCCTGTGTGACATGTATAACGTTAGGCTTATCCTTACCTCCCAAAATTAAGAAAATAGGGTCTTCCGATAATAGGCGCTAATGTGATGCCTTTTAGTGATATAAACCTTTGTGGTGCATAAATGCGACATTGGCGGCGAAAGGGTTAAATCAGTAAACTTGCAGTTTCTGTTTCTTTCAGCATCTCTGTCTGTGTCCGGTTGTCTGTCTCTCTAAATGTCTGACGATTGTGTCCTCTGTGCTTCCCTTTTCATTTCTCTCTCTCTCTACTCTCTCTCTCTCTCTCTCTCTCTCTCTCTCTCTCTCTCTCTCTCTCTCTCTCTTCTCTCTCTCTCTCTCTCTCTCTCTCTCTCTCTCTCTCTCTCTCTCTCTCTCTCTCTCTCTCTCTCTCTCTCTCTCGCTCTCTCTATCTCTCTCTCTCTCTCTCTCTCTCTCTCTCTCTCTCTCTCTCTCTCTATCTCTCTCTCTCTCTCTCTCTATCTCTCTCGTCTCTCTCTCTCTCTCTCTCTCTCTCTCTCTCTCGCTCTCTCTCTCTCTCTCTCTCTCTCTCTCTCTCTCTCTCTCTCTCTCTCTCTCTCTCTCTCTCTCTCTCTCTCTCTCTCTCTCTCTCTCTCTCTCTCTCTCTCTCTCTCTCTCTCTCTCTCTCTCTCTCTCTCTCTCTGTCTCTCTCTCTCTCTCTCTCTCTCTCTCTCTCTCTCTCTCTCTCTCTCTCTCTCTCGTCTCTCTCTCTCTCTCTCTCTCTCTCTCTCTCTCTCTCTCTCTCTCTCTCTCTCTCTCTCTCTCTCTCTCTCTCTCTCTCTCTCTCTCTCTCTCTCTCCTCTCTCTCTCTCTCTCTCTCTCTCTCTCTCTCTCTCTCTCTCTCTCTCTCTCTCTCTCTCTCTCTCTCTCTCTCTCTCTCTCTCTCTCTCTCTCTCTCTCTCTCTCTCTCTCTCTCTCTCTCTCTCTCTCTCTCTCTCTCTCTCTCCTCTCTCTCTCTCTCTCTCTCTCTCTCTCTCAAAAAAACCCTAATGATCTAGTGTATGGGGAGATGGTTTGTGGTTGGCTTAACGTCTAATTAGGCGTAGCCTGTATAGGGAGACCAATAGTTTCCCGATTTATATTAACTCAACAGTCAGATGTACACGTTATTGGCTGAAACTACACAAAAATGAACACTGGTCGTTTTGCAAGGAAATCATGTGACATGTTATTTCATCTGGACTCAAGTGGAAAAAAATAACTGGGTGTCAAGTGCGACTTTTTCTTTTTGAACTCAGTTTTGTGAATGTTTGGGAATCCCAAGGAGTTGGCCAAGAAGGTCCATTCATTAAAGACCCACCAGATCACGTGTCAAAATCACGGGTTTCGCGTGTTTTCCCTCTTATAACTGGTAAGAAATCTTGTTTTGACCAGATTTGACTCCCATATAAATGCCCCCAAATTGAAAACGAAAGATCATTTTAAAGAGCAGCCTCAGTTTCAAGTTGGGGGCATTTGTATATGGGTCACAGCTACCTAGAAAGAAACAAGGGACTTAATCGAGGTGGGTCAGTGTATCTTTAAAACTCTCCGCCCAGGATTAATCGATTGTCGTTGGCAAGACTGGAATAGTCATATTCAATCTGGTGACAGATTTAAAACATACAGAAATTCTTCTTCCAGTCATTTAGTAAAAGCATATTGTACACTCAATTTAGGTAAGTACTTGCGATTTATAATGGCTGAGTTTATACTTGGTATCTCTGAGATCAATGAACACTGTATCGCTATAGAACAGTGAATGACAATCAGCTCTTATGTCCATTATTTAAGAGATATAATGAAGATGAGGTTCAATTTATCTTAGTTTGTACTACTTTGAATGACCTTCGCATCAAATGTATTCCCAAGAAATAGTATGTAAACCCATGCTTATTTCGATTTTGTTTACTAATGGAATCTACCGATGAAACAAATGCGTGCAATTTGTCTATGTATCTGTTTAAGGCATTCCAGTTGAGACAACGTATGTTATCGTAGATTAGTAATCATTGTTGTCTTTTGTGTTCGTTTTGCATGTCCGTTGAATTTCATCGTATTATGAAACAATATGTACCGCCCGAATTGGGGAGTCAAGACGTAAAAGAGCACCCTGACGGATACGTTTTTTTCAAGAAACACTTTGAGATGACCAGGAAAACACGCTTTACAGAGATCGCAACACTCACTTTGCTCTGGTTTCCTAAACATTAAACCGTCAAATTGGCGATTCCTCCTTGGCGGAGGTACTGGAAGTCAGATTATTTCAGTGAAAGAGAAGACACGTGCCTTCTCTTTTCTAATGGCCGCCTGAGTTCAGACCAAATCGTTTGCATGAAATGTCCACAACATAAGTTTTTTTAAATTTTATTCTTTTTTTAAATACATTTTTAAAGTTTGCCAAAAGGAGTTTCGCTCACAACAAAGGAAATAGCTCCAGTTTTTCTTTTTACAGCACTGCAAAGAAGAAAAAGCTTCAACCACTCTTAGTGGCCTCCACCCACCCCATCCAAAATGACATCTCTCCGGCAACTCCGCCAAGGAGGAATCGCCGTTTTGACGGTTTGATTTCTAGGAAACCAGAGCAAAATGAGTGTTCCGATCCTTGAAAAGGCTGTCTTTCTGGCGATCTCGATGTGTTTCTTGCAAAAACTCATCCGTCAGGGTCCACCTTTAAAGAGAAGTAGGGTGTAAAATCCCGAGGAAGGATGACGACCATGCCTTCATTTGCGCATGCGTTTTAATGCAGGAAGCTGCACGCGCCCAGTGTATTTCCCGTTCCTGTTTCCTGCTCATGTTAATTAATAACTATCCCGCATGTGCTCTAATTGTCACGGGGTGGTCGGGATTTAACCTGCTTTAATGGGGACAGGTGACAGAGACAACGGGCCGAGAGAGAGAGAGAGAGAGAGAGAGAGAGAGAGAGAGAGAGAGAGAGAGAGAGAGAGAGAGAGAGAGAGAGAGAGAGAGAGAGAGAGAGAGAGAGAGAGAGAGAGAGAGAGAGAGAAGAGAGAGAGAGAGAGAGAAAGAGAGAGAGAGATAGGGGGGGTAAAAACAAACAACAGAGAAAAGACAGAGACAGATGGGGGTGGGGGGGGGGGGGGGGGGGGTGGGGGAGAGAAAGAGAGAGGGTGAAAAAAAACAACCCAGAGAAAAGACAGAGACAGACAGATGTGTGTGTGTGTGTGTGGGGAGGGGGGGGGGGGGGGGGGGTAAGAAAGAGGTTTGGGGAGTAACAAAAGAAGTAACAGGGAAAATGTAGACAGAAGGACTGGAGAGAGAAGACAAGAGAAGATGAGAGAGAGAGATTGAATTGAATTGAATTGAATTGAATTGAATGAATTTTATTTATAAGAGGGTAATAGAATAAGCAATAACATGCTTTTTTACATCCAGCCCTCTGGAATTTATTTTTACAAATATAAAAGTAGAAATGAAAAAGGAAAATGAGCACAGACAAAGCAATATAAAGAATGCAAAATACAACCCTATATAGTAGCACGACAATAACAAAATCAAACCTAATATTATTAACTATACTCATTTTGAACGTGCATAAATTAAGAGTAGGCCTAAGCACATACACACGGAGATAAAAAAATCCTACTTTTCATACTCATCTTTAACATGCACAAATTGAGAAGTGCACAAACACATGACAAAACCAATCCTAATCATACTTTACATACTCATCTTAAAAATGTACTTATTTGAACGGACAACCCATGCACGTAATAAAATCAAACCTAGCTCTACTTTACCTACTCATCTTAACATGCACAATTTTAAATGTAAATATTTGTACACATAGCAAAATCAAACATATTCCTATATTACATTATTCATACTTAACATGCACAAATTAAGAAGTAAATACACACACGTGACAAAAGCAAACCTATTCATATTTTTAGAATGTGTATGCACATATTAAAAAGTAAATACATACAATGACGAAATCAAAACTAAACCTGCTTTATGTACTCATCTTTAACACGCATAAAAGGAAAACTAAGCACATACTAATAACAAAATTAAACCTAAACTTACTTTACATACTCGTCTTTAACATGCACAATTTAAATATAAACAAATACACATGACAAAATCCAGCCTAAGACCACTGTAAATACTCATATTTAGCATGCACAAATCAAAGCATAAACACATACACATGACAAAATAAAACCAAATCCTATTCTACATGCTCATCTTTAGCGTGCACACATTTAGGAAGAAACACGTATGTGACAAGATCAAACCTAATCCTATCTCAGAGAGAGAGAGAGAGAGAGAGAGAGAGAGAGAGAGAGAGAGAGAGAGAGAGAGAGAGAGAGAGAGAGAGAGAGAGAGAGAGAGAGAGAGAGAGAGAGAGAGAGAGAGAGAGAGAGAGAGAGAGAGAGAGAGAGAGAGAGAGAGAATTGAATTGAATTGAATGAATTTTATGCATAGAGGGTAATAGA
>CM065688.1:40871754-40886754 GCA_017654935.2 Phymorhynchus buccinoides
TGACTTTGACTTTGACCATGAGTGTTGTGTTGTGTGTGTGTGTGTGTGTGTGTGTGTGTGTGTGTGTGTGTGTGTGTGTGTGTGTGTGTGTGTGTGTGTGTGTGTGTGTGTGTGTGTGTGTGTGTGTGTGTGTCATAAGTCATAAGTTTCTTGTGTGTGTGTGTGTGTGTGTGTGTGTGTGTGTGTGTGTGTGTGTGTGTGTGTGTGTGTGTGTGTGTGTGTGTGTGTTTGTGTATGTGTGCGCGTACATGCGTGTGTGTGAATATTCTGACAAATAAATACGTGTTTGCATAGGTGAAACTAGTGATGCAAATACTGGTTAAAAACACCGGTTCGGTAAAACCGGTTCGAAGAGGGAAAATCGGTTTAAAACCGGTTCGGATTTTTTAACCGGTTCTCAACTCTCCTAATTTACATACTACTACCCGTGTTGACTGTCTAACACGCACTCATGATTACACGCCCTGCCCATGTTAGCTAAGAACAGCTTCCATTGAACTCCACCAAAGTGAGTCAGCAGCAGTGCGGCGTCTCCTCTGGTGGTGTGTCCAGTTAGGTTTTACGTCCACTATATATTATCATTCAAGCTATTTACTCAACGGACATATTTGTTCTTTGCTTGCATATTTGTTCGCGTGAATGATAATGGGATTCTGCGAGTACGTGTGATGTCTATGAGTGTGCGTGCGTACGTCTGTGTATGTTTGGACTAATGCGTGTGTGATTGTGTGCAACCCTTTCTTTATGTGTTTTTTTTTTATTACAATTTATATTTTGGATTGCTTGCATGTGCATTGTCTGTACATTTATATCTTTGCTTTTCTTCATTCAATGATATAATGTCTATAATTATGTTCTGCATGTGTTTTGCTTGCTTGCGCGTGCGTGTGTGTGCGTGCGTGTGTGTGTGCGTGTGTGTGCGCTTGTGTGTGCGTGTATGCTATAATTATGCCTTTTATTCGTTTTTAATTTTCTAGTGATATTGTAAAGCGCATAGAGCTTAAAGGTATGCGCTATATAAATCTTCTTAATAAATAAATAAATAAAACATAGCAATCGCTCTTAGGGACAAGTTAATCTAGTGCGGTGGAAGCTGGTGGTTTCCTCTCTTGACGACCTTATATAAACTGGCTCCCTTTGGACTGCTTTAGGACTCTGCAAACCTTGCAAACCGGGGTGTGGCTGCGAGTTGGTACTCGAAATGATTGGCATGGGTGCAACGCCACTGTACGGTCCAGAAGGGGAGACAATGTTTTTATTTTTTATAAAAAAAATCTTGACTAGTTTGATGAGAATCAAGAAGGCTACAGACGTCGTTGAATCTTGGTTTGAGGATGGATGTTTGTTCAATTGGTTTAAATGATTTTTATTTACCAAAACGCACATTACATACTGGTTAAG
The DNA here is from genome assembly GCA_017654935.2 of Phymorhynchus buccinoides. Classification (NCBI taxonomy): domain Eukaryota; kingdom Metazoa; phylum Mollusca; class Gastropoda; order Neogastropoda; family Raphitomidae; genus Phymorhynchus; species Phymorhynchus buccinoides. The sequence goes on from CM065688.1 coordinate 40,873,156, forward strand.
CTAGCATAGCGGCAACAACAAGCTTAAAGCTTATACTGTGCCAACGTACTATACATTAATTTATGAATGGCGGCTGGCAAGTACAAGACTAAACAAGCACTTGTTGTAATTAGGATATTTGTAATGCAAAACAGGTAATTGCTCAATTAGGGAATTGTTCTGTGAAACTGTTCGCCTATTATTAAATTTGCGCAAGCGTTTTGCTGTGTTTCTTCGATTTCATCAAGTTCGGTGGCAGGCTACAATACAGCGTGATTAGCAATTCGTGACGCACTTACATCTATAGGTGGCTAAAAGCAATATCTGGCCCAAGGCCATTGAGGGATTCCATTTGATGTTTCTCCGAGAAACCAAGGAATAAAAAAAATAAAAAAAAGCATACCAAACTTTCCCCTCTTTGGAGCTTAGACGAAGTTTAGCATTAGGCTTTTTGTTAGGATGAGTTTTGATAAAAAAAATTTTTTGGTGTGTGTGCCTGTCAAAAACACTGCCAAAAAATGACAGTGAACAGTGGTTGCAAGGCCATTGAGGGATTCCATTTTGATGTTTATCCGAGAAGCCGAGGAATTAAAAATAAAATAAAGCGTACCAGACTTACTCCTCTTTGGAGTGTAGACGAAGTTTTAGTTTAGCATTAGGCTTTTTGTTAGGATGAGGTGTTTTTTTTTTTAAAATTAATTTGTTGTTGTTGTTGTTGTTGTTGTTGTCAAAAACACTACCCAAACAATCATGACAGTGAACGTTCCACGCGAGTGTTGTGTCCACGCAACTCTGGATGCATCTCCTTTTCCTTCTCGTCTCCTTACTTTCGATGTCTCCCCCCACCCCCCAACCGCTCAACCCCCACCCCCTCCCAACTTTCCTTTTCTCCAAAAGGAAGACAGAAATCAACCGATCAGTCTTATCTCTCTCTCTCTCTCTCTTCTCTCTCTCTCTCTCTCTCTCTCTCTCTCTCTCTCTCTCTCTCTCTCTCTCTCTCTCTCTCTCCAAAAACTTGACCCCTGTGACAGCCCATCCAAGTCAATTAACAAAGCCGCGAGCAGATCATTCTTTCGAAAGAAAAAGCAAGCAAGCAAGCAAGCAAAGGGATGACTCCAACTCTTGACAGCAACACGTGAATCACCAAAAGGATAGCGGCCCCTTGTTGTAGCCTGAACTCTCCAGTCGATAAAGGAAGGAAGGAACTTTGCAGCGGGAGTCTGGTCGAGCGCGAGCGACGCGCGCGCGCGTGTGTGCATCGATCCGCCGCTGGCGGAGGGAGACCGGAGCTAATGAGGCTTGTTATCTGCAATCTAATCTGCCTCCCCTGCTCCCGTCTTTCAAAATCGGATACAGTTTTAATTGTGAAAAGCTGAACATCGTACCCGTGGCCATTTTTTCTTGTTAGCTGCAATGTAATGACTTTCTCCTGTCCGCGGCTCGTCTAAGTTCGGCTTGTCTCCTCGTGCTGTTTCTCTTGGTCTGTGTCTGTCTGTCCTGTCTGTCTATCTCTCTGTCTGTCTGTCTGTCTGTCCGTCTCTCCCCCTCTCTCTCTCTCTCTCTCTCTCTCTCTCTCTCTCTCTCTCTCTCTCTCGTCAACAGTCTGTGAGTCTCTATAGCCTCTTTCTCTCTGTCTCGTCCTCGACTTGTTTGTTTTTGTTGATCCCTTTCTTATGCTATGCTGTTTATAAGTGTCTCTTTGTCTTAGAGAAGATAATCTCATCCGTAGCCTCAACAATTCTTTTTATTCATTCCCCCTCCCCTCTTGTCATATCCTCCTCCTCCTCATCCCCCCCCCCCTCCATCATCACCGTTGTTGTCGTCGTCGTCATCATGAACATGTCGTTGTTGAATTGTTTTCCCGTCTATCTGTCTGTGGAACAAAATAATTCACTGTCAAAAAGAAACGAAATATTACGCATTTAAATGACGTTTTGTGGAGGATCTGGTCATCACTCTTGGGATAACGCAGCAGAAACTGGCATAATATAGCTAAGAAACGCCAAAATCTTTAGAATTAGATGTACCCTGATTATAATAATCATAATATTTAAAATTTATGACGCACCTACCTCCCGATAAAACCAGGAGCTCAAGGCGTTTACAATGACAAATAGTTAAAAGTAGCAATAAAAGGCTTCATTAAAAACGTCATAAAATATGTAGCCTACATAGCACTCAATTCATAAATCGACACATGCACACGCACGCACAGACATAGCCAATTATCTACGCATCCTCCCGCCTGCACCGAGAAAGCCGCACCTGTAAACACCTATTCATGCGCGCGCACACATCACGCACACACAAACTTAGTCTCCCACTCCCCTCACCCCTCGTCTCACACCCACCCACACCACCCCACTCACCCCCCCCCCCCCCCCCCCCCCCGCACCCCACGACCACCCCACACAATCAATACACAACACACACACACACACTCAACAACGACACACACACACACACACACACACACACACACACACACATTCACACACACACACACACACGTACGTACGCGCGCATGCACGCACGCGCACGCACGCACACACACACACACACACACACACACACACACACACACACACATACACACACACATACACACACACACACACACACACACACACACACACACATACACACACACGCACACGCACACACGCACACGCACACACACACACACACACGCACACGCACGCACGCACGCACGCACGCACACGCACACACACACACACACACACACACACACACACACACAAGGTGCTCAGTCATACACAAGCACGCCCGACACATACAAAAACAAGAAGGGGCCAACGCAGGTTTCTTTATTTTTGGTGAGTTAACAAGGTTACAACGTTAAAAGTGAACCGAATATTCGTCTTAGGTCTTTGACAAGTCATCTACAACCCAAATTGGTCATAGTGTTGTAAAAGTCCATGTTTTAAGCTGACAGTGTTATGTTTTTACAATTGCAAAATAAATGTGACTAAACATATTTTTAATGCAAAACATCAAAAGTGAAAATAAATAGCTGGTTTTCGGTTCCTATTTTCAAAACCGTAGCTATATAGAACTTCATATTTTCGCTTCTTGTGTAAAAATCATATATCTGGAACCCAAACCAAAGACTGAATGTCTACCATACACATGTTTGGGTACGCCAGTGCTAAGAATGTAGAAGATATAAGGAACTTTTTGTAACAAAATGTTCGAGTTCAAAATCAGTTTTTATTTGCTCTACGCGATCAACTGTTGTACAATTTCCCGTGTGGGTCTATTTGACAAATGTGGAAACATTCAGGTCAATACGTTTAATAGTTTTGAAATGATCCACTGAAAACGAAAATGGAATATCGATTTTTGACAACTTTTCCCAAAATGGCTGCGAAATGAACAGAATCTGGTGCCAATACTTTTGAAAAACCCCAGGGCCTGTATTCACGTTGAGATAGCATGAGACTTAGCATCATGCTAACTGTCATGCTATCTCAACGTGAATACAGGCCCTGGTTAAGATCATGGGGGAAAAGAATATCAGAATTTCAAAACATAGGCTTTTTTATATCAATATAGCCAGGTCACAAGTTAAGACAAACGAAAACAACGGGAACTAATGTATGTAGCAGATGCTATTGTTGTTCTTCTTGTTGTTGTTTTTGTTGCTGCTGTTGCTGTTGTTGTAGTAGTAACAGCAGCAGAAACAGGTTAAACATGTTCAAAAGGCATAAACAAATTTAACGACTAGATTTACAAATTGGGGGGTGGGGGTGGGGGAGGGGGAGACATAGCAGTTTGGCTACTGACATATTATGCTGTTTTAATGAACGCGATTGATGGTTTATTTCAACCGCAGTTTTAAATGTAGGACCTACAAACAGATCGCGCACACAACACACAGATTGTGAAGGCAATTAACACAGCATCAGCTGAAATCGATCGTTGAACCTTTTTTGGTTGTGTTTTTGTTTTGACAAATTGGATCGCCCCCTCCCCTCGCCCACCCCCACCAGCTTTTATTATTATTATTAGTATTTTTTTTAATAATAATAATAACAATAATAATAATAATAATAATAATGACAATTTATGTAGCGCTTATTCTCCTTACGGGGCTCAAAGCGCTTCACAAAGAAGTTAAAAATCTCAGCAAAAACAACAACAAAACAACGCACTTATAAGGAACAACCCGAAACGAAATCACGATAACTACATTTACGTCCCCCCCCCCCCCCCCCCCCCCACCCCCCCACCCCCACTTTTCACACTCCCCTAGAATCCAAGCCATTTACAAATAGCGTTTTCCATGCAAAAGACATTTTCTCACAACAATATGGATTTTGTGTATTCGACACTAAATTGACCCTAAACCTATCCCTAACCCTATTCCTAACCCTAACCCGAAACCGTCAAATAAAGCTGATGGTACGTTGTGAGATTACTGTCTCAATTTCGCGCATGCGCAGGTATTTTGAGAACAAGGTAATTTGAGAACACTACACCGGTCCTAAAAGAAGTGGAAACTGCGTCACCCAAAGTTTAACCGGGCTGACCCCTACCATAGGCTCAGCAGATCGGACCAGGTCAGCCTGATCAGGTTGAGGACTGGCCATAGCCAACTGTGTGTTCACGTGTTCAGCAAGATGAGGATTGGTGAGTCGGCGGAACAAATATCATGGATGTAGATAACGCCCTGCAGCCCGCCGACTCCATGCTGTTACCAGACAAGCAATGTGGCCAGACCCTACACCGCTGAGGGAAAGCTTTACTACAGAAGCCCGAAGGATCTTGAGACGATTTGCTGCTTTTGTACAGGCTCTGGCATCAAGAAAAAGAGTGAAAATTAAGAGAGTTATTTTATAGTATATTAGTCTGTTCAACACAATCTCATGTTTAGCGGAGGGGAGACAGTGATTGACAGAACAGCCTTGGTGAACGAAGGGGCAGAGCGAGTAGATCGTTCTACACAATACAAAGACGTGCAGTCGAACGTGGGACTTAGACTTTACATTTGCAATTCAAACAACAACAGTATATCTACCAACGACATACATTTCAGCTTTCTACATGGAATTCTACATTTTGAAGATTCAGATAAAGGGGATAGAGTTGGGAAGGAGGGAGGGGGCGAGAAATACATAACAATAAATCTACGTTTGGGGATTAACAAGAGACAAAACAACAGAATTCTACTGTCTAATAAAACTTGTTTTGCAAACACTAAAATACAACAGAGAACCAAGCAAACCAGCAATAGGAAATCCAACTCTGCCTTTTTGTTTGTGGCTCAAGCCACAAACCTGTAACTCACTTTGTCGGTCGGTCTGTCTGTCGGTCGGTCCAAAATTGTCGCACATATTGACAAAATTGTCGCACTTCAAATCGAGGCTGCACTTCAAATTGAGGCCGCTCTTTAAAATGATGTATTTTAAAGCGTACAAAATAATAAACATACGTAATACAGACACTACAACAGACACGACGAGTATGCGGTGCTTCTTTCGATGAGTATAAGTAGGATACATAGTTTTAAATGTTTTCCAAAAGATATAAAAAGTTACGAAATGGTGCAGAGATAACATTCTGGTTTACAGATTAAAATTATTGAAAAGCCAGGGGAGGTGACTCATGATTGGAGTGGTAAAAATAGACCGCGTGCCACAAGCTATTGCGATTATCGCGCTTGTTTGGTAAAGGTAAAGATGTGCCACCCCCCCTGCATTTCTCAGTTAATTCTATTTTTCCGTTTTTGCCTTTCTTACCATACATAAAGCTGTATTTTAGGAACATTTTTAGCTAATAACCTTTTTGGAATACTAACCCTATCCCTAACCCTAGCCCTAAACCTAACCCTACCCCCCACTATGTACTGCAGTACACCGCCCAACATTATGTAGGTATGTCCAGGTAAGCTTGTTTTATTTAAGGGGAATCGGAGGTGGGGGGTAGATTGAGGGATGGAGAAATAGATGAAGGACAGGGGGATAAGGATGAAAATTTTGGGAATGGAGACATGGATGGGGAAGGGGGGGGGGGGGGTGAGGTGTGATTGGAACAAACTCATTTTGACCGGCATTACATATGGCAAGACAGCTGCCATTCTTTCTTCGAAATCGCTTTTTTATATTAAACTTTTGTTCACATTTTCAAATACAGAACATAGGCCTACTTCGAAATTGCTGATATTTTAGTTTTTTTCTTTCAAGAAAACGCACACAACTTGTTTGCTACACGCAGAACAGATCAACGAAGAACAACCAATAACAAACAAACCACCACAATGTGTCAACTGCAATAAAAAGAAACAAAGCATAGTAGCTACAGTTCAAAACATTAAACAAGCGCGGATTCGCAATCGTTTGTGGCACGCTTTTCTTTCTCTTTTACAATATGTGCGACAATTTTGGACCGACCGACCGACCGACCAACAGACCGACAGACCGACAAAGTGTGCCACAAACAAAAACAAGCGCGGATTCGCAGTTGTTTGTGGCACGCGACAATATGTGCGACAATTTTGGACCGACCGACAGACCGACCGACCAACAGACCGACAGACCGACAAAGTGAGTTATAGGTTTGTGGCTTGTGCCACAAACAAAAATCAAACATAAGCAGGAATATGTAATTAAAATATATGTGTGTATGATAAATGTGTATGCGTGCGTGCATGATCATGGGTTTGTGATTGGTTCAAAAAGTTAAAAACAAATCAAACATAAGCAGGAATCTGTAATTGAAATATATGTGTGTATGATAGATGTGTGCGTGCGTGCATGATCATGGGTTTGTGAGTGGTTGATAAAATGGATGGAAGTTCAGTTTAACGTCGCGTATCGGCTTTCGCCATGTACGACGGGCTGAACAAACCAACCAGGGTATAAACAAAAATTTATGTTCCTGAATCACTGTCTTAGCCAAAAGGCCGAGAAGCGATCAGAATCATATGAATTTGTTGATCAAAACTAAACGACACGCTTATAAAGGAAAGTTGGTTGGTTGAGTGGAGGTTTTACGTCCTCATGGCGGAAAGCCCTGATAAAGGAAAGCAAACCGTTTGTTTACATGCTTTGGTCATCGGCAATTAAAGGCTTCGAAGACTTGATCAATCAAGCTCAGCTTCGACTATTGCGGACTATCTTAATTCATAATTAGTTCGACTGTTAATATAAAACAGCATTATTTCTTCGCCTACGCACGCTTAGAATAATACCACTAACTGCCCTAAGCTTCTAATCAATGGTTCCATGCCTTATCAAAGATTTAGGCCTGGATAGGAGCGGTCACTGTCTTTGACCTCGTCATTTAATTAAAATAATTATAGAGGCTCATTTTTCTAATGATAAAACCCAACCAATTAGCCGTGATTTCAAACTCTAAGAAGCTGGTTTAAAACCTTATAATGGGACAGTGGGTGGATGCCTCGTGCCTCCATACGGGGAGCTGGACGACCCCGCCCCCTCCACGAGTCTCTCGCCGTGGGGATACCGGGTGGTCTGTTGTAAAAATAGTTCCCCCACCTTCTGGAAGTTCTGTACTTGTAACTTCCTCTAATCTGCCACTCTCTTTCACTCTGCCTTTTCACTTTGCTTTTTATCATCTACTATTTTTCTGACTTATTCGCCCATTCCCCTGCCTTTTACAAAAAGAAAATCTTCTAAATAATGTTTCTCCTTTGAGCTCCACCGAAATCGGAATGTGTTGGCTGTACGCAGCTGGGAGACCAGTGAAAACTGAAAACAGGGCAAATACGTACCTTACACATTATGACCATATGGCCTGGGAACGCAGAAGAAGAAGAAGAAGAAGAAGAAGAAACCTTATAAAAATCATTTGGAAATAATACCAAAGATTTCCATTCTTGACTAGACAGTTTATCCCGTCACCAAGAAAGATGAGTAGTTCACAGACATTCCATTTTCGATTGGTAAATCGAGAGTTAAATGCCCGAAGGCACTATCATTCTTCTAGGGTAAAAGCCAAATGGTACTATAAGCCGTATGTACTCTTTTTGTGACGCTACTTTCTGGCATTTGCTCCAGAAGAATGATACTGTCTTCTGACACTCTAAATAAAAGGAGAAGTAGAGCTTTTAAGACGCTATTTCACAAGCCGCGCGGCACATTTCCTGCTCCAGTGACCTTGACCTTTTACCAATGACCTTTGTTTACGAACTTGGATGAGATACCCTAAGTACCTATGAGCATGCAAAATGTGAGCCTCCTAGGCCCCTATGACCTTCATTTTTGCATTTAGCTTACATATCTTTAGTACCTATCCGCGTGCCAAATGTGAGCGTCCTAGGTCCCTCCGTTATCGTGCCAGGTGTTCTGCAGCATTTTCGGCTCCAGTTACCTTGACCTTTCACTTATGACCTTCATTTTCGCACTTGGCCTAGCTATTCTTAGTACCTATCCGCATGCAAACGTTGAGCGTTCAAGGTCCCTTCGTTCAAACGTTATCGTGTTAACATAGTCAGATAGTCAGATAGGAACAGAATTTTCTGAACACATCACCGGCTTGGCTCTCTTCGTGCGCGGCTGGTAAACATTAATAATGATCACTGATCAGTAGACCTATTCAAAAGGCAAGTACGGTTGCATTTGTGTTATAACACAATAACGAAGGATGTGTGTAGGTGTGTGTGTGTGTTACTAGAGAGATGTAAGCTTAACAGCACATTTCAAACCAATGTCCGACGCATTGTTCTGGGAAAAAATGACGAAAATACAATTAACCCGATACACAACATGACATTTTTGGAAAAGTCCGCTGAAACATCGCAGTCTTTGAATAGAAACAGGCTTACTTGGGCTTTCATTTCTTTGGAAAAGAGATAAGTAGCACTATGTTGTACCTTGAACTGCTTATCTGTCGTGTCCACACACACACACACACGCACGCGCGCGCGCACGCACGCACACGCACACACACACGCATGCACACGCACACGCACGCACGCGCACGCACGCACACGCACGCACACGCACGCACGCACACACACGCACGCACACACACACACACACACACACACACACACACACACACACACACACACACACACACACACACACACACACACGCACGCACGCACGCACGCACGAACCGACCTTCAGCTCATCATATTATCTTTTCATCTATTACCTACTATCATCTATTATTACCTTGCCTAGTATATCTATAATTATTACGTGAATGACATTTAAGGCACGCCTCGCTTTCTCGGACCCTACTACTTATCTAGTCTGTGCAGGTAACCCTATTCACCGTCCATAAGGGTGTCCGACCGATTGAAACGCTAATCTCATCATCATCCAACCCTATTTAAAGGAAAGACAGCAGCTTTGCTCTGGATTGACACAAAACCATTCTTCAAACAAACCACAATGAAACTCTCCTCAACCAAACGCCACTTCGCTCCCACCACCATCATCGTCACCACCATCGTCATATTTTCATCATCATCGTTGCTGTTGACGACGTTTGTGGACTCAGCAGCGGTGCTGGCGACACCGGTGGTGGCGCAAGGATGCGAGTGGCGCGGAAAGAGTTATGCCGAGGGGGAGGACTTCGATCCCGACCCCTGCACCTCGTGTCACTGCGAGGGGGGACTGGCCCGCTGCGCCATGATGGCCTGCAGGATGCCCGCCTGTGTGGACAGTGTCCGTCTGCCGGACCAGTGCTGCCCCTCCTGTCCCAATGGTCAGTGAAACCACCAGTGTGGTCAGATACTTGTCTATGTTGTGGTTTAGACACTCCATCATCATAGGTGTTTTTGTTCGCATTGAATATTTTCTGTTGGCCGTTCTTTGTGGAAAAGGATATGGGTAGGATCAGCCTATGGTTATTGTCACGAAACTGAAAGAACCAGACTTTGAGGCTGAGAGTCGTAAACATGATGGGGGTCTAAACTAATATGTTTCTTAGTTCCCTTTTGTTGTTGTTGCTGTTGTTGTACATTCTCGATCTCTATTACAGAGATGGATTGACACTTAGATCCTTTAAACGAAAATAAGATACTCAATGCATTCTTCTTTTTCCTCTTTGTCGTCGTCATAGTCGTAGTCCTCCTTTCCCCCCTCCTCTTCCGTCTTCTTGTACTTCTTCTTCTTTGTCGTCGTTGTCGTCATCATCGTCCTCCTCCTCCGTGTTCTTGTTCTTGTTCTTGTTCTTCTTCTACTTCTTCTTCTTCTTCTTTGTCGTTGTCGTTGTCGTCGTCCTCCTTTTCCTCCTCCTCCGTCTTCTTGTTGTTCTTCTGGGCAGAGAAGTGTCGGACATGAGGGCATCACATATGTTTTTCTTTGGATTGCCACTTGTTGATGTTAAGGATGATTACAACCATTATGAAGGCAACAACGACCACGACAATGAAACGACGACAATGGTGATGATGATGATGATGACAACGACGAGGACGACGACGACAATGAGACTACGACAATGGCGATGATGATGATTACAACGACGAGGACGATGATCATTACGACGACGACGACGATGATGATGGTAATGATGATGAAAGGTCAACACCATTCACATTGACGCTAACAAAGATAAGGATGACGACAATTATTATAACTACGACAAACATCGACGACGACGACGACTGCAACGACAACGACGACGATGAAGATGATGACGACGACAATTACAATGATAATAATGAGGACGAACAACAATGACGACAACGACCAGGATGATGATGATGATGGTGATGATGATGATTGATGATGATGATGATGATGAAGAAGATGATTGATGATGATGATGATGATGATGATGATGATGATGATGATGATGATGATGATGATGATGATGATGATGATGATGATGATGATGATGATGATGATGAAGATAATGACAACCATATAACGCTAATAATTATGGTATTGGCTTCTGCGTATTGTAGTTTAGACACCACCCCCCACCCCCCACCCCGACCCTCATGTTTACGACTCTCAATCTCCAAGACTGTTTCTTTCAGGTTCATGACTTTAATTTTTTTAAAATCCTAACCCTGTCCCTGTCCCGCGCGAATAGAACAAAATGCTGTTGCTTCTCAATGACGATTTTCCAGTGCCAACAATGTGATGGGGTGGGGGTGTCTATTAAGCCACAGCTTCGCTCTGTATTTCAGGTGACATCTGAAAGGGGAAGAAACAAAACAAAAAGCTCAACATTTGTCAACATTTCGATTTATTAACCCTTTCACCGCCAGCCATATTTCAGCCAACCTTTCCAATTAGATGTACCTGGTTATAGACTAAAATCCATCTGCAGTATTGGGGATTCTTCTGTGACATATATAAAATAAGGTATATCCTTACTTCCCAAAACTAAGGCAATAGGGTCTTTGGATAATAGACCCCAATTTGATGCCTGTTGGTGACACAGGTGTCAAATCACTGTGGTGCTAAAATGCGACTTTGGCGGTGAAAGGGTTAATCTTTGTCAAGGCTTCCTGAATCAGTCACACTCCCATTACTAATGTTACACAAACCAAAATACACCAACAGTGAACAAACAAACAGCAGGCCAACAAACAACCGAATTAACTTTTTTTTCTTTTCTTCTCATATCAAATTATTCTTGAAAGTAATATTATTAATATTATATTTCAGGGGAGAACTGTCGTGCCCCTGACGGTACCATCATCCCTGCCAACCAAACCGTCACTCTGAAGAATGGCGCAATCTGCAACTGCGGACGATCCCATTTCTTCACGAGCTCTGACGCCCTCTGTCAAATCGCTGTCAGCTAAACATCTGGCACAGGAAAAAAAAAAAAAAACCGTATAAGAAAACCACAGACGCCACCCCACCCAATCTCATTTTTATGTATATGCCTTCCCTACACTGCCTCAGTCTCCGCCTCGTCACCCTCCCCTCACCCTACCCCTACCCGTCGACTTCCTCCTCCCCCCACCCACCCCCATCCCGTTTCTCACACAGACACGAAATTAAAGGCAGAAAGGTGTGGTAGGCCTACGTGTTTTGTTTTGATTTCCCCAAAATTCTTGTACCAGAACTGGGAAGCAACAACAGAAGGAGAAAAAGAAGATGAAGGTGGTGATGATGGTGGTGGTGATGGTGATGGTGATGGTGGTGGTGGAGATGATGATGATGATGATGGTGGTGGTGGCGGTGGAAGTGGTGATGATGATGATGATGATGATGATGATGATGATGATGATGATGATGATGATGATGACGACGACGACGACGTCGACGATGGTGATGATAAAAGAATGAACACAATTTCTACTGGGTCCATCTCACCATGTAAGATTCTACTGAACGCTTGATAGATTTCAACACGGTTATACTCATATCATTATTTTGGTGTGTATGAGTATAAAACCCAGTACAGCCTGTGGTAGGGGCCAATAGTAAATGAGAGCTGTACACTAAATTATTTTCTACAGTATTGGAATATCATGGTACAGCTTAGTCTTTCGTGGAAGACCATGTCTCTCAAACTAGTAGGGAGCATTTGTTCTGGCTCTAGTGCTGCAGCTAAAGGGATTCGGTGGTCTTTGCGGGACCTTCCCCCAACGCCAGCTGTGCTCAGAAATCCTTTTGTTTGGCTGAGAGAGTGTGTGGATGTAACCGTGGCAAGGTTTCGCCACTGTAAACGCATTTCAAGCCCAGCTCGCCGGAATGGCAGCTGAGTCTTTCGGATGAGACGATAAACCGAGGTCCCGTGTGCTCATGCACTTAGCACACGTTAAACCCAGTGGCAACGAAAAAGTTGTCATTTGGTCAAAATTTACCCCCCTCTCTTCCTTCCTCATCAGTCACACAAACATCGCATGCAAAACAAAACAACAACAACAACAAAAATTGGGTGGCGCGCCTTTGGCTGCGACACGCTCTCCAGATGGGAGTAACCCGAATTTCACAGAGATGCCTCTGTGACTATAATGTACCTAACCTAACCTAGCCCATCTGTTATCTGGCAGTCAAGGTCGGAAACGACAGACAAGCGTGTATACCACTAGTGTGAGTATGACGGTTCAGAAAGAAAACGCACACACATGAATTACCTCGAATACCTCCCCGTGGGGATACCGGGAGGGTCTTTCGTAAAAATAGTTCCCCCACCTTCTGGAAGTTCTGTGCTTTGTAGCTTCCTCTAATCTGCCATTCTCTGTGACTCTGCCTTTTCCCTTTGTTTTCTATCGTCTACTATTTTTCTGACTAATTCGCCCATTCTCCTGCCTTTTTAAAGAAACAAATCTTCTAAATAATGTTTCTCCTTTGAGCTCCTCCGAAATCGGAATGTGTCGGCTGTACGCAGCGGGGAGACCAGTGAAAACTGAAACTGGACACATACGTGTCTTACCCATTATGGCCATATGGCCTGGGAACGCAGAAGAAGAAAAAACTTCGAATGCATTTTTCATGAAACATACTGCACATAATGTTTGTTTGTTTTTCCAGTTATTCGTAAAGGGTAATGCGGGTGAGATGTGTGAGTTTCAAGTGAACACAACATCAACAACAACAAAACTCCTCCGACTTGGTTACTATTTGGGGGCAGTGGGTGGATGCCTCGTGCCTCCATACGGGGGGAGAAGGACGACCCCACCCCCTCCACGAGTCTCTCCCCGTGGGGATA
>CM065688.1:40921754-40924254 GCA_017654935.2 Phymorhynchus buccinoides
TATCCGTTTGTTATCTGTTTACAGTGTTGTTTTAAGTATTTAATTACTTAAATCATTATTGTTTGAAAGCTTGCATAAACACCTATATGTATGCAAAGCTTAAACAATGTACGCCTTCTATTTCGCAAGAAAATGCCAACGCTAAAGTTTGGAGATTGGACCACAGACGTAACACACACACACACACACACACACACACACACACACACACACACACACACACACACACACACACACACACACACACACACACACACACACACAACTGAATAACTATCAAACTATCGTTAATACGAGTGAGCCAAAAAAACAATATACTTAATTATACACAAAACAGTTGTTCATAAGACATAAAGATGATATTTTAGAATCATTAAAACGGTACAATTTACTAAAAGCATGCCATCTCTGAAAAGCAGCATGGCCTTGTTTGTGCGTATGCTTAGACAGGCTAGTTTCACACAATTTAATGATTATTATCAAAACAAGTCTGTCATTTGCACTATGATTTGTCGTTAAAACGTTACATCTAACTAATGTATGCAGGCTCCAAAAAAAACACCACAGCCTTATTTGTGCATACCATTAGACAACCGAGTTTCACATAATTTGATTCTATTGATCAAAACAAATCCGTCATTTCTGCTGTAATTTTGTTGTTGTTAGAAAGTTTACGTGTGTTCGAGTAAACAATGGATTATGTATGTTGAATTAGCTTAATTGCTGATCCTACCTAGACTATTAAGCCTAACCATTCCAATAATCCTAGCTAATTGAAATACATGCGGTGTCAGCATACAATTAAGAACGAGTTATTTCGTTCGCTGCATAAACCTAATAGTATAGTAATAATCTAATAATAATAATTAATCTGATTATTATTAATAATAATAATAATAATAATAATAATAATAATAATAATACTAATAATAATTAATAATAACAATAATAATAATAATAATAATAAATAATAAGACCTAATAATCCCAAAATGCGTTAACAAGTAAAATAAGTCAAGGATTAAACTTCTTAGAACAGAACTCAGCAACCCAGACTAAAAATGTTTTATTAATATAAAAAATGCATTTAGAACAAAAGAAGGCTTAGAAAAAAAGTGTGCTCTACAGTCATTTCATTCTGATTTAAACAACGTTTTATTCAATGTTAAGTAATGCACATGCAATACGACAAATACCTTTAGAGCAGCAACAAGCTTAAAGCTTAACCCTTTCACCGCCAATGTCGCATTTTAGCACCACAATGGTTTAACACCCATGTCACTAAAAGGCATCAAATCAGGACCTGTTATCCAAAGACCCTATTTTCTTATTTTTGAGAGGTAAGGATAGGCCTAATGTTATGCATGTCACAGAGGAATTCGCAATATTGAAGATATTTTATTTTCCCTACCCAGTTAAGTTTAATGGTATTTGTTTGCTGACAAATGGCTGGCGGCGAAAGGGTTAAAATACCCGTTACACATCTAACTTGACGGCCGCATAGAAGAAATTATGCATGCATACATACATATTAATTTAAATAAATAGAAGAGCAAAACACAGAAGGAAACTAGAATACTGGCGTAAACTGACCCAGTCGCGACACACGCTTGCACCCCTAACCTTAACACCAAACCTAATCATAACCCAAACCCTAACCGCTATCCCGATTTTGCCCAAATTCGAACTTGTCCAAGGTTTGGATCCCTAGTATCCACCTGTAAATTTTCATGTTGATATATCCAAGCGTTCTCGAGTTATCGCTGTCACAGACAAACAGACAAACAAAGCTTTTTTTCCCCCGTTGAAACACACTGATAACTGTATGTGAGGCCATTTTACACCGAAATATGCATTTTGAGCAAATTTGAACACGGACGGACGGACGGACAAACTGAAAACAATATCAGTCTCGCTTCGAGACTGGTAAAAATGTAGAAGTGAAACAGAATTTGAAGAGAGACAGGGAGATTATAACTCCAACATTAAACAGAGTGTAGAGTGGCACAGAGGTAACGCGTTCGCCTTGTGTCAAGTATGGGTTTCCCTCTCACTGTGTACGGCCTGATCGTGGAGTCTATCGGATGAGACGATAAACTGAGGTCCCGTGCGTCCATGTACTCAGCACACGTTAATTAATCCCAGTGGCAACGAAAAAATTGTCATTTAGTCCAAATTTACCCCCCACCCCCTTTCCTTCCTCATCCGACACACAAAAATCGCATGCCCAAAAAATTGGGTGGTGCGCCTCTGGCTGCGACACGCTTTCCAGGTGGGAGCAACCCGAATTTCACAGAGACGCCTCTGTGACAATAAAGTAACAACTACCTAAATACCTAAACAATCTACATTTTACACTTTTACATTCTAAAAACTCCGTCTCCTTCCACCCCCACCCTCCTCCGTGCGTCGCAGCCACCCTCCATCCACACAAAAAGCTTTTTCTTTGTAAAGACATTCTGCCATTCCCCACCCCCCACCCCCCATCCCCGGGGCTGATC
>CM065688.1:40934254-40936754 GCA_017654935.2 Phymorhynchus buccinoides
CTCTCTCTCTCTCTCTCTCTCTCTCTCTCTCTCTCTCTCTCTCTCTCTCTCTCTCTCTCTCTCTCTCTCTCTCTCTCTCTCTCTCTCTCTCTCTCTCTCTCTCTCTCTCTCTCTCTCTCTCTCTCTCTCTCTGTATGTAGCTGTGTGTATGTGTGTGAGGGTGTGTCTTGTCTTCGTTATTATTGTTGTTGTTGTTCATGTTGTTGTTATTGCTGTGTTGTTGTTGTCTATATTATTGACAGTGCGTCAATAGACACACGCATGCAGTCCAGACAGTATTAGACCACAAGCTTACCTAATTTCTTTCTGCTCATTCTAGATAGACCATTTACCCAAACTAGCGCAACGCCGAGTCCCAGTAACGCCTAGTAACGGTAACGCCAAGTACTGATAACGCTGAGTACAGCAAATTTGAAGCGATTCGGTTAAGAAACGGCGGAGTCGTATAGCGCGCGCGTTTTTGAACCGATTCGCTTCCGGGTTGGTACACGGATAGTCACCGTCCCTGGTGATCTTCCTGCTAAATCGGAAGGCAATCGGGCCAGAAACACCGGAGATACGGGCGCCCACCTGGAGAACGCGTCGTAGCCAGAGGCGCGCCACCCATTTATTTTTTGCATGCAATTTTTTGTGTGTATGAAGGAAAGGGGGGGGGAGAGTAATTTTGACCAAATAACAACTTTTTCGTTGCCACTGAGCTTAGCGTGTGCTATGTGCATGGGCACACGGGACCTCGGTTTATCGTCTCATCCGAAAGACTCCACGTTCAGACCGTAAGGCCTAGTGCAAAATGAGAGGGGAAAAATCCCCTGTACCCAGGTTCGAACTCGGGTTTACTTGACACGAGGTGAACGCGTTACCACTGTGCCACTCTACATCATTCGCACTGGCTCCAGTGCTGCAGCCAAAGGGGTTAGTTAAGGTGGCCTGGGTAAAGCTTCTCCGCTCTAAGCACATTTTTAGCCCGTTCCGCCAGAATAGAGTATTATCCCGTTTGCTATTTGGCAGTCATCGTCGGAAACGACAGCCAGCCATGTATTATGCTAGTCTGTCGTTTCCGACAATGACTTCCAGGTAGCAGAGGTGGGCATATACTATTCTGGCGGGACGGGCGAAATTTAGTTTTTTTGTGTGGAAATACCTTGCCCAGGGTACATCCCCACTCTCTCGGCCAAAGGGATTTGAGGACACAGCTGGCGTTGAGGAAGGTCCCCGAAGGCCAGTCCATCCCCTTGGCTGCAGCAGCACCAGAGCCGGTGCTGCAAAGGCCCCACTCGTTTGAGTCATAGTCTTCCACGAGAGACTAAACTGTACCGTGATTTGCCATTACTGTAGAATATCATCTGTTGTACAGCTCTCATGTTACTGTTGGCCCCTACTACAGGCTAATGTTAACCAATGATAAAAAGCCATTTGAGTAAAGGGAAAAACAGACAGGCACAGTACATTCTGTTACATAGACACACGAAAGTGCATTACACACAATGCACACTAAGCGTAGATGCACCCACATATTAAATCAGTTTGTACAAGGACAGAAACACGCACACGCGCACGTACGCACGCGCGCACGCACGCACATACGCACACAAGCACACACATACACACACATACACACACAGATGCGCGCGCACACAAACACATACACACACAGAGATGCGCACACACACGCAAACACACACATACGCACTCGCACACACACACATACACACACACGTGAGCGAGCACACACACACACACACACTCACGCACACGCACACGCACACGCACACACACGCACGCACGCACACGCACGCACACACACACACACACACACACACACACACACACACACACACACACACACACACACACACGCGCGCGCGCGCACGCACGTAGAGAGAGATATGACGGGGGCACAATATAGACGGAGACATATAGAACACAGACACATAGAGAGACAAACATAGAGAGACGGGGACATTAGACACGGGGACATAGAGAACACAGACACATAGAGAGACAAACATAGAGAGACGGGGACATAGAGAACACAGACACATAGATAGACACATAGAGAGACGGGGACATTAGACACGGGGACATAGAGAACACAGAGAGAGACGGGGACATTAGACACGGGGACATAGAGAACACAGACACATAGACAAACATAGAGACGGGGACATTAGACACGGGGACATAGAGAACACAGACACATAGAGAGACAAACATAGAGAGACGGGGACATTAGACACGGGGACATAGAGAACACAGACACATAGACACAAACATAGAGAGACGGGGACATTAGACACGGGGACATAGAGAACACAGACACATAGAGAGACAAACATAGAGAGACGGGGACATTAGACACGGGGACATAGAGAACACAGACACATAGAGTTAACAAACATAGAGAGACGGGGACATTAGACACGGGGACATAGAGAACACAGACACATAGAGAGACAAACATAGAGAGACGGGGACATATAGAACACAGACACATAGAGAG
>CM065688.1:40944254-40951754 GCA_017654935.2 Phymorhynchus buccinoides
ACACGCACACGCACGCACGCACACACACACGCACACGCACACGCGCACACGCACACACACACACACACACACACACACACACACACACACACACGATGTATGCACAAAGCCATGATAAGGACCTTCATTGTGTGTGAGTGGAGAAAGGTACATCGATTGCATGACTTGATGCATGTATGCTAGTCTGTCGTTTCAGACAATGACTGCCGGATATCAGAGGCGGCAGATACTATTCTGGCAGGCTGGGCGATAATTTGTTTATAGCCGAGATGTCTTGCCCAGGGTACATCCCCACTCTCTCGGCCAAAGGGATTTGAGTATCCGGCTGGCGTTGAGGAAAGTCCCCCACCCACAGGCCAGCCCATCCCTTTGGCTGCAGCACCAGAGCCGGTGCAAGGGCCCCCTCGTTCGAGATTCATAGTCTACTTTATACATATTAAACCAATAACGCCACAAGGCCATTGTTCTTTTATTCATTTATTTTAATATAATTTAATTTATTTATTTATTTATCTTTTCTTGGGGTGGGGTGGGGTGGGGGGGGGGGGGGGTGTAATACCTCCAAAAAGGAGGTAATTTCTGTAACGTTCAATGTTTGAAATTACACTTATCTCGTGATTGTAATTTGAGTTGAGTAGCTTTTTGACTCTTAACGGCCAGCCACACGTCCGGTAAAATCGCACGACTGTACGATACGATTCGATCATGTGATCTCGATGCGCCAATCACATTTGTTCTTGGAGACCACGTGATCGATTCGTATCGTACAGTCGTGCGATCTTAGTGGACGTGTGGCTGGTCCTTTAAACAGAAAAAACAGTTTTCTTTTACTGTATAAATAGTGCTTCTGTTTTATTCTCGCTTTCCCCGCGGGGATACCGGGGGGTCTTTCGTAAAAAATAGTTCCCCCACCTTGTGGACGTTCTGTGCTTGTAACTTCCTCTAATCTGCCACTCTCTTTGACTCTGCCTTTTTCCTTTGCTTTCTATCATCTGCTATCTTTCTTGACTTTTTGGTCCATTCTCCTGCCCTTTTTCAAAGAAATCTTCCAAATAATGTTTCTCTCGAGCTCCTCCGAAATCGGAATGTGTCGGTTGTACGCAGCGGGGAGACCAGTGAAAACTGAAAACCGGACACATATGTACATGACCCATTATGGCCATATGGCCTGGGAACGCAGAAGAAGAAGAAGAAGAAGAAGAAGAAGAAGAAGAGAATTCTGGCTAAGGTTCAGATGGCTGTAGTTTGGGTCATCTCCAGGCTTTTACATCATGTAATGCATTGTTGCAGGGCCAAGACGACCAGAACCGCGTGTTGCTCATTTCAACAATCAAGGTTAGTATGAAGCTATTCTTCAGGGCCAGCCACACTGCATACGATTTGACCCCAATACGATACGATTGGTCACGATGTCTGCGAATCATGATTCACGTGAAATACTTCCGTCTGAAAATACCTGCTATTTTCGTTCACTGTACTCATGTAGACCGCAATACACGACTCAAATCAAATGTCCGATACAAAAATACGATATTTTATCAGATTCGTGTACGGGAGACTACAAATATAGAGTGAACATAGCTTTAGTAGGATTTCATCAGATTTATTTAGATGTTAGAATTTCACGTCAATCATGCCTCACAAATGTCAACATCGGATCGTAGTTGATCGGATCATATGCAGTGTAGCAGGCCCTTGAGGGAGAAATAAAAAAAGACTAAGAAAAGCACAAGAAAAGTAGAGGGGAAAACGGAACGTGGGTCAGAGAAAGATGTGCTGGAGTTCTGGGGTTTAACACAGACAGACAGACATACTCATATGCGAACAGACACAGATACAAACTGAGACTATGAGGTTGTTCGTGGGCGGGCCTGTGGGCGTGGGGGTGGGGGGTGGAGCGTCCTTGAAATTAATCAATGAGAAGGTGAATGATCTTCTTCGTCTTCTTCTTGTCGTTCGCCATGCCTACACAACCACACCAGCTCTTGACACAAATAGAGCCGTTTTCTCCAGCTCTTGGAGGCTGCCGAAGAGCTTAGTCGTCACAGGAGTTTCTGTTGTTGGCCACAGATCTTTTCTGGTTTGCTGATGTAGGGGGCATCTTTGAAGCACATGCTCCGCTGTCTGTTCTTCCTGTCCACCAGGACAGGCTGGAGAAGGCACCATCTTCAGTTTGCGGCACAGACGACTGCTTAGTTCTGTTGTGCCCAGTGTGGAGCCTCACTAGGACTCTTTGCTGCTCTCCTGTCAACAAATGGTAGTTTATCATTGGACGTCTTTGGCGTTGTGAGGGTCCTGATGATGCTCCGCATCTCACTGGAGATGATGCTGTTGTTCTGTTGATCCCCTTCAGCGCCCCCCTTTGCCAGGCGATCAGCTGACTCGTTGCCTGGTATTCCACAGTGGGCTGGTATCCACTGGAGCACCACTCTCCTGCCAGAAGCGACTTCACGGAGTGCTTTGCTCAGGCTTGGCAATTTGTTGTTCTGAAATGCCCTGCAGGACAGAGAGAGCGTTAGACAGGAAAACAACTTGTCTGGAACTGTTGTCTGAGTCCCGAACGATGGAGGCAGCCTGTATGATGGCTTCTTCTTCAGCTCTATAGTTTGTGCAGTGTCTCCCTGTGGCAACAATGCGAGCTGTGGACTCTCCACTGGGGAGCAGGTGAATGATGATGGAGGATTATGATGATGGGTTATTGTTGTAATTTTGTTGATAGTCCTATCGCTGTAACTATGATTCGTTAATAATAATTATGCTAATTGCTTGGTTAGTTGGTTTCCTATGGCGGTGATACTGTAATACGGAAAGAGGACTGTTTAGAAAAACTCTGTCAAACTCTGTCACATTGAGAAATAAATAATTATATATATATGTATTTTGTGTACATGAAAGGGTTAGTGAATGTTTCTGTGTGTTTCTCTCTTTCTTTGTCTCTCTCTGCCTGTCTATCTCTGTCTCTGTGTTTCTCTGTCTATGTCTGTCTCTCTCTCTCACTCTCTCTCTCTCTCTCTTTGCGTCTGTCTCTGTCTCTGTATCTCTGCCTCTCCCTGTCCCTGTCTCTCTCTCTTTCTCATTCTCTCTCTTTTGTTCATTCAGTGTTGCTCTCTCTCTCTCTCTCTCTCTCTCTCTCTCTCTCTCTCTCTCTCTCTCTCTCTCTCTCTCTCTCTCTCTCTCTCTCTCTCTCTCTCTCTCTCTTTTTGTATGTGTGCGTGTGCATTTGTATGTATGTGTGTGTGTGTGTGTGTGTGTGTGTGTGTGTGTGTGTGTGTGTGTGTGCGTGCGTGTGCGTGTGTGTGTGTGTGTGTGTGTGTGTGTGTGTGTGTGTGTGTGTGTGTGTGTGTGTGTGTGTGTGTGTGTGTGTGTGTGTGTGTGTGTGTGTGTGTGTACGTTTGTATGTGTGTGTGTGTGCGTGTGCGCGTGCGCGCGCGCATGTTTACGTGTGGTTTCCTGTTTGCTTATTTGTTTGTCCACTCTACACGTAGGTGAGCCCCTATGTAATGGAGGTAGCCAGCTCTACTCCAGAGGACAGGACCTACGAGGGCTATATCGTGGACCTGTTGAAGAAGGTACGTCATTCATTGTACCGGTGTGTGTGTGTGTGTGTGTGTGTGTGTGTGTGTGTGTGTGTGTGTGTGTGTGTGTGTGTGTGTGTGTGTGTGTGTGTGTGTGTGTGTGTGTGTGTGTGTGTGTGTGTGTGTGCGTGTGCGTGTGCGTGTGTGTGTGTGTGTGTGTGTGTGTGTGTGTGTGTGTGTGCGTGTGCGTGTGCGCGTGCGTGTGCGTGCGCGCGCGTCTACGCGTGCACCTGTGTGTATGTTTGTATATACACAGTATACATGACATACAATGACATTCACTTTACACAATTGTTAATATTAGTAATAATACACAATTAATCTTATTCATAATACACAATTAATAATAGTTATGATGTAACAAACAAGCCAATAATATCCATTAAGAAATGACAACAAACAAACAACTACACGACAAGTGTAAAGTGACTTTATTTTATTCACAAGACACAAAGCAAAACTACTGGATATTTCGGCTAATGCGCCTTTATCGACACAGACAAACAAGAAAACAGCAAATATAGCAAAAGGAGCAAAACGCTGGCAACGAAAGGAGCAAAAAAACCAACAAGATCAAAATTTAAAAAAACAATACTTCCCCTCTACAGTCCAATGCGTAAATGATACAACCAAGTTGAAACCAAAGAGCAAGGCATGCGTTTGTGAAATGAGTTTAACTTGAGTTTAACTTGCATTACACACATGCACACAAACGTACTCGCACGCACGCACGCGCACGCACACGCACACGCGCACGCGCACACGCACACACGCACACGCACACACACACACACACACACCTTTTTTTGCACAAGACGTTCAATGCTGCACTTGGTCATCTCCAAATATGGAAAGTGACGCCATTCGCGTGACAATGTCGGTTTTCAGCGAAACTTGAGAATGTGTGTCTTTTAACCATTTGATCTGAAATTAAACTGACTCTAGCCCTAGCCCACCTAACCCTGTCCCTAACCCTAACCCTATCCCTATCCCTAACCAAAACCTTAAACCGTCAAATACACACACAAATAAAACTTCACTCGTGTGACAGAGTATAGGACAACCAGGCTAAAGTCGAAAATTATCACTTTTGACGTTTTTATATAATCTGACAGTTTAAATGCTACAGACTGAAAAGCAAAACACAGAATTGATCTATCTGGCATAGTCTTTTTTCTATAATTTTTAAAGTTGACAAAATACACAGAATCAAGTATAACTAAGCTACCTGTTTTTGTGCATTGCTAAGAATGTCTCTCAGCGACTTTAACCGGGTTTTCCCAAACTCTGTCACATTGAATGTTCCATGTTTGGAGATGACCAAGGGCAGTCTTGACCGCCTAGTCCTTTCTGTGCAGGTGGGTGACCTGATAGGAATGGACTACAGGCTCCAGGTGCTGGACACAGGGTACGGGTCAATAGACCCCACCACTGGACGATGGACTGGACTGGTGGGAGAAGTGGTCAACAGGGTAAGAGCCAGAGAGATTGAGAGAGAGAGAGAGAGAGAGAGAGAGAGAGAGAGAGAGAGAGAGAGAGAGAGAGAGAGAGAGAGAGAGAGAGAGAGAGAGAGAGAGAGAGAGAGAGAGAGAGAGAGAGAGAGAGAGAGAGAGAGAGAGAGAGAGAGAGAGAGATTGAGAGAGAGAGAGAGAGATTGAGAGAGAGAGAGAAAGATTGAGAGAGAGAGAGAGAGAGAGAAAAAGAGAGAGATTGAGAGAGAGAGAGAGAGAGAGAGAGAGAGAGAGAGAGAGAGAGAGAGAGAGAGAGAGAGAGAGAGAGAGAGAGAGAGAGAGAGAGAGAGAGAGAGAGAGAGAGAGAGAGAGAGAGAGAGAGAGAGAGAGAGAGAGATTGAGAGAGAGAGAGAGAGAGAGAGAGAGAGAGATTGAGAGAGAGAGAGAGAGAGAGAGAGAGAGAGAGAGAGAGAGAGAGAGAGAGAGAGAGAGAGAGAGAGAGAGAGAGAGAGAGAGAGAGAGAGAGAGAGAGAGAGAGAGAGAGAGAGAGAGAGAGAGAGAGAGAGAGAGAGAGAGAGAGAGAGAGAGAGAGAGAGAGAGAGAGAGAGAGGAGAGAGAGAGAGAGAGAGAGAGAGAGAGAGAGAGGACAAAAAAATTGAAGATTTAGTTATTATTATTACCACGAGTAAACTGTAACATTACGATGTTGCCTTATTTTATTATCTTTGACGTACGTCTGTTATGCAAACGCATGCCCTCTCCTGATGTATGTAATCTTCTCCTATCTTCCGCTGGTATGTTGTTGTATTGTGGATATTTGCTTGCCTGTTTGTTTGTTTGTTTGCGTGTTTGTCCGTTTGTTTGACTGCTTGTTTGTTTTGCTTATATATATTTGTTTCTTTGTTGGTTTCTATATGGGCCAATGGCCGAAGCACAATAAACCATTTTGAAGTCTGAAGTCTCTCTCTCTCTCTCTCTCTCTCTCTCTCTCTCTCTCTCTCTCTCTCTCTCTCTCTCTCTCTCTCTCTCTCTCTCTCTCTCTCTCTCTCTCTCTCTCTCTCTCTCTCTCTCTCTCTCTCTCTCTCTCTCTCTCTCTCTCTCTCTCTCACCTGTTTTCTCGAGTAGCCACATTTTACAGTATCCTTTTTTCAAAATCCCCATTCCACATCTCCCCTTTGCTGGTTATGTTATGTATATAATATGTAAATAATGTCTTGTGATTATTTTTTTTTATGATTGTTGCTTTTCTTAGTATGCTTTTTTCCCCCCCCCCTTCTTGTTCTTTAATTTTATTTGTTTGTTGATTTCTTGTTGCTTGCCTCAGGGCTGAGTGAAAAAAAGCTGTAATTAATTAGCTTATCTCATTACCCTGAATAAATAACATGTCGTTCGTTCGTTCGTTCGTTCTCTCTCTCTCTCTCTCTCTCTCTCTCTCTCTCTCTCTCTCTCTCTCTCTCTCTCTCTCTCTCTCTCTCTCTCTCTCTCTTCTCTCTCTCTCTCCTCTCTCTCTCTCTCTCTCTCTCTCTCTCTCTCTCTCTCTCTCTCTCTCTCTCTCTCTCTCTCTCTCTCTCTCTCAAATGCCTCCACCAGCAAGCGGACATGGTGGCAGCCCCGTTGACCCTCACCCAGGAGCGTGCCCGGGTCATCGACTTCTCCGTGCCTTTCCAGCACTTCAGCGGAGCCATCGTTCTGAAGAAACCCCGACGTTGGAAGGAAAACCTCATGGAAAACATCGGCTTCCTCTTCGTGCACATGTCCTACGAAACTTGGGCGACGGTCGCGGCGGCTTACGTCATCACCAGCGTCACCCTCTACGTCATCTGCTACGTCAGCCCCTACGAGTGGCGCCGTCTGGCGGCGGACGGGGAAGCCTCGAATCGCGAGGGGGAGTCCTTCACCTGTTTGAACAGCTTCTGGTTCCTCTTCGGTGCTTTGATGTGGCAGGGTGAGATGATGTAGGGACACTGATATCATTAGATTAGAATAATGATGATGATGATAATAAAAATAATAATAATAATAATAATAATAATAATAATAATAATTATAATTATAATTATAAATACATCTTCTATAGCGCTATTCTCCTGACACAACAGGTCTCACCGCGCTTTACATGAAAAATGAAAAGAAAAAGAAAAAAAGTAGGTGTACCTCACGCACACAAAAGATATTCAAAATACATGTACTCAAAATTATTTAGAAAAAATCACTTTACATGAAAAGCAACATTATTGCAGTCACACAACTCACGAATATCTACATAAAACAGGAATTATATATTTTAAAAAAAAACAAATCTTTACAGGGTGGACTGACGGTGGCTCGACAGACAGGAATTAACAGAGATATTTTCTGAAAAGATGCGGAGAGAGAAAGGGACGTGCTTGGAAACGAAAAGATCTATTTCCAACTGTTTTGTTCTTGGTGACAGGTTTGCAGAGAAGTTTTAGGTTGCTTGATCTGAGGTTGCG
>CM065688.1:40956754-40966754 GCA_017654935.2 Phymorhynchus buccinoides
CCCCCCCCCCCCTTGCTGACAGGAGACGCACCTACAGAAAGAGACTGGCTACCTTCCATAAATACCACCACGGTGACGTCTCGAGCAACACCCCGTACCAACCATCTCTCAACCCACCGACAAGACGTACCATACGGTCCCATCAGTCCACGTACCTCCTCCTCGCCAGCAAAACCAGCTACAGACAGCAGTCTTTCTTCCCAAGGACCATCCGTGAATGGAACGCCCTTCAACCAGAAGCAGCAACATCAGCCTCGGTGGAGGGCTTCAAGTCCAGGATCTGAGCAATGCCCCTCCCTCCTTCTTCCGCCTTCCCCCAACCCTCTCAATCCTCCCCCACTACCCCGCCCTACCCTGACTTTCACCTCTCCCTCTGCCCTGACCCCATTTCCACCTAATCTCATTGCATCCGGTCCATATAGGCCGATCATCCGGGCGGCGAAGACACCATCAGCTTTCCTGCCTGACTGAAGTCCCCCAGTTCCAACGACAGAACCGTCAAAATGATGACGGTGGTTGTCAAATCAAAGAAGAAGAAGAAGAAGAAGAAGTGCCTCCCTTAAAATCCCCAGCAAGGGGGTTATGGTTTTGCCCTTGTCTGTCTGCTTGTCTGTCCCTGTGACTGGATGCAGAACAATTTACAACAGTCATCATTGTAATATCTTGGAGACTGCAGGCTGTTCAAGTTATCTCCCTTTTGTTCGAATTATCTTAACTGATTTACTTATGTCACGGTTTTCTTCAAAAATTTTAATTAAACTCCGCCTAAGAGAATGTGATTTTGCCATTACCTGTCTGTATTTTCTCTTTTAATGTCTAGCTCTTTTTTTGTTGGTGCAAATCTGGATTCTCTTTCAGATCCCAGGAATTGCTTTGTTTATTTATTTATTTATTTATTCTTTAATCAAAAGACTATGTAGGGGACAATGACGTAAAATCACTATTGATTCAATAAATATGCCATAAGTTATATTTCACTAATTCGGATTAGAAATACTATTATTATTAGGTATTAGGTACTTTATAATCACAGAGACGTCTCTCTGAAATTCGGGTTGCTCCCACCTGGAGAGCGCGTCGCAGCCAAAGGCGCGCCACCCATTTTTGTTTTTGCATGCGATTTTTGTGTGACTGATAAGGAAGGAAAATTTGACCCAATGAAAATTTGACCAAATGACAACTTTGTCGTTGCCACTGGGTTTAACGTGTGCTAAAGTGCATGGGCACACAGGACCTCGGTTTATATCTCATCCGAAATACTAGTACATTAACATTATTTCTTGGCCATTAATTAGGAGATCGAAGACAAAGCTCATTTTCCAAATGTCAACTGACTGCCAGAGAAGACGTACATCAAAGGCTGCAGCGACACAAAATCACAAAACGATTATAAACAGTGAAGCTTGTAGTGTGTTGGATCATAGTTTGCTGCTAGGCATTCAATATAACGCCTGTGTATGCTGCGGAATGGTCTTCTAATGATTTGTTGGGAAACTTTGCTGCCTTTCTTTTAAGAGAAACTCCACCAGTTCCTAGATATTGTGGAATGTCTCCCCAGAATGTCCCAGGAATGTTTGATTGAACAAAATGTCAAAGGACTTTGCAGGCCATGAGAGGGTCTGGTTTCTGTGGATGTGAAGGTGATCTGGCACAATGCAAACTCAACTGAGACTGCATTGTCATCCTGGACGATACATAAGGTATTAGGTACTTTATAGTCACAGAGGCGTCTCTGTGAAATTCGGGTTGCTCCCACCTGGAGAGCGCGTCGCAGCCGGGAGGCGCGCCACCCAATTGTTTTTTGTTTTTGTTTTTTGCATGCGATTTTTTGTGTGACTGACTGGCGGTTAAATTTTGACCAAATGACAACTTTTTCGTTGCCACTGGGTTTAACGTGTTCTAAGTGCATGGGCACACGGGACCTCGGTTTATCGTCTCATCCGAAAGACTCCACGGTCAGACCGTAAGGCCTAGTGCAAAGTGAGAGGGGAAAATACCCTGTACCCAGGTTCGAACTCGGGTTTACTTGACACGAGGCGAACGCGCTACCACTGTGCCACTCTACACCGCCCCGCTAAATCTGCCCCGAGCTGGGGAGCAAAGGTCATAGCAATGGAATGGAGGATGTGTTCCTTCCTTGTAGTATACTGACCAGTGACAGCGCCCTAGGTGGACGTGGAGTCCTGAACCCTCATGTGGATGCCTTCCTACACTTTCAAACTTCCCCCACCATAACTATCAGTGCTCGCCACGTTTTCTTGAGGGTAATTCTGGCGGTGACGCCAGAGCCTCAGCCAATGTAACAAGTTGAAGTTGAATTAAAAAAGAAGTATAAAAAAGAAGAAGTTGAAGTTGAAAGACGCTGGGTCAGGTCAGAAATTATCCTCCCAAGATGACACTGCACGTATTCATTGGGCTTGCATGGTGATCCATAGAATCCAGACCCTACCATGGCCCTGCAAGGTCCCATGAACTCTCAGAAAAAGGGTTTTTTCTCCAAACGAACACTTGTCACGTTGTGAGATATCCCGGAGAGACACGTTCATATCGACATATAAATCTCCAGGAGCTGGTGGAATTTCTTCAAGACGATTGGCAGCAACCCCACCCCCACCCCACCCCACCCACACCGAACCGAAAATCATCATGAGATCGTCAACGAGCATGATCCTATGAGCAAGCATCGCCTTGAATGCATGGTAGCAAACGGTGCTCGAACACACTGATGTTGTTGTTGTTATTGTTCCCTGGCTTAACGATTCCAGGGATCATCCCAACAGCCAGAACACTTGAACAATTCAGTACAAATGCACCAGCTAGGGATAAGAACATTACGTGTGTGACCGTTTTTGATTACCCCGCAATGTGGGCAGCCACACTCCGTCTTCAGGGGATTTTAGTCTGATGATGTTATGCTGGGAGCTTGTCATGGCTTAAGACAATCCCTGCACAACCATTCAGAGCATAACAACATTTTGATGTAGCCTTGGCGTTCTAGCTTATGTCAACTGGTCTGACACAGCCTCATGCCAAGGCAAGAACACGCTAATAATCATTTATGACTGTTTTGTAATTTTGGGACTTTGGTGTGTATCTTTTCTGGCAGTCACGTGACATTTCAAAACTGATTTCGGTCTTCGATTTGATGGTCAAAGAAGAATGTACTTTTGTTTTCAAATAGGTTAAAACTTACGATCAGGTTACAGAATCCATGCAATTCTTGGTGTGGCAATTCTTTTTTAATTATAACAGTACCTATTAAAAGTGAGCTGCCATTTGACAGAGATTTGCATTGCAGTGACAATGCTTTCTGGTTTCCGTCAATGTTTTGCTGATTTTGTTTTCAATGTTTAGGCCTACGAATTTACGCTCATAGTGAAGGAGAGTCAGACTAACCCAAATCCGAACATTGAAGCAAACGCTTAAAAAAACCAACCGTGTTGTAAGCTCAATTCAACCACTAACTGATACAGTGATTGGTTGCAGAGAGATGAATCTTCCGTTCTCTCGCTGAGCTCTATCTTTGGAATCCTGGTCATCCTGGCTGTGGGAGTGGGAGCTGGAGTCGTGGCCGCTGTGATGGAAGTGGTGGTCTTCAAGATAAGAGAACAGGTATTATAAGATAATTATCTTAATATTTATTATTGTGAAGGGGGGGGGGGGGGGGGGGGGTATGCTTGCCTTTAAGTGCAAATGTCCGGGGAGGATTCAATCCTCGCCCACCCACCCTTTTCCTCCCTACTTCCGGTTGACACTTCCCGGTTCAATTTTATGCCGGAAGTGTTGCAAAGCTACTCCTGAACAAATACTGAAAATATAAATGTACTCCGAGCGGCCGTTTTCGAGTTATTCAAGATTACAATTTGGCCAATCGCTTTAATAGGCATATATAATTGCAAATACATATTTATATATTATGTTCAAATTGACATAGGGTAAGACGGGGTAAAAAGCCCATGGGCGGGTTAGAAGCCCATGCCAATTATCTCATGAAATAAAGAAACTTTCAGTCAAATTGGCCCATGAGACGAATGCTAAACATTAACAGTCGTCTCATGGGCAAAATGTGACCGAAATTTGCTTTTTTTCATGAGATAATTGGCATGGGCTTCTTACCCGCCCATGGGCTTTTTACCCCGTCTTCCCCTACGAATAGCTTCCTTCAACCTTCCTGCAAGTGTCAGGGAACGTTGGCCAAAAAAAGAGCAAGAAACCACAAAAATGGAAATCAGTGAATGTGACACAACCCAATTTACATAAACTTGAATAACTTCTAAAGTAATTAACATTTCATCACCAATCATCTTTCCGCACGTGGCCAGAATCTTGAAAATATAAAGGATCCAAACATTGAAGCTAGTCATTTAATCAGTTAGTCATTTTTGAGTAGGCCTAATTCAAGACTGAAATATCGCCAAAATCGCGGTCAGTTTTCGGCAGGAAATTATTTAATATTACAAATGTAGCGTTCACACACAAACACACATACAAAATAAATTACATGCGCAAAGTAAGGACAAACGCATGCGCACACATGCGTGGGCACACACGCACGCACACGCACACAGTCTCATAGCTGGGTTAGCTCATACACATAATGATACATGTGCTCTAGCAGATTCTGGCATCATACAGGCAAAAGGGAACTCACTGCACCTAAATCCCCCCAATACTCTTCTGTTTCAGAGGTCGGGAACGAACCGGCCAATCAAAACAGCTGGAGAGAATGCAAATAAAAACCTGAGTGAAGGCGACGACGCCACTGCCGCGCTTATGAGCACTGGGAATGCGTCGACCTCCGCTGTGTAAAATAAAAAAGGGGGGTGCTTTCCATTCGTCTGAAATGGCTTTCGTGTTCTCGTTTTAATGAAATGGCTTTGGTGTTTCCTTTCTTTAATAGGCTTTCCTCTTCCCGTTGTAATGGAATGGTTTGAACCTCTCCCTTCAACGAAATGATTTCCATGTTCCCATTCTTAAAAAAAAAATGGCTTCCTTCAATGTAATGGCTTTCGTGTCCCGCTTTTAAAGCCAACGCTTTCACGTGCCCGTACTAATGAAGTAGCTTATGTCCTCACATTTGTTTTAGTGAAAACTTTTATGTTTCCATTCAATGAAAAATGGCTTTTATATTTCCATTCTGATTAAATGTTTTTTCACGTTTCCATTCAAATGAAACGGGTTTTATGTTTCCATTCTGATGAAATAGCTTTCATGTTTCCATTATGGCGCTCATAAATATTATTTCCATTCAGTGAATTGGCGTTCATGTTTCATTCAGTGAAATAGTTTTCATGTTTCATTCAGTGAAATGGCGTTCATGTTTCATTCAGTGAAATGGCGTTCATGTTTCATCCAGTGAAATGGCGTTCATGTTTTCATTCAGTGAAATAGTTTTCATGTTTCATTCAGTGAAATGTCGTTCGTGTTTCATTCATTGAAATGGCGTTCATGTTTCATCCAGTGAAATGGCGTTCATGTTTCATTCAGTGAAATGGCGTTCGTTCATTCAGTGTTTCATGTTTCAGTGAAATGGCGTTCATGTTTCATCCAGTGAAATGGCGTTCATGTTTCATCCAGTGAAATGGCGTTCATGTTTCATTCAGTGAAATGCCGTTCGTGTTTCATTCAGTGAAATGGCGTTCATGTTTCATCCAGTGAAATGGCGTTCATGGTTCATCCAGTGAAATGGTGTTCACGTTTCATCCATTGAATTGGCGTTCATGTTTCATTCAGTGAAATGGCGTTCATGTTTCATCCATTGAATTGCCGTTCATGTTTCATTCAGTGAAATGACGTTCATGTTTCATTCAGTGAAATGGCGTTCATGTTTCATCCAGTGAAATGGCGTTCATGTTTCATTCAGTGAAATGGCTTTTAGGGTTCCATTCTGATGAAATGGCTTTCATGTTTCCATTTTTAGAAAATAGCTTTCATGTTCCCATTCTGATGAAATGTTTTTTAGGGTTCCATTCTGATGAAATGACTTTCATGTTCCCATTCTGATGAAATGGTTTTTAGGGTTCCATTCTGATGAAATGACTTTCATATTCCAATTCTGATTAAATGGTTTTTAGGGTTCCATTCTGAGGAAATGATTTTCATGTTCCCATTCTGATTAAATGGTTTTTAGGGTTCCATTCTGAGGAAATGACTTTCATGTTCCCATTCTGATGAAATGGCTTTCATATTTCCATTCTGATGAAATGGCTTTCATGTTTCCATTCTGATGAAATGGCTTTCATGTTCCCATTCTGATGAAATGGCTTTCATATTTCCATTCTGATGAAATTGCCTTCGTGTTTCCATTCTCATGAAATGGCGTCCATGTTCCCATTCTGATGAAATGGCTTTCATATTTCCATTCTGATGAAATGGCGTCCATGTTCCCATTCTGATGAAATGGCTTTCATATTTCCATTCTCATGAAATGGCGTCCATGTTCCCATTCTGATGAAATGGCTTTCATGTTTCCATTCTGATGAAATGGCTTTCGGTTCCCATTCTGATTAAATGGCCCCAGTGTTCCCATTCTGATGAAATGGCCCCAGTGTTCCCATTCTGATGAAATGGCCCCAGTGTTCCCATTCTGATGAAATGGCTTTTAGGTTTCTGTTTGTGACCCCATGTTATGTCTCTGTGGTATACTGGTAAGTTCATTGCACACTTTATTGACATTCCTTTGTGTTAACTTAGCGATTGCACAGTTTTAAATGATATTTTCTTTTGCTAAATAAATATGGCATTTATCCCTCAATTGGAGAGTAGGCTTTGGTTTTGTGTTCTCACAACTTTTTTATGAATGTAATATTAATATTGTTTACTAGTCTGTCTCGTTGTCTACTACCCAAATATAATGGTATTACTAACCTTTTTCTTAATGAATAATGCCAATACAATGAATGGCTTTTAGTGTTCCATTCTGATTAAATGTGTTTTAGGTTTCTGTTTGTGACCCCATGTTATGTCTCTGTGGTATACTGGTAAGTTCATTGCCCTTTTTGTTCCATGTGGAGGTGCTTCAGACCATTGTTTTGATGAGTGGGGGATACACACTTTATTCACTTTCCTTTGTGTGATAACTTAGGGTTTGCACATTATAAATGAGATTGATCTCTTTGTTTGCTCCATAATTATGGTATGTATTCCTCAATTGGAGAGTAGGCTTTGGTTTTGTGTTCTCACAACGTTTTAATGAATGTAATATTAATATTGTTTACAAGTCTGTCTCGTTGTCAAATACCCAAATAATGGTATTACTAACCTTTTGTTTAATGAATAATGCCAATACAATGAATGGGTTTTAGGGTTCCATTCTGATGAAATGTGTTTTAGGTTTCTGTTTGTGACCCCATTTTATGTCTCTGTGGTATACTGGTAAGTTCATTGCCGTTTTTGTTACATGTGGAGGTGCTTCAGACCATTGTTTTGATGAGTGGGGGATACACGCTTTATTGACATTCCTTTGTGTCAACTTAGCGATTGCACAGTTTTAAATGAGATTGGGGGGGGCTAAATAATTATGGCATTTGTCCCTCTATTGGAGAGTAGGCTTGGGTTTTGTGTTCTCACAACTTTTTTATGAGTGTAATATTTATTATTTACAAGTCTGTCTCGTTGTCTACTACCCAAATAATGGTATTACTAACCTTTTTCTTAATGAATAATGCCAATACAATTAATGGCTTTTAGTGTTCCATTCTGATGAAATGGCTTTTAGTGTTCCATTCTGATGAAATAGCTTTCGTGTTCCCATTCTGATTAAATGGCGCCCGTGTTCCCATTCTGATGAAATGGCTTTCGTGTTCCCATTCTGATTAAATGGCTTTCGTGTTCCCATTCTGATTAAATGGCCCCCGTGTTCCCATTCTGATGAAATGGCTTTTAGGCTTCTGTTTGTGACCCCATGTTATGTCTCTGTGGTATACTGGTAAGTTCATTGCCGTTTTTGTTCCATGTGGAGGTGCTTCAGACCATTGTTTTGATGAGTGGGGGATACACACTTTATTCACTTTCCTTTGTGTGATAACTTAGGGTTTGCACATTATAAATGAGATTGATCTCTTTGTTTGCTCCATAATTATGGTATGTATTCCTCAATTGGAGAGTAGGCTTTGGTTTTGTGTTCTCACAACGTTTTTATGAATGTCATATTAATATTGTTTACAAGTCTGTCTCGTTGTCTACTACCCAAATAATGGTATTACTAACCTTTTGTTTAATGAATAATGCCAATACAATGAATGGGTTTTAGGGTTCCATTCTGATGAAATGTGTTTTAGGTTTCTGTTTGTGACCCCATTTTATATCTCTGTGGTATACTGGTAAGTTCATTGCCGTTTTTGTTACATGTGGAGGTGCTTCAGACCATTGTTTTGATGAGTGGGGGATACACACTTTATTGACATTCCTTTGTGTGTTAACTTAGCGATTGCAGTTTTAAATGAGATTTTGGGGGGCTAAATAATTATAGCATTTATCCCTCGATTGGAGAGTAGGCTTGGGTTTTGTGTTCTCACAACTTTTTTATGAGTGTAATATTTATTATTTACAAGTCTGTGTTGTTGTCTACTACCCAAATAATGGTATTACTAACCTTTTTCTTAATGAATAATGCCAATACAATGAATGGCTTTTAGGGTTACATTCTGATGAAATGGCCCCCGTGTTCCATTCTGATGAAATGGCTTTCGTGTTCCCATTCTGATGAAATGGCCCCCGTGCTCCCATTCTGATGAAATGGCCCCATTGTTCCCATTCTGATGAAATGGCCCCCGTGTTCCCATTCTGATGAAATGTGTTTTAGGTTTCTGTTTGTGACCCCATTTTATGTCTCTGTGGTATACTGGTAAGTTCATTGCCGTTTTTGTTCCATGTGGAGGTGCTTCAGACCATTGTTTTGATGAGTGGGGGATACACGCTTTATTCACTTTCCTTTGTGTGATAACTTTGAGTTTGCACATTATAAATGAGATTGATCTCTTTGTTTGCTCCATAATTATGGTATGTATCCCTCAATTGGAGAGTAGGCTTGGGTTTTGTGTTCTCACAACTTTTTTTATGAGTGTAATATTTATTGTTTACAAGTCTGTTTTGTTGTCTACCACCCAAATAATGGTATTACTAACTTTTTTATGAATAAAACCAATACAATGAAAAATAAAACGGATTGTCTGTCACGAGAGAATGGGCTAAAGGTGAAGTCTCTATGGGGAAGACTTTTAAAGTGTTAAATTTTCAATGAGAAAAGTTTCCTTTGAGCACACTTCTCTAGGGTGTGGGAGATGAGCGACTTCCCGGCCCTTTTCATCTAATAGATTTCTATTTTTGCCCGGGTTCTGGCTCGTATGATTGAAGGAAATGCAAGTGGTAGATTTGCTCTAAATGACAGACAGAGAGAAGTAGGTTTTTACATGAAAATTACAAAACTTCCACTCTCATCCGTCTGACCAAAGGGAGATATAATTATTTGTACACTTGTATTTTATTTAGTCACAAATCTGTATAACAGATTAAGAAGCAATAAGAAAGCAGCTCAATGGCGCCAAAACAAAATATGTATGAAAAATGAAATCCGAAAGGATTATACAAGACATTTGTCTGTCTGAAAAGCTTAGCCCCAAGCCGGAAGGGTCACTTATAATAACTAGTATCAAGTGTCCAGGGCCTGTATTCACGTTGAGATAGCATGAGACGTAGCATCATGCTAACTTAGAAGCTCTTCCAAAAGTCCTATTAAATCCTATAGGACATTGGAAGAGCTTCTAAGTTAGCAGCATGCTAAGTCTCATGCTATCTCAACGTGAATACAGGCCCAGGAGAGTAAATGTTATTAGGATTTGCACTGTGCCAAGGATTTAGCTGAAGTAAGTTTCCTCTGTCAGGATCGGTGAGTGCTGGAGTGACTAGGCTGGCTCTTCAGGTGAGAGGTCGCCCAGTAGTCCTGGATGAGGTGTCGCGGGATGGTACAGCACAGGCGTGGTCTCCTCGCGGGTTTCTGGGT
>CM065688.1:40979254-40984254 GCA_017654935.2 Phymorhynchus buccinoides
TCAGGGACCTAACTATTATCGTAGTTATTGCTATCTTAGTTTGATTGTTGTTGTCGTTGTTGTTCCTATTGTTTGTGTTGCTGATGTTGTTACGTGTTCTTGTTTAATTTCAGGGACGCACGTTGACTGTAGCGACAATAAAGGTACGTATTTTACAGAGTTCCCGGTCGCTCAGTGATGGTGACAGCTTGTTGCACATAGGGGGACTCTCTCTCTCTCTCTCTCTCTCTCTCTCTCTCTCTCTCTCTCTCTCTCTCTCTCTCTCTCTCTCTCTCTCTCTCTGTCTCTCTCTAATATTATAATTGTCCATCTTTATTCAAGTTAACTCTAATCTTATCTTCCGAAAATTCTCAACTAATCTCTAAAGTAGCATCGTTTATACATAAAGCTTTAACAGTTAGACGTCAATGTTTGAGTGAAAGGTAGAATGCACGAGATGTTACTTAAAGTTTTTGCTTGTATTGTTATTGTTATGGGCCAATTAAACCATTTTTGACTTTGACTTTTTTGACTTTGACTCTCTCTCTCTCTCTCTCTCTCTCTCTCTCTCTCTCTCTCTCTCTCTCTCTCTCCCTCTCTCTCTCTCTCTCTCTCTCTCCCAGGGCTGGGTGGAAAAAAGCATTGTATTGCTTATCTCATGTTCCCTGGTTAAATAAAATTTCGTTTCGTTTCGTTTCGTTTCCCTCTCTCTCTCTCTCTCTCTCTCTCTCTCTCTCTCTCTCTCTCTCTCTCTCTCTCTCTCTCTCTCTCTCTCTCTCTCTCTCTCTCTCTCTCTCTCTCTCTCTCTCTCTCTCTCCATATTTGGTGTGGTGGTGCATCAGGGGGTGCACAAAAGATCCCATACAAAAATTATAACCACGCTGACGTAGACCTTGAAGTTTGACATTGTAAAAGTACATTTCTTCTTGTGGCCATACCATTCACATCGTTGGACTTACAGTGTTCAAATGTGGTATGCAGGTGCATTGGCTCATGGTAACTCCGAATAATAAGCACAAGCAAGGTCAAGGTCACAACGGTTAAAGTCTGCTTATAGGACTACCTGTAGCCGGTCACTTAATACCACACATTCATTTTTTTTTTAGACATTTAGAAGCTTAATGGTGATTCCATATATTGAGTATCCACCAAGGTCAAGGTCAAGGTCAAGGTCAGCAGCGAGGGAACTTTACCGCCACTCGGCAACACACTTGTTGTTTGTGTCGTTCTAGACCACACCTATATAATGGACACCAGTATTGTTTGTTCGTTTGTCTTTCTAGACCACCCCCTATGTTATGGAGACCACGAACACTACTTCAGGGCTATTAACCTATGAGGGCTATATCGTCGACCTCGTGAATCAGGTTTGTAAGCTAATTTGTCCCAAAACTTTTAATGTAAAAATGTTAAGCCTTCTTATTTGCGAACCTAGTTGTAACATTATTACCACCACTGAGGAAGTTTTATATTTGTTTTAGCTGTCCAGTATACTAGTAGTAAGACTGTAAAAAATAAATGTATGAACTGGTTTGTGTGAAATTCGGTGGAAGACTAGAGTATAACACCTACAGAGCTTTTTTAAATGTTTTTTTAAACGTTAATCGGGATTATATTATATAATATTATATTATCTTGTATTATATTATAGTATGTTGATGACGTGTGCCTCTGAGCTCTGTGGTGTTTTTAGTTATATTTACAACTGGTCTCTCAAAACCTGCACTGTCCCCAACCTTTGGAAAAACTCTACCATTTGCCCTGTGCCCAAGAAAAAGAACCCCATTGTTCTGAATGACTATCGCCCTGTGGCCCTAACCTTTTGCTATATTTGCCGTTTGCTGTTTTCTTGTTTGTCTGTGTTGATAAAGGCGCATTCGCCGAAATATCCAGTAGTTTTGCTTTGTCTCTTGTGAATAAAATAACGTCACTTTACATTGTTGTGTAGTTGTTTGTTTGTTGTATGCAGCTGTGTGACAAGATGGGAATGACCCACGAACTCAGTGTACTGGCCACGGGCTTCGGAGAGCAGGACCCCAACACCGGACAGTGGTCAGGGCTCATGGGACAAGTGGTCAGTAAGGTGAGACCATGCACACGCATCTGCTTTGAAACAAAGAGTTAGTGTCTGTGGATGTGCGTGTGCGTGTGTGTAGGGGGGGGTGGGGGGGGGTGGGTGTGTGTGTGTGTGTGTGTGTGTGTGGTGTGTGTGGGGGTGTGTGTGAAAGTGTGAGAGAGAGAGAGAGGAGGGAGAGAGAGAGAGAGAGAGAGAGAGAGAGAGAGAGAGAGAGAGAGAGAGAGAGAGAGAGAGAGAGAGAGAGAGAGAGAGAGAGAGAGAGAGAGAGAGAGAGAGAGAGAGAAGGGATGTTGCTTTGGGGCAAAGTTATTCTTCTTCAGAAACCCCCTCATGTTTACCACCCTCAATCTCAATGTCTGCTTCTTCCAGTTTTATGATAAAAAACATAGAGCGTGAAAACGCTAGACCAAGCAGCCCGCGCGGCAGCATTTTCGGCTCCAGTGACCTTGACCTTTGACCAATGACCTTCACGTTCGCACTTGACCTACATTACCTATCCACAGGCAAGATTTCAGACTCCTACGTGCTTCCGTTCAAACACTGTGTTGTAGCATAAACACACTTAGGAACAAACAAACTCCTCTGAAAACATTAAGCAGCTTTCGTTCCGTGGCTGCTTAATCCCATAACCTAGGCTGATCCTAATCGTATCTCTTTCCTCAGAATGGCAGAATGTTGCTTCTCAGTGGAAATTTTCAACGCGGAATTTTAGGGGGGTGTGGGGGGGTGGGGGTGGGGGGGGGCAGGGTAAGGTACAAGATAGTCTGTTTTTGAAAGCACACTAACATACCCCTCTCTGTCTCTGTGTCTGTCTCTCTTTATCTGTCTCTGTCTGTCTCTCTGTCTCTGTCTGTCTGTCTGTCTGCTCTCTCTGTCTCTGTGTCTGTCTCTCTTTATCTGTCTCTGTCTGTCTGTCTGTCTGTGTGTCTCTCTCTCTCTCTGTCTGTCTGTCTCTCTCTTTATCTGTCTCTCTCTGTCTCTCTCTCTCTCTCTCTCCTCTCTCTCTCTCT
The DNA here is from genome assembly GCA_017654935.2 of Phymorhynchus buccinoides. NCBI lineage: Eukaryota > Metazoa > Mollusca > Gastropoda > Neogastropoda > Raphitomidae > Phymorhynchus > Phymorhynchus buccinoides. Next base: position 40,982,321 of record CM065688.1, read on the forward strand.
CTCTCTCTCCCCCTCTCTCTCTCTCTCTCTCTCTCTCTCTCTCTCCCTCTCTCTCTCTCTCTCTCTCTCCTCTCTCTCCTCTCTCTCTCTCTCTCTCTCTCTCTCTCTCTCTCTCTCTCTCTCTCTCTCTCTCTCTCCTCTCAGAAAGTGGACATGGTGGCAGCCCCGTTGGTCATGACACAGGAGCGGGCCCGTGTGACCAACTACTCCGTGCCATTCCAACACTTCACCGGCGCCATTGTTCTGAAGAATTTTGGACCCCCCATTAAAACCTTCACGGATAAAATATTCTTCATCTTCATGCCCTTGGAACACGGCGTGTGGCTGGTGGCCGCCGGAGCTTACGTCATCACCAGCGTCATCCTCTACGTCATCTGCTACGTCAGCCCCTACGAGTGGCGCCGTCTGGCGGCGGACGGGGAAGCCACGAAGCGCGAGGGGGAGTCCTTCACCTGTTTGAGCAGTTTCTGGTTCCTCTTCGGTGCCTTCATGTGGCAGGGTGAGCGGATGCTTGGACAAACAGGTTTAGGCCGGGCTATGTGGTTGAAATGCTGTAACAGGATGTTTAAAGTTCAGATGATGCAACTCGAATCGGGTGATGAGTTTCTGCTTAACGTCCTCCGGTCTGAAACAGACACATATGGGACATTAGTAGATATAAAGATGGTGGGAACGATCCTGGAGGCAATGCCTTGAGGCAGTGCAACACCAGAAAAGTCCAGGATTTTCAACAATATAGATGTGTATAAAACAGCGAATTGGGTATGCTTGGATTTGTTTATATACTTAAACCGTACGCCTATGTTTGCAAGATACGCAAATTATTTATATTTGGATGAAATGTTGTTAAGGATATAACAAGGTGAGATGATGCTATGAGAATCAGGTATATTTGGTTAAATGCTGTTAAATAATATAAGCCTAGCAGGGGTAAATGTTGTTAGAACAATGGTCAACTTAGGACGCTGATTTGACCGCCAGGGGACAATCAGACCAGTAGGGGCTTAGCGCACTCTCACTCTCACTACCCGCAAATAAGAATATCGCGCGCTAAGCCCCCACAGGTTTGATTGCCCCCTGGCGGTAAAATGTGCGTCCTAAGTTGCTCATTGTTGTTTGAAGAACCAACTACGGCGCTGAAGTAGAGTTGTCAATCCGAAAGCTGAAAACGTTTATTTCGAATCAGTCTTCTGGCGATTTTGCATGGTTCGCTCAACAGCTTCAAAAATGGACTAGACAAAGTCTTCGATGACTATGTATACAGTCTATTTATTGGAACAATTAGTCACCCGCTCCGTGCCACTTCAGATTCAAATTAAAATTTATTTTATTGTCCATTACAAACAAGTTATAATGGAACATTTTCTTTTGCAACACGTGCAGCAGACACAGACAGACTGACACCCACACCAACACCCACCCACCCACAAACACACACACACACACACACACACACACCACGCACACACGCACACACACACCAAATACATCATTATCAATAGCAATATCACAGGAGTATTGCCCCCTACCTCAACGTTTCTACTGCAGACCGCCCAAAAAATCAGCAACATCTAACAGGCTAGGAGGGGGGAAGGGATCGTAAGAGTAGAGAGAGGTCTTCTCTGAAGATTTTCTGACGTTGTTTTGTCCTCTCCGTTTGCCCCTGCCAGGGTCCAGGCGGGCCCCCCGTTCTCTGGGAGGTCGCCTGTTGGTGGCGGCGTGGTGGGTGTTCGTGCTGGTCTTCCTCCTCACCTTCCTGGGCAGCCTGACCAACTATCTGCAGGCGGTCCAATCGCTCGAGGACGACAGCCACAACCTGCGTGTCGAGGACCTCAAAGGCCTGGAGTTTGAGAGTCGAGTCCGCGGGGACATCAGTGTGGGCTTCGTGAAAGGAGGATCCACGGCCAACCTCCTTCAGAAATCTTGGGTACACT
>CM065688.1:40989254-41031754 GCA_017654935.2 Phymorhynchus buccinoides
AACGTACACCCGAGCACAGGCATCTCCATGATACAACTATTAGGTATTAGGTACTTTATAGTCACAGAGGCGTCTCTGTGAAATTCGGGTTGCTGGAGAGCGCGTTGCAGCCAATATGTTTTGTTTGCATGTGATTTTTGTGTGACTGATGAGGAAGGAAGGGGGGGGGGGGGGGGGGGGGAGGGGGGGTAAATTTGGACCAAATGACAACTTTTTCGTTGCCACTGGGCTTAACGTGTGCTAAGTGCATGGGCACACGGGACCTCGGTTTATCGTCTCATCCTAAAGACTCCATGTTCAGACCTAGTGTAAAGTGAGAGGGAAAATCCCCTGTACCCTGGTTCGAACTCGGGTTTACTTGCTTTCTTCTCTGCCATGTGGAAGTCATAGACGGAAACGATAGACTAACAAACTTACTGTTGAAAATCATTTATTATATAACTCTCAATTACTGTTGGTCTCTACTACTACAGGCTAATTAATGCCAACCTGTGATAACAAGCCATCTGAGTGAAGTAGAAGCTAGCCAGCAATAGGCCCAACCCACCCGCTAACAGAGAGCTGTGACTGGTTGCAGAGACAGGAATATTCGGCAGTCACGGTGAGCTCGCTTACTGGAATCCTGGTCATCCTAGCTGGGGGAGTGGTGACTGGAATCGTTGCCACCGTGATGGAAATTGTGATCTTCACGATGGCAGAAAAGGTATGGGAAATGGGGATCACTGTCATGTGCCCCGGTCTCTCTGTGTCCCCATCTCTATAATGTCCCCGTCTCTATATGATGTCCTCGTCTCTGTGTGTCCTCGTTTGTTTAGGGTTAAGGTTAGGGATAGGGGTTTAGATTAGTGTTTGGGTTAGGGATAGGTTTAAGGTTAGAATAAACAAAGAGAGGGAGAGATATAAGAAGGGGACTTATAGAGACGGGAATAAGGCTACATAGAGACGGGATTATATAGGGACGGGGACACATAGAGACGAAATTGGGGACACATAGACGAAATTGGGGACACATAGACGAAATTGAGGACACATAGACGAAATTGGGGACACATAGACGAAATTGAGGACACATAGACGAAATTGGGGACACATAGACGAAATTGAGGACACATAGACGAAATTGAGGACACATAGACGAAATTGGGGACACATAGAGACGAAAGTGGGGACACATAAAGACGGGGACACATAGAGACGAAATTGGGGACACATAGAGACGAAATTGGGGACACATAGAGACGAAATTGGGGACACCTAGAGACGAAATTGGGGACACACATAGACGGGGACACATAGAGACGAAATTGGGGACACATAGACGAAATTGAGGACACATAGAGACGAAATTGAGGACACATAGAGACGAAATTGGGGGCCATATAGACGAAATTGGGGACACATAAAGACGGGGACACATAGAGACGAAATTGGGGACACATAGAGACGAAATTGAGGACATATAGAGACGAAATTGAGGACACATAGACGAAATTAAGGACACACATAGACGAAATTGGGGATATAGAGACGAAATTGGGGACACATAGAAATGGGAGCACAATGCTACGTAACCGGGAAAATGTTGCAGGAAGTTACCGAGTCATTCTGATATTAATTATTTTAATTTTTATACAGTTATATCTCTCTGTATGTCCATCTGTCGCGCCCTCTCTCTCTCTCCCTCTGGATCACCCTGTTTTTCTTTGCTCTTACTCTGTTTGTGTGTGTCTGTCTTTCCCAGTTCTATAGAAATGGCACAATCTACGTTTTAGCATCAATCTGAATCATAATTTGCATAATAGGACATTTGCACAGCCTGCAACTGGTTAGTTTATAAGTTATTTGAATTTGCAAAGTCGCTTATTTCTGTGTTGCTTCATTTTTATATTGCCTGTTTACAACCGGCACACGCGCGCGTAGGCACACACACACACACGCGCGCGCGCGCGCGTGCGCATGCATGAGCTCGTACACACACACACTTGAATTCCCAACGCAAGTCCTACCGATGTCCATTTGCATCACACTTGGCATTGTATTACTGCACCAAAATGTCTCAATACCGTTGCGTTTCAGACTTCAGATACAATGCTGCATCCAGCCAAACAAGGAGACAGCACTAAAAACAAAGATGACGATGCTGCTGCAGCTACCATGCTCTTTGGGAGAGGGAAAGCATCTGCTGTGTAATGAAAAGGCATGCATTTTCCCCATGCCACATTTCTTTAACCGTTACCGGACTTCTGGGGTCGCCTTCGACCCCTTGACACACAAAACATGTTATATCTCTAAAACTATTTAAGCAATATTCATGACATTTCATGACTTTGTCAAAAACGTAAATGGCTTTAAGTGTGTTAAATTTTATTAATGTGTATAAAACATAAATGACGTAATATGACGCGTAATTTTGATATACCTGTCCGGATGACGGGGGTCTCCCACGACCCCTACTTTAAAGAGCACTGCAGTGCATTGAGTAGGGGTCGTGGAAGACCCCCGCCATCCGGACAGGGATAAACACATGGTGCCTCTTTGACAAGTAGGGGTCGTGGGAGATCCCCGCCATCCGGACAGGGATAAACACCTCGGAATTTGCTCTTTGCTGAGTGGGGGTCGTGGAAGACCCCCGCCATCGTGTCCATGACCCGGTAAAGGTTAACAGATTGGGTTTTGTTGTTGTTTAGTTAGTTTAGTCCTCAATGGTAAGTTAGTTAGTTAGTCTGTTATAGTCCCGTCAACAGCTATGGTTATCTCAGGACTGTCACCGCATAAAAATCCACCACGCATAGCAACACACAAATCCATGAATCTTAACAACGTACAAAACCTGAAAACAAAAAATGTAGTACAATTCATAACATGACACTTCCATCATTATACCCTATAGCACATAAGTCCACACAGTGCTGGAAACGTGGAGCTACTATACTCTCATTTATCGGATCCAGGTTAAAGAAAAACAGTAAAAAAGGATAACAAATACATACTAGTAAGCTAAAATACATTTTAAAAAATGCTATATAAGCGAATATGCACTGCAGAATGGACAACAGGTGCCCACTCAAGTGCGTAATTATCACGCATGGATGCCAGTGTACAATAAAAACAAACTGGCATGTCACAAATTGTAAAAAAGAAAAACGTGGAAGGGTTTTATAGAAAAAATGCAGGTGAATGGACCAATAAGGCAGAAAAAAGTAGACGCCAGAAAGCAAAAAGAAGAGAAAAGGCAGAGTCAAAGAGAGTGACAGAGTAGGGGAAGTTACTAGCATAGAACTTCCAGAAGAAGGGGGAACTATTTCTGCTGAAAGACCCCCAGGTATCCCCACGGGAGGGCCATGACCACACATAAGCCAGCCTAAGCCGTTGCCCGCCTCCTACGACGAGGACGTGTGCTTGGACTTTAGGAGGCTGTTGGGCTACTCTCCGTAAGCCCCCCCCCCCCCCCCCCCCCCCCCCCCCCCCCTATGTTTAAAATAAGATGTACAGTTGCTTCACTTTCATATGTAAAAGAATGACAAATATGTTGCCTTATAAAAAAATGCTTGCTTTTTCATTCCGGTTTTTTTCTTCTTTTAAACCTCCAAGGAAAAACATGTTCAGAAGAGTAAAACATTTTGATATTTTAGTATGAAGATCAATGGTGATTTTTTTTATAATGAATGAATGATCATTTAAATACATAAAATTATAAAATATATTTCAACAATTAAGAGACTGTGGGGCAAAATCAATGATTATTGTGCTCTGTAGATGTGTTTAATTTTATGCATATCATGGATTTCAGTGTCAAAGTGCATGCATAAAAAGATGGGTTGCTTCCGAAGATTATTCAATAAAATTCAAGACCAGGAAACCTTTACAGCCTTTCAACGCGTTTGTTAGTGTTAACTGTTATACAATATTATGCTTATGGTTGTAGAAGGGATTTCGAAGCAATGTGCCCCTACCTCTATGTGTTTGGTCTCTATGTCATGGCTGCATGCAGTGACCCAAACTTTTCTTTTCCCTGAACTTTCTTGCTAAAATCCAATATGCAAGAGAATGGTTTAATTTATCCTTTTTCTTCAGGCAGTCAGCTGCCTGGACCTGCCTCAAATTGCCTGGATTCAGGCTTCAGGCGCACTCACATGTACCCCTGCTATGTATCCCTATCTCCTTGTGTCCCTGTCTCTATTATGTCCCTTTCGTATATAAGGTCTCTATACAGATGAACATTTTCCACTCTTTCCCCATGGCAGCACAGTGATAGGCCAGTCATGATGATGTGCATATCACTGTGTTGCCATAGGGAAAGAGTGAAAAATGTTAAAAGTACGTGCATATCACGGTGTTGCCATGGGGAAAGACTGAAAAATGTTCACATGTACAGAGACCTATATTTATCTAGCTGTCTGCATGTGACACAAAACCCAACCCTAACTGAAACCCTAAACCTAGAACGTAATTTGAAACCCTATCTCTATGTATTCCTATCCCGAAACCCTATCTCTATCTATTCCTATCCCAAAACCCTATATCTATCTATCCCGAAACCCTATCTCTATCTATTCCTATCCCGAAACCCTAACTCTATTCCTATCCCGAAACCCTAACCTGAGAGGACACATAGAGACTGGGGCGCATAGACAGGGACACAATGAGGGCGACACATAGGGACGGGGGCACAATTAGGGCGACACATAGAGACAGGGGCTTCCCGTAGAAGCTATTCAAATTTTTGTATGCATGAAAACATTGACAAGTTGTACTGAATGTATTGCAGGACATTTGGGTATTGTGCATTTCAATTAATTCAATTGAAGCAAAGAACTGGTGTGTTTAATCCTTTGTGCCCTAGCTATTTGACTTGCGGGCTTCACTCCTAGCCTGTGGGTTCTGCCAGACAAGTAGTCGTTGGGTTGGGTGTTTTTTTACCCCCCAAAAGGCAATGAAATGCTTGGAAATGATGCTGTCAAATCGCATGTGCGACAAATTCAGCAAGTCATTCCATTGAAAATAGCTTCAGCATAAGCTTCCTTTAACTCAATGGAGTCATGTCGGAGACGTCATTCCGACACTGTTCCCATCTTTTGGAGTCACGTGGGAAGTCCCCCCCCCCCCCTCCCCCCGACATATTTTGACTGTTGTGAAACCCAATAAAGGGGAAATAACTCGCTGTTCCTATTAATCCTGAGACCTTCCCATTGTATTTGCTTCCTTTAGACTGACACCAGTGGTCCTTTTTTCGTTTTCTACTTGTTTAAATTGAACTACTCATCATCTTCGATTTTGCTTCATTCAATAAGGTGGCGACCATATAGCTCACTTTATTCAAACATTAAATAAACAAATGTTTATAGTTTATATTATGCTTTTTACAATCCTTTTTTATTTATATACTAAATCAAGTCTATCAAAACTTGAGAGCATCATAAATGCAACAAATACTTGTAGCGGTGCCATAGCCGATGAGGTTTAACCGAGGCGTGGTTACCGCTACACCTATCTGTATTAATAAAAAATCGGGACTTTACTGGTTTCGTACTGCCTCCGGGCATTGCCTCCAGTATTGTTCCCACCATATTTGTATTTACAAATGTCCCATATGTGTCTGATTCAGACCAAGAGGACGTAAAACACCATTTTCGTCGTCGAGGGCATCATTGTGGCTTCACTTAATGCAATCGGGTAAAAAGATTGTGGCGGTACCATAGCCAATGAGGTTTAACCGAGGCGTGGTTACTGCTACACCTATCTGTATTGTTAAAAAATCGGGACTTTACTGGTGTTGCACTGCCTCTGGGCATTGCCTCCAGTATTGTTCCCACCATCTTTGTATTTACAAATGTCCCATATGTGTCTGTTCCAGACCGAGAGGACGTAAAGCACCATTTTTCTTCTTCAAAACTTGAGTGGCTTTGTGATACTAGATCAAGATCATAACAAAGTGGTCAGCCCGAGGAGTTGGAAGTTTTTGTTTTCCTGACGAAGCGCATTTCACCAGATTATTTACATCATGAAATATGTGCGGCTCACTCGTTCGAAGTAAGAAGTCTCCAAAAATATACTGATTTATCTTTCATTCGGTGCACATTGCATGTTTGTATGTGTGCATTTGAGTTTGGGGGATTCTTAGAAAATGATAAAAAAAATAATGCGATCTGAGGGATAAACGACGTCATTTTGTATGTGACTCAACTGAGTTAATCATTGATAGCTTTTAGATTGACAGGGAAATAAATAGAGATCTGTGCCCGACAATTTGTTGGGCGTAGGGCGGTATGAGTTAAAGGGTTTTTTGACTTGCATACTTCAAACTTCTTGTTACACACATATACTTAGTACAAACACACATCCATACACTATACAGCACCGCAATACCTCTCTGAGCTTCTTGAAATTTACGTTCCATCTCGATCTCTCCGCTCAGCAAATGACAATAGGATCTTTCGAATACAAAAATTTAAACGTGATAGGCACGGCGGTAGAGCTTTTACATCAGCAGCAGTCAAACTCTGGAATTCATTGCCTTCTGCTGTCAGACATAGTCAATCATTAGCATCGTTCAAAACAAACCTGAAAACACATCTGTTCCGGCAGTCTTTCCAATAACACCCCCATCTCCATGTGCACGTGTGCGTGTGATTGTGCGATGTGTGTGTGTGTGATTGTGCGATGCATGTCCGTATGTTTGTATGTATGTAATTTGTGTGCGTGTATGTGTATGTATGTAATTTGTGAGCGTGTGCGCGAATGTGAGTGTGCGTGCGCCCATGGCCGCGCTTCCAAGCAGGTGTGTGTGTGTGAGTGTGTATGTGTGGGTATATCTGCTTGCATGCGTATGTGTATGCGTGCGCAGGAGAGATTGTGTTCACTAGAGGGGGGGGGGGGGGGGGGGGGGGGGGGGGAGAGAGAGTGTGTGAGTATGTGTCTGTGAGTACACGCGAGTGCTTTGTGTATGCGAGTGTGTGTGCGTGCGCGTGTGTTTGTACAAGTGTATGCTTGAGTAAGTTTGTGTGCGTTTCATTGATAATGTTTTCTGTGTGTTTGATTAAATGTGTGTGGGTATGTGTGTGTATGCTTGTGTGCAAGAATGCGTTCACGCTCGTGCGTGCACGTACGTGCGTGTGTGTCTGTTTTGCGTGTGTGTCTGTTGTGCGTGTATGTGCGTGTGTGAGTGTTTCAATACTGATTGTAAAGCGCTTTGTACTCGATAAAAAGCGCTACATAAATATCCGTTTATTATTATTATTATACACACACGTGCGCATTTCCACACTCGCACACACTTTTGCATGTGTGCGCATACACACATACAGAAACATACATACAAATATGCACACTCATGTACACAAAACCAAAGACTCGAAAGTTCAGAAAAACAATGGGTTTGTTTTTTTCATTTAGATTTCTGAACCCTTTACCTTCCAATTCTCATAAAAAGAATTAGTCACAAATTAATGTTATCACAACAAATGAAAACAAAATAACAATAATCAAAATACATATTTTCTTGCAAGGTGACGGCACATACACACACGCATACATCTCTACTCAGTGTGTGCCAAACAGTCAGTTTCAAAGCATACCATTTCCAAACCGGAACCTCCCTTAAGACCTTCAAAAATCATCCAAAACGAGGTCTTACAAGGGAGGGGTCTTATAAGGGAGGTAATTTTAATACTAACAAAGAAGGGCAATGTCTCAGAGAAGTAGGTCTTATGTGGGAGGGAGTCTTATAATGGGAAATCTTATAAGGGAGGTTCCACTGTATCATTCAAAGTGCAAAATGCATCTCACATTATGTGGGAATAGTTGGCCTTACAAAAACTTAACATACGTATTTTGTGCCAAATACATGTCATAACGATTCAACATTCCTTTTTGGGTTGTTAATAATGAAAAGTGCATGTTATTCGTAATAGTTTAAAACGCGACACAAAACTAGCTCTATAAGCTCTATAAAATATACATATATTGCTCTTGATGACAAGACATTAAATAAGATTGTGATATGAATGATTGATGAAACTAAATCAGCAGATTGTCACTTGTAAACTCAGTAGAACTTCCCCTTATCCGCAAAAACGGGTGCATTTGCAATTTAAAATTACACTTAGATCAACACTTGTGATAACTCAATATCAATCAACTGAAAATGGTTATTTCTAGATGAAAATGAAAATCCCCAAAGTCTTGCTTCTTAAACATGCAACAGACATCATTCTTTAAATACAAATGGCAACAGCTAATGGTCGGAATGACTTAAGTTTGCAATAACGCTCATAACATATGGCAACTGTTAAAGGCACCTAAAAAAAAACCAACAACAATGTTCTGATTCTTTTTCTTTCTAATACTTAAAGCAACTTAACTAAAAATCAAACTGAACTTTTATTTTTTGTTTCCCTTTTCAAATGCAGGGTACTGTACCAAGCAAAAACAACAAAGAACCCTACTTTCGAAAAAGAGAGGTATTTTTTCATCATAATTGCGCCTCATTTTCAAAGCGCATGCACCCCCAAAAAAAGTTTACCTATATGCTTTGAGAGAATAGTTATGCAATGAACTACACACAGAGGCACACACACACTCGCTCGCTCACACACACACACACACAAGGTTCATATTAACATTATTTTCTCTGGAATTCTGAAGCCAATGATTTATCCTGGTCCTATGCAGACTGATGACAAGCCTGGAAAGATAAACTTTCAAAAGGAACACTAAGGATTCAAAATAATAATTTGGTGTCCATCATGAAATGCAAACAAAGAAGAACAAAGCAGTTACCTCAAATTAATTGAATTTATAAAAAATAAATTTACAATTCTGAGACAAGTTCGGTCTACAACTTCAAACTCATGGACTTCAGAAAGGTAAAAGTCAATAAAAGTATTAAAGAAGAAGTCTGCCTCCTCTGATGGCGAAAGTGGAATATGTAAATTCTACTCCTTTTCTGGCTTGATAACGGCTAAGAAGCAGTATTCCAGACAGAACGTAGAAGCTAGAATGTGAAGCTATCAACTTTATAAGAAAGGGTTACACTACTACTCACACAAAGTTATGGATCACTTAATCTTTTGCCCATACTTTTCCATTTGTATGCATGCTTGTTCAGGCAAACACGGCTGAACTCTTGTGTAGTGTATACTTCTTTTTATTGATCAAACAACTGGTGACCATGGTTCACAAAATTTTGTTCTTGCACATGCATCTTATCATTTGGAGTGGGGATGTACCCTGGGCAAGGCATCTCCACTATAAACAAATTCTAGCCCAGCCCGCCAGAATAGCATCTGCCCCCTCTGCTATCTGGTAGTCGAAGTCGGAAACGACGGACTAGCATACTGCACCATTTTTAAGCCCTCTGCAAACGCATTTAATGGAATGCCAATGTCGGTAAACCATTTCAAAAATGTTAAATGCTGTTTTAAGGAATAATAGACAAGGTTTAGTCCCTTTGCTTACGCTTGTCCTTTATTTCACAGCTGATCCGTTTGTAAAATAATGCAAAACACGTGTTGACCCTTCTCTTTTTGCTATTAGAGTATTTCTCAAGTCTGATGACTAGGTATGTCTTGAGAGTTTCTGATGTTTTGTACTCTAGTGGTTTGAAAAATAAAAGAATTTTTTTTCTTGACAGGCTTCCAGGATCAAAAAAATAAAAAAAAAAATAAAAAAAAAACCGGTCAAGGTCAAGATGTGCCCCCCCCCCCCCATTTCTCGGTTAATTCCATTTTTCCGTTTGTGCCTTTCTTACCAAACATGAAGCTGTATTTTATGAACATTTTCAGCTAATTATCTTTGTTCAATAATTAATTGCAGTCATGATAAAGGCCATTATCTCCCCCCGAGAAATGCAGGGAAGGGGTGGCACATCTTTACCTTTACCCAAAATACATATATGAGATTCTCTTTCTTGACATAACAATGTTTTGTGAAACAATCAGTCTTTTGATTGTGAGTCCCCTTCTAAACCATCACACACTGATATGCATGCTAACTGTAAACGATTGGGAGACGTATAATCACAAGACTAATGCTCGCAAGACAAATGCTCACAATTTTAACGAAAAAGATGACAAAATGCTCACAAGACATTTCATTACATGAAGTTTTGTGAATAAGAAAGAATAAGTCTATGCACACTTTCAGTCATGCTCCCCTCACCCCCCCACCCCTTCCTCTCTCTGTGTGTCTCTCTCTCTCTCTCTCTCCACCATTCACCTTCTTACTTGCCTTCACAATCTCCGTCCCCCCTATCTCAATTTCTCTCTTGCCTTCACAATCTGTCTCCCTCCCTCTAAATAAAGTTTTCCAGTGTCCAGTGTCTCTCTCCCCCTATCCCTCTCTCCACCATTCACCTACTTGCCTAGAGAGAGAGATATATATAGAGAGACAGACAGACAGACAGACAGAGACAAAGACAGACAGAGAGAGACAGAGACGGAGAGAGACAGAGACAGAGTCAGAGAGATGGTCAGAAACGACAGACAGGCATACACATACACTTTATACATACACTTTATACACATGCATACACTTTATACACATGCATACACAATCACTTCAGTGGTTGTTTTCAACTGTCTTCACCCCTTCACTGCTATGAGGAAAATTGAGAAATTACCAGTTTTCTTATTATAAAATTTAAAAGAGACCCGTCACTCAATCTGAGAAAATGGTCTGGAGCTATATCTTTCCTGTCTTGCTTAAACCAAAAACCATCATTCCAGGGCTATGACATCAAAAGTTATGACATCATCAATGACATCATCTATGACCAACAATGTTCGTCAACACAGCAGTGAAGAGGTTAAGGTTGTGAGCAATTGTCTTGTGAGCATATGTCTCAACACCACTGTAAACACATCTGAAAACGCACATGTGCACACTTGCAGACATGTTCGCACAGTCAATTATTTCGTCCACACATCACAGAAACTCTTTATAACATCAGAGCTGATTCTAGGATTTTGAAAAAGGGGGGGCATTCCCCCCCCCCCCTATGATTGAAAAAAGGGGGGCAGGACCCCCTAAGAATGAAAAAAGGGGGGATTGGTGGCAGGTCCACTGGATACAAGGGAAAACGGCCTTGACATACACATTTATTTTTAAATTGTTAATTGAAAGCATTCATACATACAAATTAAAGACAGTGTGTGTTCGTTCAGTAGTTGCTGCAGCCCGTGGGTGATGTAAATGCGTTCTTTTTCTTGTGCTTTAAACACACTTTGCACTGCATTCCGCCACTCTCCATCTTGGACAGCCATGGCCACTTCTTCAGCCAGTCGTCTTGTAACCGGTGTTCCCTTGCACTGGCGCTGTTATCGGGCTGCTTCTCCGAGTTTTTGGATGTAGTCGCCGTTTCTTCAAGCTCTTCTCCACACTCTGACTCATCATGTGGCACAGACTGCTTTTTATTCACTTTGCCTCCGCGAAAGTCAAAATCAAGGAGCGTGGCTACGCGCTTCATTTTGGAAGCAATCCAATATGGCGGCTTAAACTCTCGCAAGTTCTCGTCGGTATTCAAGATGAATGAGATGAACACGATTGATTGGTTGATCAGTTTGTGTAGCCTAGACAACAGGTTTTGCAGACGACGAACACCATGCCTGCAGCGATCGGTGAAAATAGCGGGCAGTTCTGCAAATGTGCGGGAGTCGGCCCGCATTAAGACTCGATTATCGCGGGAAGGAACAGATTTTCGGGGGATTGCACCAATCCCGCACTCTAGAATCAGCTCTGTAACATACTGACCGGAACCCGAACCCAACTTTACATTAAAAAAATAAATTAATAAATAAAAAATACTATTTCCTTGCTTGTCAACAAGACAGGGCTATTTTTTTTTGTTACTTTCTTTCTTTCCCCGTTTCTCAGTAACAAAAGCAAATATTTTTTTCGTCCAAATTTATCAACAAAACAAAAGTGTTTGTCGCAATATCATCACCGTTCAACAAACACAATATAATCTCCCCTCCACATCTGTCCATCATATAGTCTGTGCAAAATAAGCAGCTGTTGTCTTTCCTTTTATATTTTAAGTGGGCTCTCTAAATGATAACATTAGTGCGTGAATGAGAGTGCCTCAGCAAAAGGAATTTTCCCCCTCAAAACCTTCTTCTTCTTCTTGAACGGCATTCCCCTTTAGAAATAGCAACTAGGAATCATATCGAATGAAAAATGTCGGTGAAATGTGAACATCACTCATGTTACGCTAAGATGTAAGTTAGTACTAACAGGTTTTTCCAGAAGGAAAAAAAATGTTAACGGTGTCATGCAAAGTGTAAGCAATGTTATGTGTGTGTATAATTCTGATTCCTTATGAACATGGTTAAAAAGATTCAGCTGTGGTTCTCAGCCATTGAGGGCACGGGAGATGGTTGTTTCTCTCTGTGTTAATGTTTCCTAGGTTGTCCCAACGCATCACAATGTAGTGTAGTGTACAGCGGTATGGTGTGTCAACTGTGGTTCTCAGCCATTGAGGGCACGGGAGATGGTTGTTTCTCTCTGTGTTAATGTTTCCTAGGTTGTCCCAACGCATCACAATGAAGTGTAGTGTAGCGCAGTATGGTGTGTCAACTGTGGTTCTCAGCCATTGAGGGCACGGGAGATGGTGTTGTTTTTCTCTCTCTGTGTTAATGTTTCCTAGGTTGTCCCAACGCATCACAATGTAGTGTAGTGTAGCGCAGTATGGTGTGTCAACTGTGGTTATCAGCCATTGAGGGCACGGGAGATGGTTGTTTCTCTCTCTGTTAATGTTTCCTAGGTTGTTCCAACGCATCACAATGTAGTGTAGTGTAGCACAGTATGGTGTGTCAACTGTGGTTCTCAGCCATTGAGGGCACGGGAGATGGTGTTGTTTTTCTCTCTCTGTGTTAATGTTTCCTAGGTTGTCCCAACGCATCACAATGTAGTGTAGTGTAGCGCAGTATGGTGTGTCAACTGTGGTTCTCAGCCATTGAGGGCACGGGAGATGGTGTTGTTTTTCTCTCTCTGTGTTAATGTTTCCTAGGTTGTCCCAACGCATCACAATGTAGTGTAGTGTAGCGCAGTATGGTGTGTCAACTGTGGTTCTCAGCCATTGAGGGCACGGGAGATGGTTGTTTCTCTCTCTGTTAATGTTTCCTAGGTTGTTCCAACGCATCACAATGTAGTGTAGTGTAGCGCAGTATGGTGTGTCAACTGTGGTTCTCAGCCATTGAGGGCACGGGAGATGGTTGTTTCTCTCTCTGTTAATGTTTCCTAGGTTGTCCCAACGCATCACAATGTAGTGTGATGTAGTGTAGTGTACTGCTGTACGGTGTGTCACTGTGGTTCTCAACCGATATTGAGGGCCCAGGAGATGGTGTTGTTTCTCTCTCTGTGTTAATGTTTCCTAGGTTGTCCCAACGCCTCACAATGTAGTGTAGTGTAGTGCAGTATGGTGTCAACTGTGGTTCTCAGCCATTGAGGGCACGGGAGATGGTGTTGTTTCTCTCTCTCTGTGTTAATGTTTCCTAGGTTGTCCCAACGCATCACAATGTAGTGTAGTGTAGTGTAGCAGTATGGTGTGTCAACTGTGGTTCTCAGCCATTGAGGGCACGGGAGATGGTGTTGTTTCTCTCTCTCTCTGTGTTAATGTTTCCTAGGTTGTCCCAACGCATCACAATGTAGTGCAGTAGTGTAGCGCAGTATGGTGTGTCAACTGTGGTTCTCAACCATTGTTCAGGGCCTGATGGTTGTCATGTTTCTCTCTCTCTGTGTTAATGTTTCCTAGGTTGTCCCAACGCATCACAATGCAATGTATTGTAGTGTAGTGTAGCGTGGTATGGTGTGTCAACTGTGGTTCTCAACCATTGAGAGGCTCGGGAGATGGTGTTGTTTCTCTCTCTCTCTGTGTTAATGTTTCCTAGGTTGTCCCAAGGCCTCACAATGTAGTGCAGTGTAGTGTAGCGTGGTAACATGTGTTAACTGTTGTTCTCAACCATTGTTCAGGGCCAGAAGATGGCGTTGTTTCTCTCTCTGTGTGTTAATGTTTCCTAGGTTGTCCCAACGCATCACAATGTAGTGCAGGGCCAGGAGATGGTGTTGCTTTGAGGGCTCTCTCTGTGTGTTAATGTTTCCTAGGTTGTCCCAACGCATCACAATGTAGTGTCACAGCGCAGTATGGTGTGTCAACTGTGCAGGGCCAGGGAGATGGTGTTGCTTCTCTCTCTGTGTGTTAATGTTTCCTAGGTTGTCCCAACGCATCACAATGTAGTGTAGTGTAGTGTAGCGCGGTATGATGTGTCACTGTGGATCTCAGCCATTGTTCAGGGCACGGGAGATATCGTTGCTTCTCTCTATGGTGTTAATGTTTCCTAGGTTGTCCCAACGCATCACAATGTAGTGTAGTGTAGCGTAGCAGTATGGTGTGTCAACTGTGGTTCTCAGCCATTGAGGGCACGGGAGATGGTGAGATTTCGTTGCTTCTCTCTTATGTTTCCTTAATAATAATAACGCATCACAATGTATTTATATAGCGCTATGGTGTGTCAACTGTGGTTCTCAGCCATTGAGCGCTTTACAATCAATTATTTTTCTCAACAGTGTAACAAAAAACCCAAGATTCACAGAGTGACAGTGTAACCATGGTGTGTCAAGCGCATTGATGCAAAGCAACTGTTTCTCTCTCTGTGTTAATGTTTCCAGGTTGTCCCAACGCATCACAATGTAGTGTAGTGTAGCGCAGTATGGTGTGTCAACTGTGGTTCTCACCATTGAGGGCACGGGAGATGGTTGTTTCTCTCTCTGTTAATGTTTCCTAGGTTGTTCCAACGCATCACAATGCAGTGTAGTGTACACACATGGTGTGTCAACACAGCCATTGAGGGCACGGGAGATTGTTGTTTTTCTCTCTCTGTTCAATACCCCCTTCGTTGTCCCAACGCCACAATGTAATGTGATGTATTGTAGTGTACTGCATACGGTGTGTCACTGTACTCAAACGATATTGAGGGCACAAAGAGTGTTGCTTCACTCAGTGTTAATGTTTCCTAGGTTGTCCCAACGCAACAATGTAGTGTAGTGCAGTGTACATCGGTATGGTGCCAACTGTGGTTCACAACCGTTATTGAGGGTCAAAATATGGTGTTGTTTCACTCCCTGTGTTCATGTTTCCACACACACACCCAAGGCCTCACAATGTAGTGCAGTGCAGTGTAGTGTACTCTGTATGGTGTGTCAACTGTGACACACTGAACCGTTGTTGAGGGCTCAGGATATGGTGTTGTTTCTCTCTCTCTCTTGGTGTCAATGTTTCCTAGGTTGCCCAACGCCTCACCATGTAGTGCAAGCGCAGTATGGTGTCAAATGTGGTTCTCAACCGTTGTTCAGGGCCTGGGAGATTGATGTTTCTCTTCTCTGAGTTAATGTTTCCTAGGTTGTCCCAACGCATCACAATGAATGTATGTAGTGTGTGTAGCGTGGTATGGTGTGAACTGTGGTTCAGAACCATTATTGAGGCTCGGGAGATGGTGTTGTTTCTTGACTCTCTCTGTGTTAATGTTTCCTAGGTTGTCCCAAGCACAATGTAGTGCAGTGTAGGGAAGCGTGGTAAAGGAGAACTGTTGTTCTCAGAATTGTTCAGGGCCAGTAGATGGCGTTGTTTCTGGGTGTTAATGTTTCCTAGGTTGTCCCAAGATCACAACGTAGTGCAGGGCCAGGAGATTGTTCTTCTCTCTCTGTGTGTTAATGTTTCCTAGGTTGAGAATTTTGTACAACGTAGTGCAGGGCCAGGAGATGGTGTTGATTCTCTCTGGGTGTTAATGTAGGGAACGTTGTCCCGGATCACAATGTAGTCGTACCTAGGGTAGCGAGAAATGAGACTGTGGATCAGCCATTGTTCTGGGCACGGGAGATATCGTTGGAGCTTAGAGATGAGAATGTTGATGGACAACGCATCACAAGAAGTGAGTGTACAGTATCGTCAACTGTGGTTCGAGACAGGACAAAAGCACATACTAATGTTTCCTAGGTTGTCCCAAGGCCTCACAATGTAGTGCAGTGCAGTGTAGCGTGGTATCGTGTTTCAACTGTGGTTCTCAACCATTGTTCAGGGCCAGATGGTGTTGTTTCTCTCTCTCTGTGTTAATGTTTCCTTGGTTGTCATAACGCATCACAATGTAGTGTAGTGTAGTGTAGCACGGTATGGTGTCAACTGTGGTTATCAACCGTTATTGAGGGCACGGGAGATGGTGTTGTTTCTCTCTCTCTGTGTTAATGTTTCCAAGGTTGTCCCAAGGCCTCACAATGTAGTGTAGTGTAGTGTAGCGTGGTATGGTGTGTCACTGTGGTTCTCAACCATTGTTGAGGGCACAGGAGATGGTGTTGTTTCTCTCTCTCTGTGTTAATGTTTCCAAGGTTGTTCCAACGCCTCACAATGTAGTGTAGTGTAGTGTAGCACAGTATGGTGTCAGATGGTGTTGCTTCTCTCTCTCTGTGTTAATGTTTCCTTGGTTGTCCCAAAGCATCACAATGTAGTGAAGCGCAGTGTAGTGTATCTCTGTATGGTGTGTCAACTGTGGTTCTCAACCGTTGTTGAGGGCTCGGGAGATGGTGTTGTTTCTGGACATACTGTCCAGTTCCCATCTGCAAAAAGACAGGCACAGAAACGGCAAGTCACCTCTGTTGTTATCGAGAGAAAGAGAGAGGCTGACAGAGACAGGAACAGTGACAAAGAGACACACAGAGAGAAGCGGAGACAGAGAGACATAAACAGACAGAAAGATGGAACCAGAGAAGGAGACACAAGGACAGACTGTCAGACAGACAAACACACACACACACTCACTCACCAAAAATAAACCCCAGACAGATGGACAGAAATGTCAACCAGATACATAACACTAACACTACTGAAAATGTAAACTTGTTTGGGGGAACAAAATTACAGAATATAACAATATCTAAAGTACAAATAAGAATCTTTTTTTCTCTCAAAAAGTAAGAAACGCAATTATCATTATTCCCAAGTTACACATACCTGCTGAAGGTCTCTGTACACGTTAACATTATTCACAAAATATCACTATTTCCCCCATGGCAACACAGTGAGCTATAACTATTGGGGTCTGCAACAAACACCTTTTGCAAGAGTGAATGCCCTTGGTGGGTGGGGGAAGATGGTTCAGTACTGACCAAACAGGGAGATAACTCTCGCCAATAACCCTATTTGATGCCACTAAATGGCTGCCTTTCGCAAGAGTGAATGCCCTTGTCAGTACTGACCAGCAAGGGAATCACTCTCACTGTCAAGGGCGTTAATAACCCTAGTTGCAGAGGCCTATACATACGTCATATTATGAGTGGCCTAACTCTGTGTTGCCATGGGGAAATAGTAATATTTTGTGAATATTGTTAATGTGTACAGAGACCTTAAGACTATTGCACATTTTGCGCCTTCACAATCATCCCCTTGTCGTCTACCTCTCTCTTTCTTCATCTCCTCTGTTTCCATTTCTTTCTCTCTCTCCTCCCTTAGGCTACATCTGTTTTTGCATGTCCATGCATCAGCATGAATTTAGCCATGTATTTACTTCCTAAACTATTCATGATTTGATTTCCCATTACCCAGTACTTTGTAATGGCATGACTACGGGTCAGTGGCCTGCGCCTTAACCCTTTCGCTGCCAATGTCGCACTTATGCACCACAATGGTTTAACACCCATGTCACTAAAAGGCATCAAATCAGGGCCTGTTATCCGAAGACCCTATTTTCTGAATTTTGGGAGGTAAGGATAGGCCTAATGTTGTACATATCACAGAGAAATTCCCAACATTGCAGATAATTTTCTCTACCCAATTAAGTTTAATAGTATATTCTGGCTGAAAAATGGTTGGCGGCGAAAGGGTTAAACTAGTGTCAACTTATATCTCTCTCTCGCTCTCCATCACTCTCTCTCTCCCACCTGAGGGAGTCAGGAAGCTGTGATCTGTCCAGGCAATGCTCTATCACAACTGTCTGACATAGGGTTTTCAGGGACGGGCCTGCAGGAACAAACAAGAAACAAGTCAAATAAATTAAATCCCACCACTCAGAGAACTAGACTTTTTAGATGAGAAGGGAAAAAACTTACATGGGTGCAACTCCCTAGAATGACAACAAACTGAAAGACAGGGGTCCAGGGGCCGCCACGGGCCCCAGCAGGGTACAGGGGCAGAGCCCCGTTGGACGATTCAGGGGGGCATCTCAAATTCTGTGGCTTTGCAAGCCCTGCTCTCATGGTGACCTCAGTTTCGGTTTCCGATCCAGTCTATGCCTTGGTGCGTTCGGGTCAAAGTCATGGGGATCAGTGTGTTCTGGGGAGCTGTCGTTGGACGGTCATGGTGGCGCCCTCGGAGGAGGACCTCACTCACGCTGGCTCTGCGACTAAAAGAATAGTGTCGTTAGTAGGGTGCTTAGTAGGTGAAGTCCTGAGCAGTCTCTACTGAACTCCACCGAAGTGACTCAGCAGCAGTGCAATGTCTCCTCGGTTGGTTGCCTCCTGACGGCCTAACATAGATTAGCTCCCCTTGGACTACTGGTCTTGGATTCTGCGACCTGAACGTGCGGAGGTGTGGCTGCGAGTTGGGACTGGGAATGAGCGGCGTGGGAGCAACGCCTCTGTACGGCCCAGAAGATGGGACAGGAAAAAAATAAAATAAAATTACACATCCTACTCAAAACTTCAACTCTTAGTCTTAGTGATTGAAAAAAGAACATGGGACTCATTTACTTTATCTTTTTTTGTATATACTACTAGTACTACTACTGCTACTATTAGTAATAATAGTAACAAGCATTTTCACAGCACTCTTTCTCATACATGATCTCCCTGCACACGAGGAACTAATTAATGTGACTATTGCCAATGGGAGTACAAATAAAAAACAAAAATATTAACAATACTAATCCAAAGACACTTTCCAACTCTGGGGTACTAATGCTTCTTGGGTTTGCACTCAAGAGTCACACAAAACTCGAAAGAAAAAAATGAATAACAAAGAAAATAAATATATCTTGGGGAAGTTTTGGCCAGCCTTACTGCTGGTCTTTTTTGTTGTTGGTCAACTGAATTAGACTGCGTTATCCGGTGTGTGTTGACAAAGGCCAGCAATAAGGCTGGCCAAAAACTCCCCAAGATATTTTTTATTTACTTTTTTCTTTTTCTTTCGAGTTTTGTGGTAACTCTCGAGTAAGAACCCAATAAACGATAACAATACTATGACCAATAACAAAGATAATTATTTTAACAAAATCATTATAACAAGGAAGGAACATGACTGTTACTCAGAAAAATAAAAGAAGGAAAATAAAAAGCCACTGACAAGAGTTTATCATCCGTTTTCGGCCATCAAGAATACTTCATTCCTTTGTTTATTACACCTATGGAAGTAGATTTACGTAAACCGAAACTGAAAAACTTGATTTGACAAGGACAAAGATTTTAGGCAGGGCCTATTCTTCCAAGAGAAAAAAAGAAGCAAGCTACTGACTGAAGTCCAAGAGGTAAAGGTCGGCGTGGTCGAGCAGCTCGGAGGACCTTGCCCTCCGGGGCCGATCGTCGGTGCTGTCGCGGGCGGGGCGCGGGCTGGTGCCGCCAAACAGGAACACCTTGGTGCCGACGGCGCAGCAGCACTGGCGCCGCCTGGCGCACGGGCCCCTGCCGCTCGTGTAGACCTCCGACCACTTTCTGCTCTCTGTTCGTTAACAGTAATGATTTGTCAGGGCTGGCCAAACTTAACCCTTTCAACGCCAGCAATAGGGCATTTGCCACGTGAGGACGACCTTGAAATTCACTCAGTTCAATTTAGAGAGTCGAATTAGAAAGGTCAGCGTAACTCGGGCAGAACGAGTGCGGGCAAATTAGTAGTCTAGTGTAGAGAACGAACACTCGTGGCAAATGCCCTATTCTTCAGCTCAAACTTTCCATTAAATTTACCTGGGTATAGAAAAGATTCCATCTGCAATACTAAGGATTCCTCTGTGACATGCATAAAATAAGGCCTATCCT
This sequence comes from Phymorhynchus buccinoides, assembly GCA_017654935.2. Lineage (NCBI taxonomy): Eukaryota > Metazoa > Mollusca > Gastropoda > Neogastropoda > Raphitomidae > Phymorhynchus > Phymorhynchus buccinoides. The sequence goes on from CM065688.1 coordinate 41,009,262, forward strand.
TACCTCAAAAAATTAAGAACATAGGGTAATTGGGTAACAGACCCTCATTTGATGCCTTTTAGTGACATGGGTGCTAAATCATTGTGGTGCCAAGAGGCGGAGTGGTGATAAAAGGGTTAAAATGTTTCACTAGCCTTCTGGGTGAAATGTTACTCGCCCGAACACATTTTCACTACACCGAAGGAGACAACAAAAATCCCTGAATACACAAGTGCGTGTGCACGCACACACAGGGAAGAGGAAAGGAGAGAGAGAGAGAGGAAGAGAAGGGAAAGGAGAAAGAGCAAGAGACAAAAAAGAGTGGAAAAGAAAGAAAAGAGAAAGAGAAATGATTTGAGAGAGGTGGGGAAGAGAGAGAAGGGGGAGGAGTAGACTGAGGAGGCTGCCTTTCCTTTCTTTTCAGTACCAGTGCTGACCTTTGTTATAGACAGCTGAGCTTGCTTTGATAGTTGGTTACATGGAAGGAAGAGATGGTCTGGGGAGACTCAGTGGTAACAAAAAAAACCAGGTTCATGCAGTACTGACATTTTCAGTCGCCCATCGGGCTAGTGACTTTTGAAATCTACTCGCCCACAGATTTTTCTACTAGCCAATGGCTACCAGGCTAGTAGTTTTGGCCAGCCCTGTCTGTGCATCTATATAGTGCTTTACATCAAAATGAGCCCAGAGCGCTTTACAGATAATGTTCATTCAAAAACGGGCGAGGAACAATAACAGTTATTAAAAAAGAACAAACCGGACAATAATGTAGCACATATGCAGGCGCGTGCACACTTACACACACACACACACACACACACACACACACACAGAGCCAGTTACATCTTAAAACATTGTCATGGTCATCATTATCAAACACCATTATTACTGTATTTTACCATTTTACAAGTCACATTATAAGACACACGGCTCTCAGTCTGGGGAAAAAAAATAGCGCCTTCTAGTCCGTAAAATATGGTATTCATTATCATCATCATCAAACATCATTACCATTCATTAACATTATCAATCATCTTCATTTCATTGGTGCTCCTGGGAAATTAAAAAAATCCTGCAAGGCAGAGGTCCAGAGAGGGGTGCGACTTAGAGTAAAAAGGAAAATATGGTAGTTACACTATGGCAGCGCTTCATGTGCCGGAATTGCACTAAAAACTAGATTTGACAGTACCAAGAATCCAACAACACAAACTCACCAAGATCGAACCGGTATAAGTCTGAAAAGTGTTGGTCCAGCAAGCCATTGTAGCCCCCAAACACGTACAGGCAGCCATTGTATTCAACTGCAACATTGGTAAAACATTATACTCAAATTGTAATCCAACATGTATCAATATTCAACTTAAAAACACAAAATGACAAAGCTACCACACTCAGCTAACTCGTAAAAAATAAGAATTACCCAACATATGTCCGTTTGCTTGCTTTTGAATTTTGCTGTTGCAGTTTGTTGAGTTTCTCTCATCACACATACAAGCACACATACACACACACACATAATCTCTCTTTCACACACACACTCACACACAATCGCTCTCTCTCTTTCACACACACGCACAAACACACTCACCACCCCAGTGATGTCACAAGGCCCCAGGTCATCGACCACTGACCTATTAAAATTGAAAATGTCCTATTGTGTTCTTCCCTGTCAGGACAAATATCTTATTATGGCACGCTTTGTCTTATTGATTTCTGCAAGAACCAGGACATTGTCCTATTGATTTATCTTATTTCAGGACAGTTTGTCCTATCACTTTTCGATCCTCGGTACATCACTGCGGCATCCACACTCACCCACCCACAACACACCCACACAAACCATGACCTACAGGTTGAATGACTCCTCCTGCCCACAGGCAGCACCCCGGAGTGGAAGGGGATGGTCTCCCAGGCGATGGCGGCGGTGTCAAAGGCCAGCAGCGTGTTGTCGTAGATCTCACGGCTGGTGAAGTTCTCCCCGCCCTCGTCGCTGCGGCCTCCGAACACGTACATCTTGTTGCCCACCGCAGTGGCCGTGTGGAAGTCGCGGCATATATTGCGCGGAGACACCTGCCACAACGGATGGAACGCAGTCTCTAGAGTTAGTGTTCTTTGTGTTTGCCTAGACTTTCTCCAGCGTTACTGTTCTTTGCATTTGCCGAGACTTTCTCAAGAGTTACTGTTCATTGCATTTGCCTAGACTTTCTCGAGAGTTACTGTTCTTTGCATTTGCCTAGACTTTCTCGAGAGTTACTGTTCTTTGCGTTTGCCTAGACTTTCTCCAGAGTTACTGTTCTTTGCATTTGCCTAGACTTTCTCCAGCTTTTGTTCTTTGCGTTTGCCTAGACTTTCTCCAGAGTTATTGTTCTTTTTTGCGTTTGCCTAGACTTTCTCCAGCTTTTGTTCTTTGCGTTTGCCTAGACTTTCTCCAGAGTTACTGTTCTTTTTTGCGTTTGCCTAGACTTTCTCCAGAGTTATTGTTCTTTGCGTTTGTCTAGACTTTCTCCAGCTTTTGTTCTTTGCGTTTGCCTAGACTTTCTTCAGAGTTACTGTTCTTTGCATTTGCCAAGACTTTCTCCAGAGTTATTGTTCTTTGCGTTTGCCAAGACTTTCTCCAGAGTTATTGTTCTTTGCGTTTGCCTAGACTTTCTCCAGAGTTACTGTTCTTTGCGTTTGCCTAGACTTTCTCCAGAGTTTTTGTTCCTTGCGCTTGCCTAGACTTTCTCCAGAGTTACTGTTCTTTGCGTTTGCCTAGACTTTCTCCAGAGTTACTGTTCTTCGCGTTTGACCTAGACTTTCTCCAGAGTTACTGTTCTTTGCGTTTGCCTAGACTTTCTCCAGAGTTACTGTTCTTTGCGTTTGCCTAGACTTTCTCCAGAGTTACTGTTCTTTACGTTTGCCTAGACTTTCTCCAGAGTTATTGTTCTTTGCGTTTGCCTAGACTTTCTCCAGAGTTACTGTTCTTTGCGCTTGCCTAGACTTTCTCCAGAGTTACTGTTCTTTGCGTTTGCCTAGACTTTCTCCAGAGTTACTGTTCTTTGCGTTTGCCTAGACTTTCTCCAGAGTAATTGTTCTTTGCGCTTGCCGAGACTTTCTCTAGTTAGTGTTCTTTTCAAACTGTACTTAGGACATGCTGGGCCTAACAATTTCTAAGTAATGGGCATAACTTTGTGTTTTCGTGCATGTGTCTGTGTGTTTGTGCGTGCGGGGGGGTGTTGTGGCTGCGTGAGTGTTTCTTACAATTGATATTTTAGTAATTGGTTTATATTTGTTAAGTGCCATGAGCTCTAGCGAGAAATGAGTGTTCTAAAAATGTTAATTTTTATAACAACGGCAGCATGATGCATCTGCACTCATATGACAGTAGACTGTCTGAGCGATCAACGAAAAAAGAAGAAGAAACTGTTCTTTGCTGTTGCTCTTAGGGAAATGTAAAGGGATGTAATTTTAGGCCTGTGGTGGCATCATGATAGTGTCCCTTGGAGGTGACAATCAGTGTTCATTTTGACACACGTATGTGCGTCTCTGACTGCGCTCAAAATTTGCCTTCTAACTCACTGGGTTTCCGACCAGCGCTTCACTAAACGTAGCAAATTTTCACCTGAGGCACACTATCTCAAAACATGTATAAAAAAATAATTATAAAATGAGACCTCGTAAAATATCCAGGTGACCCCCTAAATACAATGGAACCTCCCTATTAAGACCTTCCCTATCAAAACTCCCTCTAAGATGTGACCAACAAAAATTCCAAAAATTCCACCCAATTTTTCCCTTTCCTATCCGAACTACTTAGTATCCACCTCCCTATAAAGACCCCTCCCTAATTGACTTTTTGGGGGTTGATTTTTCAATGTCTTAATAGAGAAGTTCCACTGTATCTAGAAATATATCATGCACCCTGATTCTGACCCCTTGATTTCAAACATTGATTTATCACTGATAATGAAATGAAACCAAGACTCAGAATCAGAAGAAGAAGAAAAAAGTGCTCCCTTGACTACTGCACAACATTTGGTGGTATTATTGATGATATCATGAGATGACAAAAAAAGACTCTGGGATGCAGTTTTTTTGCTTACAAACTGTCTAAAGTGGTTTATTTCCTACGTATTTTGCCAAACTTACTTTAACAGTTTTTTCTTTTTCATACATATACAGTGATGTCCTGATCATAGGACATTGACCTATAAAAATTGAAAATGTCCATTGTGTTCTCCCCTGTCAGGACAAATGTCTGATTAATTTTTTAACACTGGCACGCTTTGTCTTATTGATTTCTGCAAGAGCCAGAACATTGTCCTATTGATTTCTCTTGTCTCGGCTCTGGCAGTCAGAGGGTTAATTATACATTGCATTATTATTAACCCTTTCGCCGCCAGCCATTTTTCAGAAAATAATTCCCATTAAACTTACCTGGGTAGATACAAAAAAATATGTCTGTAATATTGGGGATTCCTCTGTGACATATTTAAAGTAAGGCCTATCCTTACCTCCTAAAATTAAGAGAATAGGGTCTATGGATAACAGGCCCTGATTTGATGCCTTTTAGTGACATGGGTGTTAAATCATTGTGGTGCAAAAATGCGACGTTGGCGGTGAAAGGGTTAAAGTCAAAAGCACTGAGCAAATAAGACATACAATCTGCAAACCAATGTCATAAAGATTGTTATCATAAATCTTATGACAAGAATTTCTGTAAACAGAAATTCTCTTCCAAGTTTGCCAACAATGCTAAAAAAAACATCTGGGTCTTTTTAAACAAACGCTTGATTATGGTAAGATTTCATCGCATCATAGTTTAAATGACATCTTAAGGAATGTTTGTTACTATTCTGCTGCTACTTCAAAAACAAGACAGAAAAACAAAACAATAAAAATCAAAAACAGACAAAATTTTCTTTGGGAAATTTTGCTTCACAATAAGATATAGTGCAGTTGGGGGTTACCTTGATTACAATGATGAAAACAAGCCATGCAAGTCCATAATATGTATCTGAACATTTTAACCATCCACTCACCGATTTAAACCTGACAAATACCCATGTGAAGCTCCGGAAATCCAGGGTGTAGATTTGTTCAGAAAACAAATCAGTCTGAAAAGGAAAAAAAAAGAAGAAAAGATTACTTTCATTTGAATGTCTAAATTGTTAATGTTAGGTCAAAAAATATTTATATGTAAAGCAAAAACTTTATTATGTGGATCATACCCAGTAGAAATTGTAAACTTCTGACGACGAAAATCCGTTTAACGTCCTCCAGTCTAAAACAGACACATAATTATGGGACATTAGTAGATATAAAGATGGTGGGAACGATCCTGGAGGCAATGCCCGGAGGCAGTGCAACTCCAGGATAAGTCCAGAATTTTGAACGATACAGATGTATGTATTGCTGCATTACTTGCTATGATTGTAAACTTATGTCAATCTTCTTTTCCCTTTTTTTCGTCACAGCAACAAGAAAAGCTGAAATTTGAGAGTAAGGATTAGAAAACAGCCAATGAAAAGATACAAGGGATACAAGGGAGACAACATTACAAATAAGTGGTTGTTAAGAATACTTATACCTTGCCAAAAGACATTGCGTTGAATACATATTTCAACAACAGATCTATGGTTTATTATGAAAACTACACAGACCAAAATACAGTCAAGTCATCAACACATAATTTTCAAATCTGGCATCGCAATAGCTTCACTTGTTCAGGGCAGAAGGAATGAATCTAGAACAACAAAAATCTTTAGAAAATAATGAGTTAAAAAATAAAAAAGGTTATTATTCTGCCTGCCAGGAGTCTTTACAGTAAGTGAACATGGAAGCGAAACTTCATACAGTTGTCATACACTGAGACGCTCTCTAAATCAGTTCACATATTGGGGAGATGAAGTTTTCCTTATTCTTTGGCATTCTCTCACCTTCTTTTTTTTTCACTTGGCCTTTATTCTGTAAAATGTTAACATTTTGGACACTGGCAACATCTTGATTTTATACCATAGAAAATCAGAAAATAGTGTTTTATCCCAAATGGTGTCAACATGAAAGTTGTGGTCCATGATACTATTTCATTCAAAATTATTTGAACTCAACAACACAGATATAGGAGAAAACAAGAAAAGGAAAGACTCACATGTTCTTCATACCCCCCAAATATATACATTTTGTGGCGTATCACACAGGCAGAGTGACCATCCCTGGCGGAGGGTATCTCCCCCTCGACTACAGGACACGACCAGCTGTACGTATCTGCAATGCAACATTTTCATCATCAAATTTTGCTCCTGCTTCTTCCTGCCTTAGAGACCCAGAAGAGGCAAAACGTGTACAGCACTGTGTGATAGCTACGAGCACTGTGTGATAGCTACGAGCACTGTGTGATAGCTACGAGCACTGTGTGATAGCTACCAGCACTGTGTGATAGCTACCAGCACTGTGTGATAGCTACGGAGCTACACGTGTGCTAGTGGGAGGAAGTCCGAAAATCTGAAAGTAGAATTCTTGAGAACCCAAAAACCTGAAACGAAAGATGGTAAAAAACAAAGAACTGAAACTCCCTAAAGAGTTATTGAGCTGAGGGAGGGGGTTCTTTACGTCATCTTCAGGAGAAGACAGTTACGTCAAAACCTCCAACCAGGAATATTCAGTCATTGAAACTTTCGTTGAGCGGGGGATCTTGGGAAGGCTTTTCATGCATGATTGCACAAAATCACGTCAAAAACATGCAATGACGTTTTCCTGAAGATTCTCATGATGGGATTTTTTTCAATTGGAACCCGCAAGTTTTAGCACCCAAAACCCTCAGATTTCCAGCGTGTTCCACAAAATAAGCACCCCTGTAGCAAGCATCTGAAATCAAAACACTTCAATTTCAACAACTGAAACTGCACAATTGAAAAACTTTTTAATGCCTTAGTAATCTAACATCGATTATCAAATTTAGTCGCTTGCAGTTTACACCTGTGATGTAGGTAACAAAAAACACCACAAAAAATTATCACGAACAAAATCAAGTCACAAGCCTTCGTTGTGGCATGCATAAATGAATAAAATACAGGAATGGCAATGTCTAGAGAAAGGCTTTTTTTCTCTTTCGACAGCAGTAGTGATCAAAGTTTTTGCTCATAGATCTAGTATGTTCAGGCCTTCACATTTAAAGCTATATCCAACTGACACTTTCAACTTAAAAAATTTGGCAATGCCAGAATGTGATGGACTGCTTAGTCAAGCATTGTTCCAATGATTGTTCCATTAGTGTCTCGAGCTATTAGCTTAATTTCAGTGCTGGCTGGGGGGAAAAAACCCAGCTTGAGTTCCTATATACTAACGTATTGCACCACGTGTATGAAGACGAGACTGATTGGGTAAGTAAACTGACATGTTGTACACGACTGTAATTACATTTGAGTGAGCAGTATCTTGCTGGAAGGAAATCTAGCCACCCAGAAACAAAACACACTTTTTCAGCAGCTTCATTTTAATAATAATCTATAACTTCAAAATAGCTAAAAACAAACAAACGCTCTTGGCTTGCCTGTGTCGAAGCAGTAGAGAACACTGCAGGCCCCGTCACTGTCGTTGCGGCCTCCCCACAGGTAGGCAAGGTCTCCGAAGTTGACCACGGTGTGACCGTAGCGTTTGTAAGGGACCAACGGCTCCTCCTCTGGTTTGGCTGGCGGCAACAGCGACCACCTCAAAGTCACTGGGGGGAGACAAAAACTAACAATAGTTTTGGTTTTGCTAGATCTGGAGGGAGCAGAGATTGATGTGTTGATATGATCAGAATGCTTAAAAGACGCTGTTCACTTACAAAGCTACACACTTTGAGTCTGACCGTCACACTTTTCTTATCTAATTCTAAGTTCAAATCAACACAATCTCTCTCCCTTCGTTTTAAACACGCTTCTTGTTCAATTCCATAACAACATAATTTTTATTTTACTTCACCTTTATGTTTCTTTTCCTCCTGTGCTGGAAGCAAATCAGAAAGCAGCCCCTGGTGATTGCAGCAATTAAAAGAATGCTTTCTTTCATTTTCTGCAAACAGGTGTAAGCTAACAGTAACACAATAACTGAATAAGAAATCATGCTTCTCATAATTATGATACCATTGCATTAATAGGAAAGCCGGAGTCTCACCTGACCAGTATCCTTTCAGTCATATCTTAATTAATATAGCATAAGGCCGGGTTCACATTAGACGCGTAAGTTCCGTACGGAAAACACTAAATAAGTGGAAGAAAGACGGATAAAAGTTTACGCATATAAGGGAAATGTGGACACGAGCGCAAATCTTTTCCCTTCTTTGTTTCACTTATTTATGGATTGCGCACAGGTTTCTGCATGGAATATAATCCGCTTATGTGTGTACAATGCCTAATCGTGCAAATGGTTATATATTTTCATCCATATTCTTTATTCATGTCTTATAATTATCCAAATGATTATTATTAAAATAGGAAACCAAGTCTTACTTCTCTTCTTACATGATATCTTGTGTTTATGCAATATGCTTAAAGGTGGACCCTGACGGATGAGTTTTTGCAAGAAACACGTCGAGATCACCAGAAAGACAGCCTTTTCAAGGATCGGAACACTCACTTTGCTCTGGTTTCCTAGAAATTAAACCGTCAAAACGGTGATTCCTCCTTGGCGGAGATAGTAGCCATTTTGGATGGGGTGGGTGGAGGTCACTCATTGTGGTTGAAGCGTTCTCTTTTTTTGTAGTGCAGTAAAAAACACTTGGAGCTATTTCCTTTGTTGTGAGCGAAACTCCTTTAGACAAACTGTATAAAAATTTAAAAAATAAAAATAAAAAGGTTTGTATTGCGAAAATTTCGTGCAAACGATTTGGCAGCCATTAAAAAAGAGACGGCACACGCCTTCTCTTTGGGTGAAAGAATTTGACTTCCAGCACCTCCGCCAAGGAGGAATCGCTGATTTGACGATTTCTAGGAAACCAGAGCAAAGTGAGTGTTTCAATCTCTGTAAAGGGTGTTTTCCTGGTGATCTCGACGTGTTTCTTACAAAAACTCATCCGTCAGGGTGCCCCTTTAAGAAAGAGACAGTTTCACATACACATTTTTAACAAGCAAACACTAATCAACTCATGTTGTTCTTGTTGTTGTCATACCCTGGCTAAAGAACTCCAGGGATCATCCCAACAGCCGAAGCACTTTCAAGAACACTATAGTACAAAAGCACCAGCCACGGATGAGAACATTATGTGTGTGACCGTTTCTGATTACCTCACCGCGTGGGCAGCCACACTCCAGCTTCCGAGGATTTTGGAGACTGATGTTATGCTAGGAGCTTGTCATGGCTAAAGACAATCCCCGCATAACTATGCAGATCATAACAACATTTTCATGTAGCCTTGGTGTTCTAGCCTGTGTCAATTGGATGACACAGCCTTAAGCAAAGGCGATCAACACACGTAAGAAACCCAAGCTCACCAGTGTTCAAGATGTGCACGTCGATGGGCTTCCTCTGTTCGTAGTCCTCCCCACTGCAGTAGCCGCCGAAAGAAAAGATCTTGTGGCCAGCGCTGATGGCTGCGTGGTTCACCCGGCGAGGACCCCCTTCCAGATGGACCGTCCAACGTGGCATGGTGAAGGTCACAAACAATCTTGTCCGCTGTGTATCACTAGCGTATATATCTGAAGCGTCACTCCAATTTTATCAAGCCTACTGTGCCTCCAAACTAACAGAACAGTGTCTATCTTAAGTGTCCCTCCCGGATTATTAATGCAATTCTGTGCTTCCAAAAACGACAGACACAAAATTCTTTTTTATGTTACAGCACAATGGATTTCAAAGAAAGGTTTCGTCTGACCCTGATGACAGTGATGTGGATGAAGTCTTTTGCTTTTTTTAAACATAAGAGATCCTGTTCTCCCACTTTGTTTGATGGATTTCACAGCACAGCTACGAATGAGAGAACATTTAAATGTAAATGATTCTCATTTTCATCTTTTAAACCAGCTGCAGTGGCTGAGATATTAATGCACGTATCTTTTTTTTTATCCCCTGCCCGTAAATTGTTTGCAAACTTCAAGCTGTAAACAAAAAAGAATTTGTTTTAGCTGGGCGGATTCTCACGTAAGATCACCATTGCGATTAGGATTAGTTTAGTTTCTTTATCATTGCCTTTGTTATATAGTTAACGTACATTTGGCCAAATTGTCAAAAAGAAAATCAAATCACAATGTAAATGATGTCCCAAATGTTCACAAGAATTTAAAAAAATTTAAACACAAAAGATTAATATAAGGCCAGACGCGCTCATGAAAATGCAATTTTTATGGCTGCAGACGTTCAGCTGTTGTGCCAATTCTTACCTGTAATAAACATAAGAATTTATTGTAACTTGTTTTATTTTCTTTCAGATTCATAGATCTACATAAAACTTCACAAATGAACAAAGGAATAAGTCTGTTGAGACATATCAAAACACTTTTGACAACCACTATGATGCAACAGTTCAAATCAAAGACTGGTGACTCTACTCTGATACAAGTTTTGACTCACACTTAATCCAGCCCAAGAGCTGTTTTGGTGGGGGTTTTTAAATTAAAATGTCAAACTGCAAGAAAAGAAACTCAACAAGAAACAACCATTTTTGGGTCATTAAATGAGCTCAGTATTTTTCTGTTTAAATTTAACTGAAAGTTACACGGAATACACAAAATATTTAGTCAATTTTCAGGAAATCATTCAGTCAGATTTCAGTATAACGGTAACCATGTAGACCAAGTGTTTCGAGCAAGTTGAAATCTCAAAGACAAATTATTCAAACATGTAAAAACTAAAAAGTAAAGTGATTTTCAAAGTTCAAGTGGATTAGTTATTATCAAACAATCTCACTCCTACGTCCATGTGATACCCTGACGCCCCATTCAGCACTAAAAAAATGTGTTTTGTAGAAATCACAATAACAGTTAACACATAACAATTTTATTGATTTCATGCCTGGACCTGTTGTCAGTTGTGGCGCTGAGAGCAGCAAGTCAAAGTCAAAATTCATTACTACATCAGTACATGGAATACCAACAAACTGATCATTAATCAGGAGACGCAAGTCGTGGTCACATGGAAGAAACGTCACAGCCAAGCCCGTGACACGCAAGCGGCAAAGTCAGTATCAGCACGTGAAGCGTGATCACCTGGCCCTGACAATGACCTGGCTATCATCTCCCCCCAATCCTATTAGCACGGGAAACTAGGTGATTACTTTGCACGAAATCTCAGCCCACAATATTGTAGGAAGCCCTCAAGGCTCAAAAAATGTTTTTTAAAAATCTGGGACCCTGCCTCGCACACTCACTCAGTCATCCTGCAGCAGTCCATGAAAATCAATAGTCTGCTGGGCTGTGTCCCCGTGGTTGTGTGCATGATTCACTCACTGCTCAGTGGCCCGTGTGTTTCTTCCTATTTCTGTTTCAAACGATACACAACTAGCTGCTGAGCCTTGGGACGTAATCGGATCAGCATGGATGGGGTTCGACTTTGAAGGGCAGAAATAACATTTTGTGTATCCTAATAAATACATAATCGCTTATCAAGTGTTTTTTTTTTATATGAAGCATGGCTTCTTTTTTTTATTATTCAAGTGTGGGAGGAAAATCATGGAAAAGACCTGCAGTCTAATCAAAAGAATTCCCCATCCCCGCATTATTCTTACACTACAGTTACACGCTATTAATATTATCACAGTCTTGACAACAATTTTACTTCTAGTATTAGAGGATCATAAACTGATAAAGGTATATCTGTTCAAAACAAGTTTATGTTTGTAGGTTATTTTTGTCGGGGTGACTCCGCAAATAAGCTAAGAAAAATAAAATGTATTTATATTTCAATGTTTGATGTTGTTGTTGTCCTTGTCGATAAAGTTATTGCCTTTTTAAAAAAATACAAGTGTGTGGTAGCATCTCTGTTATCAGTTTAAATGCCGGGACTAGAAGTGTGTGTGTGTGTGTGTGTGTGTGTGTGCTCTTCTGGTTATGCTTACTTTGTAAGGACTGAAACCAACACACTAAGGACTGGGCTCAGTGTCAGGACTTACACACCAGTCCTTACAAGGTTGCCTTTATTTTTGACTTCCTTGAGAGGACCTCATTCACCAGTACTAATATCTCTTTAGTCCTTACTATGCCGCAAACTTTCAATTTGGTCTCTAAACTTACACAAATTTGTCTGACTGTCCACTGTCGATGGCAGTATAATTTTATTTCAAGTTGCAGTATTGTATCCAAACTTGATTGAGAATGTGAATGTGCTCTATGTTTCTTCTTAGAATTTTTCATATTGTAACTATTTTACTCTTGTATTTAATTAATTGTGGGAGTGTGTGCGTGCGTGTATGTGTGTGTATGTGTGCGTGCGTGCGTTCATGTGTGTGTTTGTGTATGTATGTGCCTGCAGGCGTGCATATATGTGCGTGCATGCGTGTGTGTGTGTGCGCGTGTGTGTGTGTGTGCGTGCGTGTGAGGAAGTAAGACAACGTTGCGTGCAATCATCGTGTTTATCTTACTTTCTAATGATTGATTATTTGTTTGCCTTTAATGTTCTTGTTATCAATGTAAAGCGCACTGAGCTCATGTGAGAAAGAGCGCTATATAAATTCCCATTATTATTATTATTATTGAGTAAAATCTTTTACACATTTTCACAGGTGAAGAGTTCAACCAATCAGAATGCGTTTTACACCCACTCTCAAATCATGACCAATCAAAATGCACCATAGGCCCCTAACCATGCCATCTTTTACCAGGTATTTAGCTGCTTTACAACACATTTCCGTGTTTATTAATATTGAATTGTAAAAACATTTGCTCAAATGTAATATTGCAGATGCAAGTTAATTAGTTCAGCGCATGCCTATTGTGAGAAATGATCTGCTAAATTGCTATGTGAGTTACTCAGTTAGAAAGTAGGTCAAGCCAACTCACTGAGCTCAGTTCATCTCAGCAACATCATATAGATCTACTCTGCTGTTTCAAGTTATTTTAGTTTTCTTAAAGTGTTTTGCTTTGCTGTATCAGCAAATCCTATTTGCTTGTGAGTTAAACAAATAATAATGCACCAACAAACTTATATAGGGCTGCTAGCACATACATGCTGTCAAGTCCCTGCATTACATTTTTCGTCTGCAAACACTAGATCTACTTATTCACTGCTGAACTTTATTTTTAGTCCCAGAGCCGAAGGTTCGGGGAGCTATTGTTTTTGTCTGGTCCGTCCGGTGTCTGTCCGTCCGGCGTGCCTCAGTCCGTCCGGCTATTTGTCCGTTTTTCTCAAAAACTATTCAGTATATCAAATTTGGTATACTAGTTCTTCTTGTTAACGAATGCCACTCTCAAAATGCTGTCATGCATAATTTTGAAGCGATTCATTTGAACCAGAAACATTTCATTTTTTGACTAAAAAGCGTGAATTATTCTCCTTCTTTGATCTTTCTGTTTCTGGCACTACTTCTCTTCTCGCCAAACTGACAGGCATAATACTATCAAAATGATTTACTTGAAACTGTTTCTGCAAAATTTGCAAAGCTGGTACAAACTACAGTATAGTGTAGAAGAGCCTCCCACCAGAATTTGATCAAAAGATCAGTAGCATAGAAAAGTTTTTAGTGTAATACAGGTCAAAAGACCTGTTAAGTTTTAAAAAGTGATTCAATGTGATAGAGACAGAGGATCGACACAGATCGGCAACGGCGGAACCGCCTAATCTGGAGCCGAAATACTATACTATACTATACTAATTACTAAACTAGAAGAAGTGATCCCAAAATTGATGTATTGTCAAATTGACAATGATTGCTCAAAAAACGTCACAGCTATGTCAAATTGCTAACAAGATCACTAAAACGAACAATCAAAAGAAAGGGCACATCAAGAGGTCGCGAGGCCTGGCTGCCCTGAAGATCTGACCTGACCTGACCTGAAGAAGACATTTTCTCATTGAAATTGTTCATCAACTTGATCAAGAAGGAACATTTTAAATTTATTGTGCTCGGGCCTCGGGTAGCCTAATGTTATTTCATGGACACTACATAAGGTCAGGTCAGATCTTCAGGGCAGCCAGGCCTCACATGTGCCCTATCTTTTGTTTGTTTGTTATTGTGGCTTTGTTCATTAATCAGATTGGCACCGCTGTGGCGCTTATAAATATAGCATCCATGGTTATTTCCAACATAATGTGCGACATAGAAGCGTTCGTAAGGCCTACCTACCTTTCTGCAGATAACAATTTTGTTTCTCTCAATAATTAGGCCTAGCCTAGCAGAGAAATTTCTCCGGAAATGAAAACAAGGCTTGCGCAAATGACGTTGACTGAGAAACAACATTGCGTCTTTTTACTACAACACTCTGAAAATGAAAAATATATAGGTATCTAGGTCAGACCCGAGACTGACTCAAAAAAACACCAACGTTTCGGGAGCATTTTGCAATCGAAGCAAGGGCCTGTCTGTCTGTCTGTTTGTGTATGTGCGTCTGTGTGTACGTGGTATAGAGACATAAGAAACGAGTGAATTGCTAGCAATTTTTTTTTAGCAAAACAGATATTAATAATATTGTGACCTAAATCGGTCTAGAGCTGTCTGTATGTTCTATAATTATAGTAGCGGTAGCTTCGCGGTAGTTACTCCTTGGCGCCATGGCGGAGGTTTACACCTGTCCCAAGGTTCAAAATGTCTGTCCATTGGTTCATGAGTTACAGGGCGAACAGACAAACACGCAGAGCCCCCCCAAAAAAAAATAAAGTGTCTGAAGTCTCTCTCTCTCTCTCTCTCTCTCTCTCTCTGAGAGATGATGAGTGTGAAAAGTAGGATTGGGTTTTATTTTCCCGTGCGTATGCGCTTACTTCACACATTTTGAATGTTAATAATTAGTATAGTTAATAATAATAGGTTTGATTTTGTTATTGATGTGTTACAATATAGGGATGTTTTTTGCATGCTTTATATTACTTTGTATGTGTTTATTTTCGTTTTTAATTTTCTACTTTTATATATGTATTTTGTCCAGAGGGCTGGATGTAAAAAAGCATGTTATTGCTTACTCTATTACCCTCTATAAATAAAATTCAATCAATCAATCAATCAATCAATCTCGGCTCTGCCCATGGGCTTTTTGCCCCGTCTTACCCTAGTAGTAGTAATGGTAGTAGAAGAAGTAAATTGTAGTGAAAGAGGTGTTTTTCATTTATTTATTTGTATGTTTGTTTATTCGGTTGGTTAGTTCTCTATTCTGTTTGTTTTTATTGCTGATGTTGATGCTCTGCCTACCATGTCGTTGCTACATAATACTGTTAATCGTTGTTTTCTGTTGGCGATTTTCCTGTGTCTCAATGTTCATTTATAGTATTAGTCATGTATTGCATGCTTAGAACCAAGAACAGAATGGAAGACTAGGCCCAGCCTAAATTCTTTTCCTTGTAAAATAAAGTTTTTTGAAGTCTGAAATCTCTCTCTCTCTCTCTCTCTCTCTCTCTCTCTCTCTCTCTCTCTCTCTCTCTCTCTCTCTCTCTCTCTCTCTCTCTCTCTGCCCCCCCCCCTCTGTGTGTGTGTGTGTGTGTGTGTGTGTGTGTGTGTGTGTGTGTGTGTGTGTGTGTGTATATATATATATATATATATATATATATATATATATATATATATATATATATATATATGTGTGTGTGTGTGTGTGTGTGTGTGTGTGTGTGTGTGTGTGTGTGTGTGTGTGTGTGTGTGTGAAAAGGTTCCAATGTTGTTAGAATATGAATCTGATTAGCCATTGGACATCAGACGCCCGAAGAGGGCTCTGTCCATCGCCTTGAAGAAGAAGAAGAAGAAGAATTGAACCCGCACCCAAGTGCTGACCAGACTTATTAGAAATATGATATTTCATAGCAAAATATTGTCAGGTGACACCTTTTAATTCTACCTACTTTGGCTTAACTTCATTAATTATATTTGTGTTTAATAATCAGTGTCTTTGTGATAATTATTCAAAATTTTGTAACCAGGGATACGTTAATATGGCTCGCTGTTCTATGAATCTGACATCGCGTGCCGCAACCGTAAGGTATAAGAAACCACTGTGCCAAGTTTTGTAACGAACAGTTCAATGGATTAGGCGCTAATAACTGGAACACATTTTGGTCCCACACTGACAAACCAATAGGCTATGCATTTGCCATGCACAGACGCACACACACATGATTATACGGACAGGAGAGAAACGCACTGCCCTCGTTCCCATTCTAATATACTCATGTTATTATAGAACTGGGAGAACAAAATCTGACCTTTGATGGGGGATTGTAAACTGGTTTTAGAATTAGGTGCCCTAGAAAGCTTAGAAGGCCAATTTTTTTTTAAAAATAGTAACCTTTTGGTAGGCCTACCTTTTGTGCAGATATCTATCCTCCAGTTTCAGAAGCAGAATCGTCAAAAGAAACCTAGGCCCTATATAGTTATTATTATCCTTGCGTCAAAAGGTTTTAGAAGGTGACGTTTATCGGCAAATACGATAAGACCCATAATATTGTCGGACACACATCCGACCATTGTTAGCCTAATTGCGTGGTTGCAGTCGTCGCCTATATGCTACTCAAACTTTTTTTTATTTTATTTTATTTTTTGGTTTAATTAATGAAGCCTTATCGATGGGAATTGAAGCGTGGATCGTCTCTGTAGGGACCTTTTTCTTCTTCTTGTTCTTCTTGTTCTTGTTCTTCTTGTTCGCTCTTCTTCTTCTTGTTGTTGTTGTTGTTGTTCTTCTTCTTCTTCTTCTTCTTCTATTTGGGACCATGTGTTGACCATTCTGGCTTCTTTGAAAACAAATGCCCTACTGATTAGGGTTAGGGTGGTGGTGACATTCTGTTCTGGGGGCAACTGATCATCATTCTAGTTTTACATAGATTTAGGTAATGTACTAATATACGGACAGGAGACTAATATTAATAGTGCGCAAGTACTAATAGTAATAGTGCGCATGAACGAGGATTGTGAATTAATGTCAAGTCACAGACACTGATGATAGCCTTAAAACTGCCAATGACTCGATCTCTCTCTCTCTCTCTCTCTCTCTCTCTCTCTCTCTCTCTCTCTCTCTGAATTACATATGCTTGAATTTATTCGTGCATTGCAATGCCCTTGAAATTTTTGTTTGTCTGTTTTTGCAACCGCCCACCATGACATGGGCCTAAGGCCTTTTCATTAAACCGTTCAGTGTTCGGTGTTCAGTGATTTCTCTCTCTCTCTCTCTCTCTCTCTCTCTCTCTCTCTCTCTCTCTCTCTCTCTGAATTACATATGCTTGAATTTATTCGTGCATTGCAATGCCCTTGAAATGTTTGTTTGTCTGTTTTTGCAACCGCCCACCATGACATGGGCCTAAGGCCTTTTCATTAAACCGTTCAGTGTTCGGTGTTCAGTGATTTCTCTCTCTCTCTCTCTCTCTCTCTCTCTCTCTCTCTCTCTCTCTCATATGCTCGTGCATTGCAATGCCCTTGAAATGTTTGTTTGTCTGTTTTTGCAACCGCCCACCATGACATGGGCCTAAGGCCTTTTCATTAAACCGTTCAGTGTTCGGTGTTCAGTGATTCTCTCTCTCTCTCTCTCTCTCTCTCTCTCTCTCTCTCATTTTATCGTTTTTATGCGACAATGCCCATCGCATTAAATATGTACCACAATCAGGATGGTCTACTTTAATTAAAATACCTTAATCATGACGCAGAGACCCAGATGCCTAGGCCTATCTCAAGTCCTTTCTTTCCATTTTTATTTTCACTAGCGCAACTCCGAGTACCGGTAACGCCTAGTAACGGTAACGCCTAGCAACGGTCACGCCAAGAAACGGCGGAGTTATAAGGCCCCGTTTCCCGTTGGCGCTGCTCTGAGAGTCACGCTCTCTCCCGATTCTCTTCAAATTTGCTGCCAGGCTTTGCCCCGGCCACAGCAAGCCTGACAGCAGTTCGACGGCGGAGTTATAAGGCCCCGTTTCCCGTTGGCGCTGCTCTGATGACGCTTTCTCCCGATTCTCTTCAAATTTGCTGCCAGGCTTTGCCCCAGCCACAGCAATTAAGCCTGACAGCACATTTGAAGCGATTCGGTTAAGAAACGGCGGAGTTATAAGGCCCCGTTTCCCGTTGGCGCTGCTCTGAGAGTGACGCTTTCTCCCGATTCTCTTCAAATTTGCTGCCAGGCTTTGCCCCAGCCACAGCAATTAAGCCTGACAGCATATTTGAAGCGATTCGGTTAAGAAACGGCGGAGTTATAAGGCCCCGTTTCCCGTTGGCGCT
Organism: Phymorhynchus buccinoides; assembly: GCA_017654935.2. Lineage (NCBI taxonomy): Eukaryota > Metazoa > Mollusca > Gastropoda > Neogastropoda > Raphitomidae > Phymorhynchus > Phymorhynchus buccinoides. The sequence goes on from CM065688.1 coordinate 41,027,530, forward strand.
GCTCTGAGAGTGCCGCGCTCTCCCGATTAACGGTAACGCCTGGCAACGGTAATGCCAAGTACTGGTAACGCTGAGTACAGCAAATTTGAAGCAATTCGGTTAAGAAATGGCTGAGTTATAAGGCCCCGTTTCCCGTTGGCGCTGCTCTGAGAGTGACGCTCTCTCCAGATTCTCTTCAAATTTGCTGCCAGGCTTTAGGCCACAGCAAGCCTGACAGCAAATTTGAAGCGATTCGGTTAAGAAACGGCGGAGTTATAAGGCCCCATTTCCCGTTGGCGCTGCTCTGAGAGTGACGCGCTCTCCCGATTCTCTTCAAATTTGCTGCCTCATATTATAAAAAGGCAAAGTCTGTCTGTCTGTGTGCCTGAAACACAAAACGGGCCTTATAACTCCGCCGTTTTTCGACCGAATCGCTTCGAATTTGCTGTCAGGCTTTGCACCGACAACAGTAAGTCTGACAGCAAATTTGAAGCGATTCGGTCGAAAAACGGCGAAGTTAAAAGGCCCGTTTTGTGCTTCAGACACACAGACAGACAGACAGACAGACAGACTTTGCCTTTTTATAATATGGTTGTTCCCCCCGCGGCGAGGAGACTAGTTAATATGCAATCCTATCTGCTTGTTTGTCTGTTTGTTAGTGTAGCAAATCATTTAAAATTATTGGCAGAACTGTAATAATTATTCACAAATATAGCTCTAAGTGGAATATTGAAATTCCGTTCCACTCGTTTTCTTCGTGTATTTCCGAAAACGGTAGGGGAAGACGGGGTAAAAAGCGCATGGGCGGGTAAGAAGCCCACCCCAATTATCTCATGAAATGAAGCAAATTTCAGTCTCATTTTGCACATGAGACGAGCGTTAATGTCTAGCATTCGTCTCATGGGCAAATTTGACTGAAATTTTCGTTTATTTCATGAGATCATTGGGGTGGGCTTCTTACCCGCCCATGCGCTTTTTACCCCGTCTTCCCCTAGTCTCTTACTGTCATCTACTATCTTTCTGCCCGCTTACTGGTCCATTCTCCTGCCTTTGTTCTAGAAAAGTTTCTCCAGCCGAAGACGGACATGCTGGGCCTAACTGGTGAAATTTCTCAGGTGCAAACGACAGCATGACCCATCTGCGCTCACATGACAGGAGACTGTCTGAGTTATCGAAGAAGAAGAAGACTATGATTATAAGGCAAATTGGAAACGGTCGGGTAAAGTTTGCTGTCATGTGCGGGCTTACTAATGTGCCTTGCAATTTTATTTTAGTTCCTGTCTATCGTTCCGGTGCGCCTCTTTTAGCCTACGCGCGTTTCGCCTACGCGTGTTTTGCCTACGCTCGTTTCGCCTACTCACGTTTCATCGACTAACTGATAAGTAGTCTCGTTTCGCCTAAATAATGTGACCCTTAGCACAGGACATATATAGTAAACTGGAAGTACTGTTCAATGTTTCCGAGGTAAAGTGAATGATTACCCCAATGATTATGTACTCATTTTGCTTACGTACATCAAAGAGTAGGCGAAACGCGCGTAGGCGAAGTGGACGGCACCCTATCGTTCACGTTCTTTCCTGGCGACTGTACGGCTTACGGCCTTAGGCCTGGTCTGCAGGGAAGTACTTAATTCAGACTGTGTTCAAGGTTCGATGGTATAGCACTTTCCCGAAACTTGATCAATTAGCGTTATCTGCCCCTGCTCTGGTGTGTCGCAGGTGAGTTCCGGCAAAGTACTTGTTAAAGTGCACAAACAACCCACGGAAAACTCGCAAACCATGACGGATTACGAGCTAGCGAGCTACAGCGGCTCCTCTTTCTCTTTACTGTCATAGTGTGTGCGTGTGTGTGTGTGCGTGTGCGCGTGTGTGTGTGTGTGTGTGTGTGTGTGTGTGTGCGTGTGCGTGTGCGTGTGTGCGTGTGTGTGCGTGTGTGTGTGTGTGCGTGCGTGTGCGTGTGTGTGTGTGTGTGTGTCACTGTGTATGTGTGTGTGTGACCTGAACTCACCAGGGCACGCAAGGGACATCACTCGTCCGAACTTTCTTACTTGGTTGTAGGATAGGGCTATAGGCCTATTGCCTGAAGCTGATGCCCCCATGTGATCCTAAGACTTTCTTCTCCTTCTTCTGTGTTCAACTGGCTACGCATAAAAAAAACTGAGACCGAGTGCTGACACGAAACTGGATGTCCGGCGAAGGTCTTGTGCCGATCCCCAGACGGTTGGGTTCTGAGGTCCGTCCCTCCCAGGCCCGGTCTGTTGCCGCTTTTCCTCATACATATGGCAGTTCTGAAGCCGTGTGGGATGGGGTCTGGTCAGCTTGTCCGCACTGGCACAAGGCTGTATATATGACCCTAATCCTCTTGAGGTGTGCACGGAGGCCACAGTGCCCTATGATGCTCAGGCGGACGATGGTGGTCTGATGTTTCCTCTCCAGTGTCCGGATGGGATTCAGATGTGCCTGGTAGCCGTTGTTTCGGCGGAGCCAGTTCAGTTTGAACCTGCCACAAATTGAATGAAAATCTGTTTAACGTCCTCCGGTCTGGAACAGATACATATATGGGACATTAGTAGATAATAAAGATGGTGGGAACGATCCTGGAGGCAATGCCCGGAGGCAGTGCAACACCAGGAAAGTCCCGATTTTTTAACAATATCAGATGTGTGACCTGCGACAAATTAGGGTTTGGGCTTCCTAATTATATGCGACAGGAACATCAGACTGGGTGATCTGGCTACCTTCTTTTGCAAGGTGGTCTGCACGCTCTTTGCCCGAAAGGCCGACATGAGCAGGCACCCTCTGGAGGGTTGTTGGTGCCTCTTGGGTCAGAGTGGCAAGGGAAGCCTTGAGGGATTAGATCAGTAGGTCTGGGTCATCCTAAGACACTTTCCGGAGAGGTTGGTCAGCCTGCGTAGTCTACTGCATGCACAAGTATGCCAGTCAAACTATGACTTCCAGACAGCAAAGAAGACAACTGCTGTTCTTTCTTATCAGGAGGGCTGAGCCATCAAAAAAACAAATATTGTGGAGGAGTCTTGCTGAGGGGACATTCCCACTGTCTCAGCCAAGATGAGTTTAGCACAGCATTAGAGAGGGTTCCTAAAGGCCAACTAACACCCTAGGCTGCAGCACTAACTACCGGTGCTAATGCCTCCTCGATTGACAGTCATGGTTAAAGCACTAGTGTGTACAATTATTTTCCCATTGCTAGGCTGTAGAAAATCACTTATCACAATCAATATAACTCACTCACATTTTACTATTGGAACCAGTTTTAGGCTATAGTCAACCAATGATAAAAACAATGCAATATGATTAAATAGGGCACAACTATAGATGTTGAAAAGGTCAAAGACTACATAGAAGGTCACAAACAGCCTTTCTTCTACAAAGATAGGACAAGACTGTGTTCTCGTTCTGACTTCCGTGGACGGTCGTCTGTGGACTGTGTCACCCCTCACACAACAGTTGTCTGAGTATGTGTATGTATTTTGTGTTTCTTCAATGTCTCCATTCACGATGCTTATTGTATGGACATCTGGAAACTTCCCTGGCATTAATTATTAATCAACACGTAGGCCTACTCACATTTTGTGTTTCTTCAATTTCTCCACTCACGATGCTTATTGTATGGACTTCTGGAAACTTCCCTGGCATTAATTAATCAATAAGTAAGCCTACTCGCATTGTATCATAACAGTAACGGCACAAAGCATGCTAACAACAAGCAGCCTGGAGAGTGCGCAAAAGAGAACTTTGATGACTAGCCGTGAAGGGGATAAAGGATAGGTTGAGAGAGAGAGCCCCCGAAGACGGTGTGTGGCTGCACACACGTAATGTTCTCATCCCTAGCTGATGCATTTGTACAATAGTGTTCAAGTGCTTCGGATGTTGGGATAATCCCTGGAGTCTTTTAGCCAGGGCACGTCAAAAACAACAGAGAGAGAACACTGAACACTGAATGGTTTAATGAATAGGCCTTTGGCCCATGTCATGGTGGGCGGTTACAAAAACAAACAAAAACTTTCAAGGGCATTGCAATGCATAAATAAATTCAAACACATGTAATTCACACACACACACACACACGCTTGCACACACACGCACACAATCGCGCGCGCATGCACGCACACATACATACTCGCTCACACATATAGTTACATTAATGCATTAGCACGCACGCTCGTTCACACGTATAATTGTTTATTAAAAAAAGATATATATAAAATATAAAGAATAATAATAAA